>JAJIBD010002728.1:0-273867 GCA_021461705.1 Cryptotis parvus
AATCATAGTTTTAAAACCCCACTTTTCTTTATGCTTTTAACAAGAGTGTAAAAGTACATATTCTATCCGTAAATCAAAAGTGCATACGGTAACCTGTCTAGATTTAAAAGAGCGACAATCACCAGTTGTTCATTTTTCTAGTAGAAATGTCATAACCCAAAAGCTTCAATTCAATAAGAATAATAACAGTCCCTTATATGCCAGATATTGTACCCGTCACCCTGGTGCCTAAAGCCAAAAAAAATGGGGAGAAAGATGGATAAGATAGTTCCCACCTTTAAGAATCTCAGGACTTGGGCAACATTATTGTTGTTCTTATTTCCTTCTTAGCAGTGTCAAAAGTGACATTTATGAAGTACATTGCACTTTTTTAGAGTAGATTAGTAATATTCTCTGGCTTTCTAAGTGCAAGACTTGGCACAGCATGAATGATGTCAGACTGTTCAATTTGTATGGGTGAAGAATGCTTATAGCCATTTCAGTTACCCAGGTTATGCGCTAGCAATGTGAAAACCATTTCCCCAGGGAATAAATGCATGCATTCAGTAGGTATATCTTATAATGGAGATGAAATGGTCATAGCACATGGTCATGTACTGTGGTTTCGGAAGCCAACCTGTTTTCCTAACGTCAGGAGATGTTTTTAGTCCACAGGCACTTTTCAGTTCAATTAATTCCTTGAATTTGTAGGTAATTTATACCTTTGTTGTACAACAAAGCTGTGTGGTTTTACAGTAATGCGCAGTTCTTGAGACTTACAGCCTTCTCCTACTCCTAGAACAGTTGATAGGAAGGAGATTGCTGCTTTGAGCAATTTTATTATTAAAGTTTGTTGTTCCGAAGCCCAGGGATCCTGAATCATGCCACCCCTTACATCATTAGTAAACTAGTGGGAGGTTTAAGCTACAAGGGAATTTGGAGATTAGCTAGCTCTCTTATTTTACAGATGAATAAAAACGGTACACAGGGAAGTGAAGAAACTTCAAGGACACATTAACAGAGGGGATACTAGAGGAACACAAACACATTCTTTCTGGGGAAGAAGTATGCATTACCCTGGCAAGAAAGGTTGGCTCTGCTGTGGTATTTCGTACACTCAGCAAAACTGAAGATGGTTTCATTAACCATCCAAAGGAGAGACTCTTAAAAAAAAGTCTATGACGTTTTGAAACATGGATCCAAGCACAAAGATAATTAGAACATTATCTAGGTATTAAATGAAATGTAGGAATCCCAAGATTTTTGAATATTACAATGAATAATAATGGCCACCATTTATGGAGTATGTTTTATGCATCGTGTAGTATGGATAGTTTACTTTCCTTTTTTATATGTGCTAGAAATTCTACTTCACAAACACTGAAATGAGCAATGATCCAAGAGTCACAAGCTTGTACATAAAATCAGGTTCCATTTGCCTCTAAAATTCATCCACAATCACCTACCTACACATGAATCTAAGTGTCGCAATAAGAGTGTGGGGTAGCCCTACTCTATTTTCAAAGCACAATAAAATGTATCATGAATTTAATACTGAGAAGTTTAGACAAAACACTTCGTAAGTAAGTCTCTACTTAACAAGGGGTATAACGTAGCTCAGGGTTTCCAGTCTCATTACAGTTGCTAAGTCTACCAGAGTATCCCTCTCTAGCTTAATGACCAAAGGCATATTATCCCAAATCCCACTTCCCCAAATAGCCTTAAAATAAAAGGAGTCAGCCCTGAGTAAAGTTATCTCTCCAGGCTTGATTTGCCTTTAGTAATATTCTCTTACTTGCTATTATTATGTTTCTACTTGACAGAGGAACTTAACTTCAGAAAGCAGCTATTAAAATTCACACATACAGCAACAAGAGTTAAAGAGGATTGGCTGTTCCATTTTTAGACCTTCCAGCACTCACTTGGAGTTGAAGAATAGAGACAATGGGCTTTCCTACAACTCTGCTGAAAAATAAAAGAACACAACTACATTGTTCGAAAAGCAGGCAACTGTCTAAAACAATGCAGCTCACAGGAATGAGCCAATAGAATAGAACGTGGGTAAATTTTCTGCCAATCACATAGCTGTGTGTGAGGGTTTAGAAGGCTTTTATAGATAAGTCCTATGTAGTTTAGTACCTCTCACTCATCATTATATACCTTTAAAAAAGACAGAAGGTTAGAGAGATAGTACAGGAATTTTGGCACTTTCCTTGCATGCAACGGACCTCAGTTCTATTCCTGGCACCACAGATCTCCTGAGCACTTCCAGGAGAAGCTTCTGAGTACAGAGCCAGGGGCAGGAACTGAGCACCACCGGGTGTATCCTTCAAACCCTCAATAAATAAAAATAAATAAGTAAATGGCAATTATGTTTCTATGCATCAGCAAGATTTATTTGTGGTAATAAGAATAGCACTAGCGGCCAATATATACATAAAATTTGTATTCTTCAAATCTTCCCTGGACAATACAATGATATGTTTGAACTGCCAGGCCATAGAGTCAGACTGCCCTAGCTTGCTTTCTAGCTCCATTGCTTCTAATTGTGTTATCTTTGGGTTAACTGAGGTCTGCCTCAGTGTCTTCTGAAAAATTGTCATAATTATCACACTATAGTTCTTGGAGTTGTTGTGAGAATTAAATGAATTAAGCCATGTTGAACACGTTGAAAGGTGCATAGCATATGGTAAATGTGCAAAAACATTGCTCCTATATTGGGACTGGAGTCATAGTACAGTGGGTGGGGCATTTCCCTTGCATGTGGCCAACCCAGGTTCAATCCAGGAATCCCATATGGTGCTTTGAGCCCTGCCAGGAGTGGTCCCTGAGAACAAGTCAGGTATATGCCCTGATCACTGCCAGGTATGGCCAATAAACAAGCAAACAAAAAACCCAGTTTTGAAAAATTGCTTCTATAGCTCTTGCATGTTGTTTTTATTTAGTTTGGCAGTTTTGTTGAACACCTGGTTACCGGAATTAAGGAGGCTGCTATGTATGTATAAGAGAATAGAGGTGTCTTTGCTTTGTTTGGGGCTATATCTGATGGTAGTCAGGTCTCACTCCTGACTATGCCCAGGGGCCACTTCTGGTAGTGTTTGGGACCACATGCACAGCTGGGCATGGAACCTGGACAGGCCACATACAAGGCAAGCACATTAACTTGTGCACTCTCTCTAGGCTCCAGATGATTTCTTTGTTAGTCTCTTCCCTCTTATTTGGCTTCAAACTTCTCGTCATAATAAATATGTGCTTCCTGGGTCATAGCTGCAGCAGGGAAAGTAAAGAATTTGTGTTTTCTTTTAAACAGTCATTCCACAAAGCTATTACATAGTGCAGTCAGGACTCAAAATGGTGAAAAATCAGATATTTGTGTTTACTGTTTACTCTGAGGAATCATTTGGGGTCCACTTTTCCTGGTCTGACAAATTAAAATTCAGAATCCTGCCATGAATTTGAATCAGAGTTAGGCATCATGGGGAAAAAAATACCCATACCCCTTTGAAGAGTGAGACCCAGGAATCACTCCTAGGACCAACAGGAAGGAAGTTACATGATGATTATGCAGTAAGACCCCAGCAAGAATCTCCTAAGCAGAGTCAGCCTTGTTTTATACTCCAATGTCTCTCTCGCAGTAATGATCCAAACAACAGTACTTTGGAAAGGAGAACACATCAGATTCTAAAACTAAAAGGCATAAACCCTCTAGAATTTACTTATCTGTTTTGATCATTACATTGCTGGACCTAGTAACTGATAGTTCCCTACCTTTCTTCAGGTGTAAAATCTCACTCAAACTTATAACTGATGAATCGGCTCTCTCAGGGTAAATTCTGTCAGGCACTTCTCAGGCTAGAATCTTCAATTATTTAACAAACTATTTGTCTAACTTTTATTGATATCTCTGATTCCAGTTGACAATTCTCTTTCAAAAGTATGTTTAATCAGCTCTTGTTTTCTGATATTAGTCCAGTCCTAGAACTAGAACTGAGAACTTTATGTAACCAAATGATCCTGGCTGTGTGGGCAGATCCTGCATTTACTTCAGCATTCAGAGTTGAATCCTAATTAGGATCCCAGTGAGATCTTGGTAAAGCCCTCAGTACAATTCAAATGCAATTTTAGAAAGAATTACACACAGTTTGTTTTGTTAGTTTGTTTTTTGGGCCATATCTAACAGTGCACAGTGCTCACAAGGAATTAAAACCATGTCAGTCATGTGTAAAGGCAAGCACTTAACCCCCTGTACTTTCCCTCCTGCCGTAAATTTGGTATTCTTCCAGTCATTTTATACTTTCAGAGTATCTTTAGTCTTGTTCATACTAGATAGATGTCAATTCTTTTCCTACTTAAAAAAAATTCTCTAAGATTAAACATATAATTCAAAGTCAGCAATGAAAGCACAATTTGGAAGAGTAATTTTACTCATCCTCAACACTGCTTTTCAAAAAATGAAACGTATGCACTGTAGATAAAGAAAGTAAGACATAAAAATTAGATATTTTTCCCCAAAATTGCATCGGTGATGAATAGTACAGGATTCAAGCCAGGCAGTCTCACTATAAAGCTGCAAACATCCACCGTCATGTTAAAAATGGGATCCATGGGCCAGAGCAATAGTCTAGCAGGTAGGGGCGTTGGTCTTGCACGCCGCAGACAAAGGTTCGATCCCCGGCATCCCATATTGTCCCCTGAGCACTGTCAGGAGTGATTCCCTGAGTGCAGAGCCAGGAGTAACCCCCTGAATATTGCCAGGTGTGACCCAAAAAGCAAAAAACAGATGGAATCCTTCCCTACCCTGGAACCTAGTGATGTCATTACGATACTGTAGCACCCATATTTTCTATAGGAAAGCAACTAGTGGATTTTTTTAATTGCAAACACGTACAATTACACATAATACATTGAATGTCATCCCGATAAGGTGACTTTCTGAGAAGCTCCTCATCCATTGCTTTTATAAATTAACCATGATCACAGGTCATCTTTGTGAGGTCAGGCACCTGACTCCTAGTACATCAAAAAAGGAAACCACTTCTGAGGGGTGAACTCACAACTGAATTTAAAGAACTGCCAGAACAAACTGAAATGTCAACATATTAATCTATTCTGGTAACATAATCATGGGGTATAGTGAGAGAATAGTAATTCAAAGGCAAATGAAACTCTTGTTCTCATAAACCTTCCCTTGTATTCCAAGTGAGAGAGTTTAGTAATAAAGTATGGATGCCTGTAAATCAGTCATAGAGCAATAAATACTATCATTTAGTGATCTAAAGATAAAATATTTCATAGTTCATGTGGGGGAAAAATAACACAGAAAGCAGCCAAGAGTCAGGAGCTGCTACTTTGGTTTGACTGGAAAGTAAAGGACTATATGAAAGGATATTTGAACAGAAATTTGAATGGAGTAGAAAAATAGCCAAGTAACCATGAGTCTGGTGTGCATGCAGAAGAAATCTCCTTTGAGAAACAAATACATAAGCGTATTTGAAAACAGAAACGGAGCCAATATGAATGGAATTTGATGGATAAGGAAAACAGTAGGATGATTTGGGAGAAGCACTCAGTGGTCATAAAGGATGCTAGTAGGTAATAAAAACATAATTATGTTTGTGATACAACATAATGTGATACAAACATAATGTGATACAGACCGCAAGACCATTTGAACAAGAAAATGATAAGCTCAGATTTGTATTCTAAAAAAGATTCCTCCAACTGTATTGTAGAGAACTGACCAAAAAGAAACAAGAGGGAGGGCGAGATAGGGTACATACTGCAGTCAGGTAGGAAATGATGGTACTCAGAAAGTGGCACAAAAGATAATAAATAGTTGAATTTGAATGTATTTGAAGGATGAACTCAAAGCTTTCAGCCTGACCAGAAGGCAAATATGAATGGATATTTAGGAAAGGAGAAAACAATAAAGAGTTTGGTCATTCGAATTTCTTCCGTGCTGAAGTTTCTGTTCATTTCTTCTCCCCATTTTTTGATGGGGTTGTTTGTTTTCTTCTTGTAAAGTTCTACCAGTGCCTGATATATCCTGGATATTAACCCCTTATCAGATGGGTATTGGGTGAATATTTTTTCCCATTCTGTGGACTGCTTTTGTATCTTAGTCACTGTTTCTTTTGAGGTGCAGAAGCTTTTTAGTTTCATGTAGTCCCATATGTTTATCTTTTCTTCTAGTTGCTTTTGTTAGTGATGTTTTACCTTTGAAGATGCTTTAGCTTCAATGTCGTGGAGGGTTTTTCCTATATTTTCTTCAATGTACTTTATGTATTCAAGTCTGATATTGAGATCTGTAATCCATTTTGATCTGATTTTTGTGCATGGTGTTAGACACAGGTCCAAATTCATTTTTTTTACATGTCACTGCCCAATTTTTCCCAACACTAATCATCAGAGAGATACAAATCAAAACAACAATGAGATACCACTTTACACCACAGAGACTGGCACATATTCAAAAGAGCAAGAACAAGTGCTGGCGTGGATGTGGGGGAAAAGGGGACACTCATCCATTGTTGGTGGGAATGCCGGCTGGTACAGCCTTTCTGGAAAACAATATGGACTTTCCTCCAAAGACTAGAAATTGAACTCCCATTTGACCCAGCCATACCACTCCTGGGAATCTACTCTGGGAAACCAAAAATACGCAGCGGAAACACCATCCCTACTTTTATGTTCATAGCAGCATTATTCACAATAGCCAGAATCTGGAAGCAACCAGAGTGCCCGAAAATCAATGACTGGATAAAGAAGCTTTGGTACATCTACACAATGGAATACCATGCAGCTGTTAGGAAAAATGAAGTTATAAAATTTGCCTATAAATGGATGGACATGGAGAAGATTATGTTGGAGCGAAATTAGCCAGAAGGAGAGAGACAGATATAGAATGACTGCATTCATTTGCATGGCATAAATATATATGTACATATTATGATACCAATATCCAAGGTCAAGTGAAACATATATCAGGAGGTCTTGTCAAAGGTGGAAATTATCACAAACGTGTGGGAGTCAGAGGTTAGGTAAGACAGGAACTGGAACAGTGTGCTAATAATTGTTGAGGGTACTAATGCCAACCTAGAACTGAGCATTAAATAGAAGCAAGAGGATACACATGACAACCTTTTAATGTATGTTCTGTAATCCATAGTCTGGAAGGGAAGGAAAAGAGAAAGAGAGAGAAAGGGAAAGAAATAAAAAAACCTGCCATGGAGGTGGGCTGGGGAAGGGGGGGGAGGGAACCGGGGACGTTGGTGGTGGAGATGGGCACTGGTGGAGGGGACGGGTGCTGGAACACTGTATGACCAAAACCCAAATATGAACTTTTTAATTGTTAAGAAAAAGAGTTTGGTTTGAATGTTATAAATTTAGTGTGCGCATCAGTTATTTAAAGCTATATTTTGAATAAACTGTTGTATAAATAGTATGTAGTCTATAATCCACAGGGAAGGTTTAGGGCTGAACATAAAAATGTGGAAATTATCAGTATATAAGAGCAGCAAATGCAGATAAAGAAGAGAATCCAAGAATGGGAACTAAAGTAACCACAGTTTGGAAACAGAAATAAAGAAAAGGAAGGAAGGTCCAGCAAAGAAGACTGATGAAAAACAGTCAATGGCACAGAACAAAAACCCATAAAAACAACAGCCCATATTTCTGAAACTAAAAAGAGAAAATGTTTCAAGAAATTTGGACTGCTAAATAAAATGACCACACTTTCAAAGAGCAGAAAGTAGTTCTTAGCGAAGTCTTACTGATCTAGAAATCTGCTTCTGAACCATTATATACCAACTGAGATTTAACTCCAAAGGCAATTTTATTTTTCTTGTTATCTATGTTTCTTGAAAGAACTTGATATATCTTTCATGAAATACTTAAAAATTTTCTAGTCATGTTTATCTGAAGGACTAAAATATCAAATTAAAACATGTAACACTGAAGTATTGCTGCTGAAAATTATCAGGAAAAAGAATAATCAATTTTAGTAAAGAGATAATAACTTAATATCCTGGATTAAAAAATTTCATGAAAAAAACATGCTTTTCTGAATTACAAAATTTTATATGATATCTTGTACCTCAAATTCAATATGTATTAATTGGTAGTAAGTTAAAACCATGATTATAATGGTGATTGAATTATCCTAAGGTAATTTTAAAATAAAGATTTAAATATTATTACTATAATATTAATTATAGTAAGCCTGGAAAGCTACCCATGTCATATTTGATATGCCAGAAACCATTAACTATTATAGACCTCATTCCCATGACCTGAAGGAATGACCTGAGGCTCTTCATGTTCCTGGGGCTGAGCATTGCCCTTGGGATACACTAGCATGCAACAGGACATTTGGAGATGTTACTGGTGCCGCCCGAGCAAATTGATGATCAAAGGGAAGACATGTGATACAAGTGATACAAGTGAATACTAATAATTAAATCACCTAATTTGAAAATTAATAATAAATTATTATTATAATTTAAAAATATTTTATTATACCACCGTGAGATATACAATTACAAAGATGTTCATAAGATGTTCATATTTGGGTTTTGGTCATACAGTGTTCCAGCCCCCATCCCTCCACCAGTGTCCATTTCCCACCACCAATGTCCCTAATTCCCTCCTCCTCCCCTAGCCTGCCTCTATGGTGATGCTCGGGGTAATCCTGGCTCTTCGCTCAGGAATTACTCCCGGCAGTGCTCAGGGGACCATATGGGATGCCGGGATTGAACTCAAGTCAGCAACATGCAAGGCAAACACCCTTCCCGCTGTGGCATCACTCTGGTCCCGATGGCAGGTTCTTTTTCTCTTTCTCTCTCTCTTCCTTCCATTACACATTGTGGATTACAATACATACGTTTAGAGGTTGTCATGTGTATCTTTTTGCCTGTATTTAATGCTCAGTTCTAGGTTGGTATTAGCACTTTCGACAATTATTACTACACTGTTCCATTCTCTGTCATACCTAATCTCTGACTCCCACACGTTTGTGATATTTTCCACCTTTGACAAGACCTCCTGATCCATGTTTCGCCTGACCTTTGATATTGGTATCATAATATGTGCATACATGTATTTATGTCATGCAAATAAATGCAATCATTCTATATCTGTCTTTTTCCTTCTGGCTAATTTCACTCAACATGATCCTTTCCATGTCCATCCATTTATAGGCAAATTTCATAACTTCACTTTACCTAACAGCTGCATAGAATCCCATTGTATAGATGTACCAAAGTTTCTTTATCCAGTCATCAGTTCTTGGGCACACTGGTTGTTTCCAGATTCTGGCTATTGTGAATAGTGCTGCTATGAAAATAAAAGCGCAGATGTTGTTTCCGCTATTCTATAGGTTCACAGGTCTGTTTTTACTCCAATATCATGCTATTTTTATTACTACCACTTTGTAGTCCCTTTCCCCCACCTCTGTCCTGTTGGGGAGGCCCAGTGGATATGCCCACAAACTGCTCCTGGGCTGTCTGTGAACCAGAGACACAGGTACATGGGGGCAGAGCTGCAACTGCCTCTCCCTGTGCTTGGCTGATCATGAGGATTCCAGGAGGGAGGGCAGGTTCTGGCCCAGGCCCACCACCCCAATAGAGCCTCAGAAGCCAGAGGAACCACCCACACCAGGATGGCAGCCTTTTCAGGTCCAAACTCCACAGCTCATCAGAGCTCCACCCAAGAGACAAGCCTATTTCAAACCCAGGCATGCTGGTCTCAGCAGCTAAAGTCACCGGGCTTCCATGGAGATGGAGCAGGGGTCCCTTTCTCCTACCTCTGTGCCGTCCCAGAGGACCGGAGAACCACCCACAAATTCTCCTGGGCTGTGAACCAGAGACACAGGTAGGTACTTGGGGCAGACCAGCTCTCCCCATTGCACATGGCCGCAGATACCCCCCCCAAGGTACATCAGTAAATTCAAGAACTGAGAGCACCCACACGGCAGAGCCTAACAAGCAACCCATGTCGTTTTTGATATGCCAAAAACAGTAATAACAATAGACCTCATTTCCTTCACCTGAACAAATGATTTGAGGCTCCTTGTGCTCCTGGAGTGAGCAGATACCCTTGGGCTACACTAGCACACAACAGGAACGAATAGAGACGTTACTGATGCCTGTTCTAGCAAATCAATGGACAACGAAAGACAAGTGATGCAAGAAGTGATACACTTTGTAGTACCATTTGAATTGGGAAAGGTGATGCCTCCCATCTTCTCTTTCCCAAAGATTGCTTTAACTGTCCATTTTATTTATTCCATACAAATTTCAGGAGTGTTTGGTCAATTTTTTGAAGAATGTCATGGGTATCCTTATAGGGACTGCATTGAATTTGTATAAAGTTCTAGGGAGTATCACTATTTTGACAATGTTAATTCTCCCAATTCATGAGCGGGAACGTGTATCCATTTCTTCTTGTCCTCTTTTATTTCTTGAAGCAGTGTTTTGGAGTTTTCTTCAGGTTCTTTATATTCTTAGTTAAACTAATTCCTAGGTTTTTGCTTTTCTGTGACAAAATTGTGAATGGAATAGTTTTCTTAATATCCTTTCTTCTCTTTCGTTATTTGTATATTGGAAAGCCATTGACTTTTGGGTATTGATTTTGTACCCCTGCCACTCTACTATAGGTATCCAATGTTTCAAATAGCTATTACGAGGCACATATCACCCTGATACCCAAAGTAGAGACATCACAAAAAAAAGAAAACTACAGACCAGTCTCCCTGATGAACGCAGATGCTAAAATCTTCAACAAAATACTAGCAAACAGAATCCAAAGACTCATCAAAAAATTATATATCATGACCAAGTAGGAGTCAAGGATAGTTCAATATTTGCAGGTCAATCAAAATAATACCTGGTACTCATCAGTTCCCTGAGAGTTACCAGGAGTGCTCCATTAGCAGAGAGGCAGGAGTAGCACTGAGCACCACAGGGTTTGCCCTCTCATAAATAAAGAGAGAGAAATATAGCCAAAGCTATATTTAAATGTATAAATATAATATATTTCTATTATTATAGTATAATAATATTTTATATCTAATCTAATCTAATCCAATCTAATCTAATACAATACAATACAATACAATACAATACAATACAATACAATACAATACAATACAATATAATATAATATAATATAATATAATATAATATAATATAATGTATTATACTATTAATATATAACATTATATTTATAATAATATATAAATATAGGATGGCCATCCATAGTACACAAAACTATTAATTATGCATATAAAAATCCATTGATCTTTTTTATTTTAAACTTATTCTTAACATCTCTAATTCCTGCTATATATTTGTTGTACTTTTTATTCTATTCATTGCTTCTCTCTACTTTGATGAACTTTTCCAAAATATTAATTCTTAACTTTTTTTCAGATAAATGTGATCCCTATTAATGTTGCTTTTTTTTTAAATAGACCTAATTTTTAAGTTTTAGGCTCAAGCAGAATTGAACAGAAAGTTCTGAGAATTCTCAGTCCCTCTCTTCCTTCCATTCATTCCCCCAATATCAACACTTCGCATCACATGATATTTTTTGTTTAAAAAAAATAGATATATTTTAATACATCTTTATAGACTCCAAGCCACAGTTTATCTTAGAGGTCATGCTTGGTTTGACTATTATGACAGATGCATATCAGGCATTGTAGAACCATACAGAATAATTTCATAATTCTAAAATTCTTCTGTCTTATGACTATACATACATCTTCCATCTTCCCTCCCTTGACAACTACTGAACATTTCATTATATCCATAGTTTTGACTTTTTGTCACTTCATTATAATTATATAACATTTCCACTTTCAGATTGGCTTAGTTCCCATAGTAATATATATTTAATAATGCATATCTTGGTATATACTTTAACACATTTGAGTAAATACCAAGAAAGCAATTGCTAAATCAAATGGTTAGAGAATATGAGTATGTTTAGTCTTTAGAAACTGTCAAACTGTCTTCCAAATCAATCATAGTATTTGGCATTTGTCACAAGCAAGGAATAAAGTTGATTTTGTCCCACATCTGTGTCAGCATTTGGGATTACACCCTTCTGATAGGAATATAGTAGTATCTCATTGCTTTATAGTTTATATTTTCCAGCCGATGGCACGTGATATGTAACACTGTTTCATATGCTTTTGGACATTCTTATGTATCCTTGGGTGAAATTAAGTTTTCAGATCTATTGATCATTGTTATTCAGTAAACTTGTTCTTTGTTATCTAATTTAGTTAAGTTACATTGTAATAATAAATTCACCCTAAAACATGTGCATATTATTTAGACCTTTATAAATTATGTATAACAGGAGACTAAAGTTATAAATATCACATGAAAAAGATGCTTGAAATCATTTGTCCTTGGAGAGATATGTGAAAACCACATAGGGCATACCTATTAAAATGACTAAATTATAAAATCTGACAAGGGCTAGAGAGAGAGTACAGAAGGTAGAGAGCTAGCCTTGCATAGAGCTAACCATGATTCAAGGCCTGGCACTACATATAGTCTCCAAAGCCCAACCAGGAAAGATCTCTGTACACAGAGCAATCACTGAACATTGCTGAATGTGACCCAAATTTTTTTTCCAAAAATCTGATAATCACAAATACACCACACACACACACACACACACACACACACACACACACACACACACACACACCATACGTTTTTGCTGCTGGTGATGCAACAAAACTCATTTATATTGCTGATTTCATGATGTAAAATTGTAAAACCACTTCGGAAATTCAATAGTTTGGAAAATTATCAAGTTTATTATTCACCTATCCTATGACTCAGCAATTGTACCTAAAACTATTATCCAAGAAAAAAACATATCCTGAAAGAATAGTTGTACAGGATAGCTTCAAAAGCAAATCTGTGATTGTTCAAAGGTAAAGCAATGAATTTGTCCATTAACAGAATAAATGAAATACAGAATATTCATATATCTGAATAGTACTCAGAAATTAAAAATAACAAAATATTGACACCATTCAGCAGCATGAAGGAATATATGAAATATATTAAAAATTCACATGTAGCTAATAACCTGGCAAGCTACCCATGTTTTATTTTATATGCCAAAAACTGGTAACAATTATGGACCTCAATTACATGACATGAAGAATGGTTTGAGGCTCTTCCTGTCCCTTGAGCAAGCAGATGCCCTTGGGCTACACTTGCTTTCGACAGGGCATATGGAGATGTTACTGGTGCCCACTCGAGCAAATAGATGAACAACCGGAATGCAGTGATACAGTGATTAAAAATTCACAATCAAGAGTATATATATGTATGTACACATATATATAATATGTATGTGTGCATATATGTACATATATACATACTATATATGTATACATACATGTATATATATATATATATATATATATACCAGAGACTCACAGACATGGGGCAGAGCTGCTACTGGCTCTCCCTGTGCCCAGCCGCTCACGAGGCGCCCAGGAGGGATGGCCGATTCTAGCTCTGGCCCGCCACCCCTGCAGAGCCTTGCAACAAGCCAGATGACCCCCACTCCATGAGGGCCTCCATTTTCCACACCGGACTTCCCTCTCATCAGAACTCCACCCAGCAGACCAGCCTATCACAGCCCGGCTCACGCTGCCACAAGCAGCCACGTGGTTCATCAATAAATGCTGGATTTTGAGATGACTACAAGAGTATGCTACCTGCACGGCAGAGCCTAGCAAGCTACCCGTGTCTTATTTGATATGCCAAATACCAGTAACACATTTAGATCTCATTCCCATGACCTGATGGAATGGTTTGAGGCTCTTTATGTTCCTCGTGCAAACAGATGCCCTTGGGCTCTACTGGTATGAGGCAGGACATATGGAGATGTTACTGGTGCCTGCTCGAGCCAATCGATGATGAACGGGAATACAGTGATACAGTGATATATTTATTCCACATCTAAAATACAAGAATAAATAAAAGAAAAAATTCTTAATAGCAGAAACTTTAATTAAATACAGAAAGTGAGGGGCCGGAGCGATAGCACAGCGGGTAGGGCATTTGCCTTGCACGCAGCCGACCTGGGTTCAATTCGCAGCATCCCATATGGTCCCCCACGCACTGCTAGGAGTAATTCCTGAGTGAAGAGCCAGGAGTAACCCCTGAGCATTGCCGGGTGTGACCCAAAAAAAAAGCAAAAAAAAAAAAAAAAACCAGAAAGTGATTCTTAGAGGTAAAGTAGAGATTCTCTGACTTTCTGCCATATTTAAAGTATTTTGTGTCTTGGGCTATTACAAGCATGCTACTATATAACATAAATTTCTTAAAAGTTGTTTAACAATAACTTTGAATTTTTACTAAAATTTAAAAAAATTAAAAACTAGGCAAAATTTACAAATCTCTAGAAGAAAATGAGCGAAAGAGATTCAACAACTACTGAAAACATGAATAATTCTAGGATAATAGGGAAAACAAAGCATTAATTTAAAAAATTCTTTTATACAAAATTTTCCAATCTCTCATATGAGAACCCCACTAGACTGAGATTTTTGACATTATGACAAGGACAATAAAAAATTTAAATGTGAAAGTCCTAAACAAATATTATTAAATCAAGTCTAACAAGCCAGAAGGCCCCCCTCCATGAGGGCCTCCATTTTCCACATCCGACTTCCTTCTCCTCAGAACTCCACCCAGCAGACCGGCCTATTACAGCCCGGCTCGAGGGGCTCCTTGTGGCCACGCCATTTATCAATAAATGCTGAATTTAGAGATGACTACAAGACTATGCTACCCGCACGGCAGAGCCTGGCAAGCTACCCATGTTGTACTTGATATGCCAAATACCAGTAACAATTATATACCTCATTCCCATGACCTGATGGAATGGTTTGAGGCTCTTTATGTTCCTGGAGCAAGCTGGTGCCCTTGGGCTCTACTAGCATGAGATAGGACATATGGAGATGTTACCGGTGACCGTTAGAGCAAATCGATGATGAATGGGAAGACAGTGATACAGTGATAATTGCAACACAAGTTTGAAACCACGAGTTAAACATAGTAATATCTCTTTGTTTGCTTACAGGCCACACCCAGCAGAACTCAGGTCTTACTTCTAGTTCTGGGTACAGGGACCACTTTCATGTGGTGACAGTGATTGAAATTGGGTCAGTAATGTTCAAAGCAGACACCCTACCTGCTGTACAGGCCGCAAGTATGTCTCTTATTACTATTGACTGTTTCACTGTCCAATGAAAACCACACAGTAACTTTATTTCTCTTTAGGCCCATACCCAGTGGTGCTCAGGAGATACTCCTGGCTCTGTGCTCAAGTGAACCTCCCTGCACTTTTCAGGAACAATGTAGTGCAAGGATGGAACCCTCCCTTCTTTTTGTTGTTATCCATTTGTGTGTGTGTGTGTGTGTGTGTGTGTGTGTGTGTATGTATGTTTTGGTTTTGGGGCTGCACCTGTCATTGTTCAGGGTTTACTTGTGACTCTGCACACAAGGATAACTCCTGGTGGTTTGCTTCAAGGATGATATGGGCTGCCAGAGATTGAACTTGGGTTGGCCATGTCCAAGACCAACCCTGTTCCTACTATGTATTTACTCCAGCCCAGAACATGTGAAGCATGCACAGAGCCCATTGAACACTCTTTGGCCTCCAGGTAGTAATTTTAATATATGTAGATAAGAAGGCCAAGCAACAAATGAAAAGAAACTAATTATATTTCTACCAGTAAAACACAAGCTAAAAACTCCAGTGCAATACTTTACAAACAGTAACTTGACAAAACTTTAAAACACCAAGGTAGTTGGCTAGAATTCATGGAGGATAATATGCAATTTGATATACTTGTTTTGGAAAACAATTTGATGAGCTCATTTTCTGACTCAGCGGCTCCATTCTTAAGCATAAAGTTAGAAAGGAAAGAATAATATGATAATTAGAAGTGGGTGTGTGAATTGAGTTGGGTGGGAAGAGTGGGTATTTTATGGGCCAAGTATGCTGAGCAACTCTGCTTCCTAAAAGTGGGTTACTTATCCAGGAGAAGGAGGAAATGACCCAGAGATAGACATAGGTAGTGTCAGCGTGTGATAGTGCCCATCGTTAGAAGAAGAAATCTCAGGTATAAGGTCTGAGAATATTTCTAGCCCGTTAATTAGAGTAAATTTAAGTGGTCAAAGCAATTATATCACATAAACATCTCAAGCTGTTTTTTGCCTAATTCTTATCAACAGGTTTCTAATATAAAACTTATCTGTTCTCTGTTCACCAAGGAATCTTCCTGTTGCTCAAGTCCTTCTTCCTGCAGGAATGGAACTTGCCAGTCATCAAGGGTTTGACTTTTTGGATTCTGGAGAATAATTTGTGGACAAATCCAAAACTGGCTTCTGATTTTGATTTGACTCCAGAGACTGACTATAGAGAGGGAGTGTTGTGCCAATTCAAATAAATCTGGCCATATTTTTCATTGAATTCATCAGATATGCATTTTGATTTATATGACTTTTGGGTGCCCTTACATTACTATGAAAACCTCCTGCCAGGGCTGATCAACCAGGAACTGATTCACAAACATCACTTTCAGCTCCAGCTGCTCCCATGTTAGGTTTGACTCATTTTTCAACCTTGATTATTGATTCTTGCTTTCTTCTTTTTTAAAAATTTTTAATTGAACCATCATGAGATAGACCACTACAAAGCTTTTTATGATTGGTTTCAGTCTTTCAGTCTTACAGTATTCCAATACTCATCCCTCCACTTTTCCTGCTTTCATTCTATGAGTGTCTGATGGAAAATTAAAGGTTACAACTTAAAATGATAAATTGTGAAGTCATTCCTGAGGTCCCACAAAATAGAAAGCCAGCTAGTTCTATTTTTTTTGTTTGTTTATGAACCACATTCAGTGATGCTCAGGGCTTACTATTGACTCTGAACACAGAGATCACTTTTTTTTTGGGGGTGGTCACACCCGGCAATGCTCAGGGGTTTCTCCTGGCTCTGCACTCAGGAATTACTCCTGCTGGTGCTCTGGGGACCATATGGGATGCCAGGATGGAACCCGGGCCAGCCTTGGCCGGCAGCGTGCAAAGCAAACGCCCTACCTGCTGGGCTATCGCTCTGGCCCCACAGAGATCACTTTTGGTGGGCTCAGGGGACCAAATGAGGTACAAGGGATCAAACTCAGGTCAGCTACATGAAAGGCAAGCACCTATTCAATGTAGTAACTCTCTGGCCTCTATCTATTTTAAATCCTATTAAAATCCTGTTATAAAAATTGTGTACAGTAAAATGTGTCTACATGCTTGCAAATGCTAGAATTTTGAAGTCAGTTTTATTATGCCATTATTATACTACTTGAGAAGGTTTATAATCTAATAAAGTAGCACAGGACGGAGCACAAATGGATGATAATGTCAACTCCATGAACATTTACCTGGTGATGACTTTGTAATGAGGTGGGAAGTAGCTATGTAAACAGCCATAGAAAACCAGCCGAACCTGTTAGGGGCTTGAATATGATAAGTATATTTCTCAGCAACCACACCTTATACCCCACTTTGATTGACCTTTTACTTTTTCATCTGCCTTTTTTTTTAACCTGTCAAGGAAGAATGCCCCATCAATGCTGTCTCTGGTCCATTAATTCTGCTTGGCTCTCTTTGAAATTTGGGGAAAACATACTTCTCAGGTGATTGCAATATGAGTCAAGTAGAAAAGGAGGTTGTCAACAGTCCCAGTGAGGTCCTAAGCTAAGCAGTGGGTTTCCACTGCTGATGTTGTGACTGCCTGTATCAGCCCGGAACAGAGTTATTATTCGCAGCCAGCCCTTCCACACTGCAATCGTAACAGCAGAGAGGAAGCAATTGACTGCAAAGGTTTGATCCCTGCAACCCTGAGAAGTACTGGAATGCCAGAGGCAGGACTTTCTCAGGGGCACATCCCCAAACCCTCTCCCTCCTCAGCCCCCACCAGTAACCCCTTTTATGTCTGGTTCTCCTCACATTGGAAGATGCTTATGAATTAGTCTGTCTCTCTGAGCTTAAGGATTTGGCTACAAGCCATAAGGACAAACCCAGAGTCCCACTAGAGTGAAAGAAAGGTGTAATTTAGGGCTGTTGTGGAAGAGACTGAAAAATCCAAAGGCAGTCCTGTCATCATCAGGAACTCTTGACAGTGCTCTTGTGAATGAAAGCCGATCACTCAGCAGAGCTCATTTCAGGGCAAAAGAGTGAAGAAAGTAAACGAACTTTCTCATCTTATTTATCACTTTCAATTTTTCTGCCCTTCTTCCCTATGCTTCTTACAAATAGGCTATTTGTCCTTAAGACTGCTAATATACACCTTTCCTGGACACTACACTAGCCTAGGTTCATCCTGATCTTAGCAAGAATGACTCATGTTGTAGTTCACACCTGTTTAAGAGACTTCATTGCTTCACTAGGATATTTTTCTAGAGGATTGATAGTGTCATTCAGAAAAATGAGGCTTGATTAATGAATGTTTGCTTCTCTCAATCCAGGATCATTGCTGCTTGCTTAGTCAGCCTAGAGACCAGAGAGAGGTCATTTTCTCCCTGGGCTGACGAGAATGGCATGAGGACGCTGATTATTTAAAACATAATTGTAAAAATAACCACATTGAAGATGATCATAGTCAAAGCTTTTTTTGGTCTTACCTATACCTACTAATGCTTTACAGCTCCCATTCAGGCATCACAAAATGGAAACTATTTAGTATTAATATATAGTTTTAAATGGATACTATTATTTCTATATACTAGAGAAGAAAACATAAATAATTACAAGCAACTTAGTTAAAGCCAGTGAAGGGCAGAATTAGACTGTGAAAGTTCTGCATCTCACTCTATACAGTGACATCTCAGAAAACAGAAACTTCAGTTACATTGTAAAATTAGAGCACTTTAGTCAGATCTCCTCTGCAGCAATAGAATCCAAATATTACACTGAAAGAGATGATTGGAACCTAACTGCCTGCTTTACTATCTACTTCAAGAAATTATTGTGATGATAAACAGCTCTCCCCCAAGCCCGAAGCTTTCTTTTAATAAGACCAATTAAGATAAACCTTTTTCATTTTTTAAAAAAAGTACATAATTAGATCTGGGTCAAAAGGAAAGCCTCACAGCATTTGAAAACAAAATAAATAATATAAAAATTATCTGATTAAAATGAAAAAATCAGCAATGAAATAAAAATAACTAAACGAATCTTCTGCCTAGCAATATATGTGTTGTTAATAAAACTGGTATCAAAAATATCAGCAACAGAGCCTCTGCATAAAATTGGTATCAAAAATATCAGCAGCAGAGCCCCCAGCAGAGCCTCACAACAAGCCAGACGACCCCCTACTCCATGGGGGCCACCATTTTCCACATCCAGACTTCCCTCTCATCACAACTCCACCCAGCAGACCAGACAAGCACAGCCCGGATCATCGCCACCCACTTGCAGCAGTTTTTTCAATCCAGCCCAGGTATGCTGAACCAGAGACTCTCAGACATGTGGCAGAGCTGCTACTTGCTCTCCCTGTGCCCAGCCGCTTATGAGGCGCCTGGGAGGCATGGCGGGTTCTAGCCCTGGTCTGCCATCCCAGCAGAGACTCACAACAAGCCAGACGACCACCCCCACTCCATGGGGGCCGCCATTTTCCACATCCGGACTTCCCTCTCGTCACAACTCCACCCAGCAGACCAGCCTATCACAGCCCGGCTCGCCCCAAAGGTTCATCAATAAATGCTTTATTTAGAGGCAACTTCAAGAGTATGCCACCCGCACAGCAAGCCTGGCAAGCTGCTCATGTCGTATTTGATATGCAAAATACCAGTAACATTTATATTAGGTCATTCCCATGACCTAATATAATGGTTTTAGGCTCTTTATGTTCCTGGAGTAAGTGGATTCCCTTGGGTTCTACTAGCATGAGACAGGACATATGGAGATATTACTGGTGCCCGCTCTAGCAAATAGATGATGAACAGGAAGATAGTGATAGTGATAGTGATCAAAAATAACATAGTTGCCCCTTGAATAAAATAAACATGAACTATGCAGGTTCACTTATATGTAGATTTTTTTTATAATAAACAGTTGATGCAAAGATATTACTAGAGTTCAGTATGGTAAATTTATTTCCTCTTTCTTGGGATTTTAACATTGCATTTTCTCTAGCTCTATTGTAAGACATTTAGTGTATAATATACATTTCTCTCTCTCTATCATACAAAAATGTGTGTGTGATCAACTGTTCATGGTAATGTCAAGACTTCTAGTCAACAGTGGACTGTCAGTAGCTAAGTTTGGGGAAAGTTGATAGTTATTCATTGATTTTCAACTGTGCAAGACAAGGAGGAGGTCAGTGACTCTAACCCTTGGATTGTCAGCTAAATTGAATGGAATTCAATATTGTTGTATTGTATTCAACTGTATTAAATGGAAGAACTAGTCTCTTAAAATTATGGACTCTATTATTCATTATATGAAGTCAATAAGAAACACTAATCCATGATGATAATGATTAGAAACATGTCTTCCTCTCAACACCAAATGTGAGCACAAATATGACTGCCTATGAACACTAAGAATGGGCACAAAAGAACTTTCTGGTAGCCCAAATTTTTATCTAAAATAAAGTTATATAGGTATGTATATGTACAAAAAAATTGCCAAAATGTCAGGCTGGAAGAGGGTTTTCCAGCCAACCCAGGTTCAATCTCTGGATTCTCGTGGTCTTGTGAGCCCACCAGGAGTAATCCCTGAGTACAGAGCCAGAGCATGACCTGAACACTGCCGGATGTGGCCCATAAACAAAAGAAGGAAAAGCACCAAAGTTCACCAAGCTGTACACTTAAGATTTAAGGATTTTTTTTTTCAAGATTTTTTTCTTTTTTTTTTTTTTAATTTTTTTTATTTTTACAATTACAAAGATATACAATTAAAAAGTTCATATTTGGGTTTTGGTCATACAGTGTAGCAGCACCCATCCCGCCACCAGTGCCCATCTCCCACCACCAAAGTCCCCGGTTCCCTCCCCCTCCCCCCAGCCCTCCTCCATGGCAGGTTCTTTATTTCTTTCCATTTCTCTATCTTTCTCTTTTCCTTCCTCTCCAGACTATGGATTACAGAACATACATTAAAGGGTTGTCATGTGTATCCTTTTGCCTCTATTTAATGCTCAGTTCTAGGTTGGCATTAGTACCCTCACAATTGTTAGCACACTGTTCCATTTTCTGTCTTACCTAGCCTCTGAAACCCACACGTTTGTGATAATTTCCACCTTTGACAGGACCTCCTGATCTATGTTTCACTTGACCTTGGATATTGGTATCATAATATGTACCTATATATTTATGTTATGCAGATAAATGCAGTCATTCTGTAACTGTCTCTCTCCTTCTGGC
Organism: Cryptotis parvus; assembly: GCA_021461705.1. Taxonomy (NCBI): domain Eukaryota; kingdom Metazoa; phylum Chordata; class Mammalia; order Eulipotyphla; family Soricidae; genus Cryptotis; species Cryptotis parvus. The sequence goes on from JAJIBD010002728.1 coordinate 21,443, forward strand.
TAATTTCGCTCAACATAATCTTCTCCATGTCCATCCATTTGTAGGCAAATTTTATAACTTCATTTTTCCTAACAGCTGCATAGTATTCCATTGTGTAGATGTACCAAAGCTTTTTATCCAGTCATCTATTTTCGGGCACTCGGGTTGCTTCCAGATTCTGGCTATTGTGAATAATGCTGCTATGAACATAAAAGTAGGGATGGTGTTTCCGCATGCGTATTTTTGGTTTCCCAGAGTAGATTCCCAGGAGTGGTATGGCTGGGTCAAATGGGAGTTCAATTTCTAGTCTTTGGAGGAATGTCCATATTGTTTTCCAGAAAGGCTGTACCAGCTGGCATTCCCACCAACAATGGATGAGTGTCCCTTTTCCCCACACCCACGCCAGCACTTGTTGTTCTTGTTCTTTTGAATATGTGCCAGTCTCTGTGGTGTAAAGTGGTATATCATTGTTGTTTTGATTTGCATCTCTCTGATGATTAGTGATGATGAGCATTTTTTCATATGTTTTTTGGCCATTCGAATTTCTTCCTTGCTGAAGTTTCTGTTCATTTCTTCTCCCCATTTTTTTGATGGGGTTGTTTGTTTTCTTCTTGTAAAGTTCTACCAGTGCCTGATATATCCTGGATATTAACCCCTTATCAGATGAGTATTGGGTGAATATTCTTTCCCATTCTGTGGACTGCTTTTGTATCTTAGTCACTGTTTCTTTTGAGGTGCAGAAGCTTTTTAGTTTCATGTAGTCCCATATATTTATCTTTTCTTCTAGTTGCTTTGTTAGAGATGTTTCATCTTTGAAGATGCCTTTAGCTTCAATGTCATGGAGGGTTTTTCCTATATTTTCTTCAATGTACTTTTATGGATTCAAGTCTGATATTGAGATCTTTAATCCACTTTGATCTGATTTTTTGTGCATGGTGTTAGACACAGGTCCAAATTCATTTTTTTACATGTCGCTGTCCAGTTTTCCCAACACCACTTATTGAAGAGGCTTTCCTTACTCCATTTTAGACTCGTTGCACCTTTATCAAAGATTAAATGATCATGTGTTTGAGGTTGGGTGTCAGGATACTCAATTCTATTCCATAGGTCCACGGGTCTGTTTTTATTCCAATACCATGCTGTTTTAATTACTACTGCCTTGTAGTACAGTTTGAAGTTGGGTAAGGTGATGCCTCCCATCTTCTTTTTCCCGAGGATTGCTTTAGCTATCCTTGGGGGGTTTATCGTTCCATACAAATTTCAGGATGGTAATACTCCCTAGAGCTCTATACAGATTCAATGCAGTCCCTATGAGGATACCCATGACATTCTTCAAAGAAATTGACCAAACAATTAAGGATTTTTTTTTGGGGGTCACACCTGGCGATGCTCAGGGGTTACTCCTTGCTCTGCATTCAGGAATTACTCCTGGTGGTGCTAGAGGGACCATATGGGATGCGGATGATCGGACGGGCCGGCTGGGCTATCGCTCAGGCCCAAGATTTAAGGATTTTAATGAATGTAAATTATACCTTGATTCAAATAAGAGTAATGATGTAATTTACCACATGAAAAATTTGAATAAAAATTATATTATCACTTCATAGTTATAGAAAAAGAATTTGATAAACTATATCTCTTGCTCATTTTTAAAAAACCCTTAAGAAACCAGGAATGTTGGGTTCTGAGCTGCTAGCCTTAGGGTCCAGCATTTTCCCTTCACAAGACCCTAAGAGCAGGACCCAGAAATATGCCCTGCCCATATAATAGTAATTATTATAATAATCTAATGATAGTACAGCCCCCCGCACAAATGAGTATCTATATATATGTAGATGTGGCTGCGGTGCCTGGCCGCATCGGGCAGATGACAGACAGGAGACGGCCCGTCTACACCCAGGGCTCTGCCCCATGGTCCCTGGATATTTGATGGTCTGACAGAAAAAGACTGGGATGAACCCAGAGCTATGACAGAGCCTGGCAAGCTACCTGTGCTGTATTCAATAGGCCAAAAACAGTAGCAATAATGGACCTCATCCCCAACGAATGGAGACATTACTGGCTCCCACTTGAGTAAATTGATGAACAACGGGGAAGACAAGTGACAAGTGACAAGTAATTATATTTGTTTCTGGGACTGGAGCAATAGTATAGTAGGTAGGGTGGTGCTTCACAAGCAGTCAACCTGGGTTTGATCCCTGGCATTCTCTATAATGATTCCTTAGTGCAGAACCAGAAGTGACCCCTAAGTACTGCTAGGGATGGGCCCCAAACAAAATAAACAAATATGCATAGACTCTTTTTGGTTGTCTGTGCTTAATACAACAGAAACTTGCTGTTCTTCTCACTCCCCTCCAAAAAGACCTAACACTTAATGATATTATGCTTAATCTAATGATTTGGGAAACAATCTACCCCACTGAATATCCAGCAGCACTGACAAAGATAGTATGGCAACCTTTCTAGCTTAGGCAAATGAATCAATCCAAAAGAAAATTCCAGAAACAGACCCTGTCAAAAATAATCTATAGTAGAGGTCACAGGTAGAAAATTTTCAGCAAATTGTAGTAGGCCAATTGAATATCCATACTGAAAGAAATTAATCTTGATTTCCATATTGTATCATACAAAACTCAATTCTAGAGAGATGTTAGGTTTAAATGTGAGTGACAAAGCAAGTGATTTAAATTAACTATAATGTAAGCGATATAAATAATATGGTATAAAAAGAACATCTTCATAACGTATAGTAACAAAAAACTTTCATAAGTTTATACTCAGTTTATTAAGGTTGTGGGACAATAGAAACTAGTGTACTATTTATGGAGGTGTAAATGAAAACCACCACCATTTTGAAAAACTTTTTTGGAAGTGTTTATATTCAGCAATGTTTCATGACCTAACAAACCACTTCACAGATATATATCACACATGTACTCCAAAGTGGAAACCATTAATATGTAAATCAATGATAGAACAGAAACTAAATTCTATATTATTAATTTATCTATCTATCTATCTATCTATTTATTTATTTATTTATTTATTTATTTCTGTTTTGGTCACACTCTGCGATGGTCAAGTGTTATTCCTGCTCTGCACTCAGGAATTACTCCTGGTTGTGCTCGATGGACCATATGGATGGTGGGGATTGAACTCTGGTCAGCCTCATGCAAGCCACACATCCAACTTGCTGTACTATCGCTCTGGCCCAAATTTCTAGTATATTAGTAAATGGGATTTTATTGAGCAATTCAAATAAATTAGCTGTTGCTAAATGCAGCCATATGCTATAACCTGTCATGTTAAGTAAAAAAACAAACAAATAAATAATAAACCCTTCACTAAATCAAAGGCACTTGGGGGAAGGATCCTAAAGACAGTGGTGAATGACTATTGGCACTTTGCTGTTGGGTGTGGTAAAATAAAGTATTAAATAATTGTCAGACCTGACAAATGGCAGGGAATTGGTAGAGGCTGATTAAACTATCCTTTTTCTAGTACCAGAATAAATATTTTTCTTTAGGATGGAATGAATCACAGGATATAGTATGACTAGAATATGTTTATGCTAACTGCTCCTATTAGCTAGAGCACAGTTTTGCACAGAATCATCAAAGTTTCCAGGTGCTTTTTATTAAAAAGTTCTGTTCTCAATTAAGTTTTGAACAGATAGAAGAAGAATGCAAAGAGTATATGAGAAATGGAAACCTCACTTTGGTCAAACCAATTTAAGTAGGGCAATGAATCCCAAGCGATTTTAATGTAATCTGTATCAGAAATGACAAAACTTTTAATCCAGGAAAATTTCCAAATGCTGTCTTGAAAACAACCTGATCTCTTGAAGTAGCACAACTCCTTCTGACTGTGAACCTTTGCTCCTTATGAGAAATTTACCTCAAAGTGAAAACAGCTGGTGTTGAAACAAGCTTCTAACTCATTATCATGTTTCTAACCAAGGACATTTGTAGCTGTTGCTTGATCCAATTGATAATAATCTCTTTCCTCTTCTCAGATTAATAAGTAGCTACTTGACTATTCACAATGAAGCATCTCATATTTGAAAATTGTTAAGACATAAAAGTTAAAAGATATTACTGTTGCTAAGATCAAAAAGGGCATCATCACAAGAAAAGAATTATAATGTATCTGAATAGAAAATGAAAATATAAGCAATCTGAATAGAAAAACATAAGCAATCTGAATAGAAAAACATAAGCAATCTGAATAGAAAATAAAAATATAAAAAGTAAAAATTTAAATCAAATGATATTTTATATACATAAATACAGAAAAAGAATGTAAAACATTTTGAAACAATAACAATTTATGTAAGGTATCAACATAGCAAATTATCAACCAATGATCAATAGTCTTCTACACAAATAAAACAGGATACATAATAGAAGAACTCTCATAAGACAACCAAAAGAAGAATACCCAGGGATATACATAATTAGAGCTGCCTAAATTCCATGAAATGAAAACTGTAATATCTTGAAAAACAACAGAGAGAGAGAGAGAGAGATTTGTAACAACTGGAAAACCATATTGTGTTTTGGATTATGAAACTCAATGCTCTAAAGATGTGAATTCTCTCAATTCAATATCTAAATGCAATGCAGACTTAATAAAAATGTCATCAGTATTTTTTCTGGAACTAGACAAAATAATTATAAGCTTCGTATGAGAGAACAGTCACTAGGAAAAAACAATAGCCAAGAATACCATTACAAAAAAGCAATGGGTCGAGAGAATGGAGTAGGGCCAAGAATCTAGTCTTACTGGACATTAAAATACAATTATAATCTTTTTATAGGGGGAAATCTTAGTGGTACTAGAGGTCTGGGTGGGGAAATTCTGGGCAAGCTCATCTCCCATAGTACAGTGTTCAGGAGTCACTTGTTTGCACCCAGAAGTGATGGGAGTGTGGCAGGAGTACCTGTAGTGCCAGGACTCATATACACTATCTCTGTGTGTCTATGCTTGGGCCCCGGTCTCCTCCAGTTATAGCTTTTAAACAAAAACCTACTTATATAGGTCCATCAAGGCAGAACAGAACATTCTAGTAATAGATCCACTGCATTTGGGAAAGCAGTCCTTGAAAAGGGAAGTATCTCAATCAAATAAAGAGGAAAGATTCATTTTCCAACATAAAATATTGGAGCCATAATTAGTATTCCCTTCTCACCAGCAACGTGGTGAGAAGGGAATCCTCAAGCTACTGGTGGGAACGTCATCTGGTTCCTCCCACTATGAAAGCAATGTGAGGATTTCTTCGAAGATTTCTTTAAAAAGTAAGAATTGACCTCCCATATTACCCAGCAATACCACTTTTTGGCATCTACTGACAAAACTAAAAGACATTTGAAGCCAGAGTGTAGTATGCACAGTGGGTATTGCATTTCCTTGCACTTGTCTGACCTGAGTTAGATCTCCCATATCTCCTATGTTTTCCTGACTATCATCACAAGTGACTCCTGAGAACAAAGCCAAGAATAATCCCAGATCACCTCCAGGTGTACCCCCATAATCCCCCAGAAACTGAATAAAAACTAAGAAACAATATTTAAAAATATATATATTCACACCTATGTTCATTGAAGTTCTTAGTACAATAGCCAATAGTTGGAAATAACTCAAATGCCCAACAGCTTATAAATGGATCAAGAAGTTGTGGTAGTATACACAATGGGATACTACACAGCTGTAAGAAAAGATGAAATCATACAATTTTTTGGCACGGATAGAACTAGAGGATATGCTAAAAGAAGACAGAAGGAAAGTGATAGAGAACAAACTTCTTAGTATGTGGGATATAAAGAAACATAGTAAGAAAGCAACAAAAGACCTTGAAAACTTAATCCACAGAACTGAGTGTTCCTGGATGAGGGGATAGTGAAGAAGGAACGTGGACTCTCTGGTGATGGGTGTGGTTTTGGAAAGATGTATGCATGAGCCCATTTAACACTATTGTAAATCATAGTACCTCAATAAAAATGGAAAAATATATTGCATTTGGCAATAAAAGAAAAATGTATTGGTGTACCTAACTGGCCATTTGGAAAAATGGACAAAACTGATCCATTGTTCACACTGCATAAAAAGCACATTCAAATATAGGAAAGGTTATACTATAGTCTGGTGAAACTAGGCAAGTCTTAGAACCAAGATTTGGAAAAACACAGAATTTTTCCTAGGAGGGGAAATCGTTACCAAACTATAACCCTGAATTTCTCTTAAGGGGGAAAATCCTTACCAAACTGTAACACTAAATTAAAAATTATGATTTTTATTTAGCATAATCATCTCAATCACCTCCATGCTAAAAAATAATCACTTGATCACCTCACTTGATCACTTGATCCCGTTATTCATTGATTTGCTTGAGAGGGCACCAGTAACATTTCCATTTGACCCTATCACGTGCTAGTGTAGCCCAATGGCATCTGGCTGCTTCAGGAATATGAAGAGCCTCAAATCGTTCCTTCAGGGTCCTGATCATCCTACCATCTTGTAGGTGGGCAGCCACATGATCGTTTGACATCCTGTGGGATCCAGTCAGTAATGGCTCTAGTCCAGCTGTCGTCTCCCTATCTCATTACATGTCCAGCCCATGTGATTTTTGATGCCCTGGCAAACAAGACAGCATCCCTGACTTTGGAACAGTGATGGAGGTTGGAACTCCGGATTCCTTCTCTCACTTAAGTGAGGCGTGATATTCCAAGCATAGCTCTTTCGATTCCTCTCGGGGAGACCTGAATAGCATTCTCATCCTGCTTTCGTAAGACCCAGGTCTCTCAGGCATATGTTAATGCAGGGAGAATGGTGGAGTCGAAGAGATGTGCCCAGAGCCGGAGGTTCTTTGTCCTTTTAGCTATTTCTTTGATGCTTTTGAAGGCAGTTCATGCCGCTCTCTTACTCCTGCGCAACTCAAGTTTTAGGTCATTCATCATGTTGACTTCTCGACCTAGGTACACATAACTGCTGCATTCAGAGATATTTGTTCAATTGAGAGTGAATGGGGTCTCTGGAACTAGTGCATTACTCATAAACATAGTTTTCTTTAGATTCAGCTGTAGACCTCTCTTTCCACATTCTCAGTCGAAGTCAGCCAGCATTTGTGCCGCTTGGCTAATGTTTGGTGTTATTAGAACGATGTTATCAGTGAAGCGGAGGTGGTGTAATTGCCAACCATCTATCTTCACTCCCATTCCTTCCCATTCTAATTGTCTCATGATGTTCTCGAGGGTGGCGCTGAAGAGTTTTGGTGAAATGGTATCACCATGTCGAACCCCCTCTTTTGACATCAATGATCACTTCTTTGTAGAATGGTGAGATCCTGGTGGTGAATCCGTAATACAGCTCACAAAGGATCTTGATGTATTGGGTTTGAACACCCTGTTTGGTTAGGGCTTCGATGATTGCTTCAGTCTCCACAGAATCAAAGGCTTTCTTTAAATCAATGAATGTGAGACAGAGCGGCATCGTGAACTCCCTACAAACCTCAATGAGCTTGATTACCATGTGGATATGGTCAATTGTGCTGAATCCTTTCCGGAAGGCTGCTTGCTCTCAAGGTTGTCCTTCATCTAGTATTCTGCCAATCCTGTTCAGGATCACTCGAGTGAACAGCTTGTAGATGACGGGCAACAGGCAGATGGGACAATAGTTGCCAATGTTGTGAATGTCTCCCTTCTTGAACAGTAGAACTGTCCTGCTGGTTTTCCATTGGGAGAGCACCTTACATTCAGACAGGTAGCGTATGAGGAGCCGAGCTAGTGTATTGATGAGTACTGATGAGTATTGATGAGTATTAATGGCAGAGTAGTATTCTGTGTCTGTGAACTACATCTTCTTTATACAGTCAACTATATCGCCGTTGAGGTTGATTACATGTTTTGGCTATTATGAATGACACTTCTAAGAATATAGAGGTCAGAATATCCTTCAGATTTTTAATTGAGTAGTAGAAATGAATTCCATTAGCACAAAGAAAAGTCACATACAAACTGGGTCAGTTGTCACTTGTAAAAAGAAAGGGTTAATAGCCCAAGTAAATTAAAGGTATTGATAAAAATCAAGAAACACAAAATCTCATTAAAAATGTAAGTAGAGGGGCTGGAGCGATAGCCCAGCGGGTAGGGCGTTTTCCTTGACGAGGCCGGCCCATGCCGGCCAGGGTTTGATCCCCGGCATCCCATATGGTCCCCTGAGCACCGCCAGGAGTAATTCCTGAGTGCAGAGCCAGGAGTAATCCCTGAGCATCACCGGGTGTGACCCAAAAAGCAAAAAAAAAAAAAATGTAACTAGAGATAAGAGTAAATGTTGTAGTCAAAGGGAATGCAAAAGCACTTACTGATATAAAAAAAAATCCTTTTCCTTCATCAGAAGAGAAATGTCAATTAAATCTACTTTGAAATGTTAGAAGACATAATCTGCAGTTGAAGCCGTGATAATTCATCATGGGTGGTGGTGGGGTGGACCATAACCTTCAGAGCTCAAAGCTATTCCTGGTTCTGTTCTCCAGAGTAATTCCTGGTGGTGCCTGGGAAACCATATGTGGTGTGTGAATCAAACATAAGTCAGCTTCATGCAAGACTATCAACTCACAATGTGCTATTTCTCCCACTTCTGGCTGGTGAACCTTAAATATCACTTCCCATTAAAGCAAGCTAGGGTCTTTTTGAAATGGTTAACTGCAGGTTGAAACAGGCAATACACATATTCTCATGCCCAAAAGCAAAAAAAAAAAAAAAAATAGATTACTGAAGCTACTAGAATTATGTTGAACAGATTCAAAGGCCAACTTAAAAAGGCCTTTTCTGGTTAGAGAAAGAATAATTTGAGCAGCAATAATATAGCTATATCTAAAATAGAGTGAAACATGCAAGTACAATTAAATTTGAGAGTTTATAATTAAATTCATGAATTTATAATGCTGATTTAAAAAGTATTTGTTACTCTTGAAAACTGCTAGGAATCTAGCTCATTTAAAGAATAGGTTAATACGAGGGGAAAAATAGCATTCATTCTGCCTGTGTGACATGAACTGCACTTTAAAGTAAATAAATAGTTGATAAGAAATATCTCTTAGAAAAGTATTTGAGCTCATAAGTAAAGATGGAATAAAAGAATTTTGCAGCTTATTATGAATAAATGCATCTTGGCAATGATCATTAGTGGCTGATAATATCTCAAAAAGAGACTATCAGTCATTATCTGCTTCTTAATGGATGCACATAATACCACTTATGAAATATTCTCAATAAAAAAGTCCAATGAAATATTCTATCAGTTTTGATAAACCTCCTTGGAATTAAAATACACACACACACACACACGCAAGGACCAACTCTTGATTTTCTATTAAGGTAAACCTCTCAGTAAATTTTCAAAGTGAACTATTTCCATTAATCTTAGAAGAAAGGCTCTTTCAAGACCTTTATTTTTATGCCTCTGAACATATCACAGTTCTATTCTCCATTTAGTAAACTTGTTCATCAATAAAATGTGTAACTTGCATAAGATTATTTTATTAAGCACACAATGCACTTAAATACTGAATGTTCCTTAGACAAGATGGATATTTTGAACTATGTGGTTTCTGTCAAATTTTCAGTTACTTAGGTTTCGAATAAAAATTTTTTTGTTTGAAAGCTGATATAATACAGACATTGATCAAACATTTTAGTTAATCCTAGTTAGGATTTATCTTTCTTAATATACTCTAAGATGATAGTATCCAAAGACCCCATCTTGAATTAATGATTCATATATATATATGTATATATATATATCTTTTTACGTGATTCACTTTATTTTAACTTAACATAAATTCAGAAAAGTAAGTATTGAAGAAGACTTGGGCTTGAAGTCTTTTTAGATACTTAAATGAGGAATAGAAAATTATAACCCTATTTCATAAAGAAAAGCAAAGAAAGTGACTCATGTGGGAGGCGGTGAATGTGATTACTGACACTGCTCAGCCTGTGTAAGTGTGATTCCAGTGGCTCACACACTGAAATTCTGGTACCTGAACATACCTCTGGTGCCCTAAGGCAGGTGTGTGTATGACTTCCAATAAGCACTGCAACCAAAGTATACTGCAACTAAGGAGTGCAAATCCCAGCAAGCATATGTGTTCGTGTACACATGCTGTGTACACCGTGTACACATGGTGTGTGGTGATTGCAACATAAAAGAGGGAGGAATGAAATCTTTATAAAAAGAAAAGAAATGGGGCAATTAATGTAAGCAACACAAATAGGGGACATACATAGAGACTTGAAGATGAAAGAGAGCATGGCGCTCAATGGCTGTGCTGTTGAAGCCAGTGATAATACCAATAAAAAAATTTGTACTACTTTTGTGGGAAGCACAATTACAACAGATTTAAATAAATAATTCTTGAGATGACCTAATGAAGTAGATTACTATTAATTTTATATTACTCCAGGAGATCATCCCTAACAAAAACCCAACCCCAAAGTTGGATTAGTCCCTAGGGCCAAAGCAGGTTTTAGAATGAAAACAGGAAATGCAAAGCACACCCAGAATAGAAAAATAGAACATTACATGGTAAGCAAAAACACGCAGGAAATCAAGCAGTTTAGGGTCTTCTAGATGTAGAGAGGGACACAGGGAAAAAACAGAATTGGAAACTGCCATGACTATACTTTAAGGGTGCCTAATGATTGGCTATGGAAAATTTCTCAGTCTAGTCTTTGTTCTTAATGGACCCATTGAATTTTAATGTGCTTACTAACTATCCTTAATGTCTCTGAAAATTAAACAATGTGAACTTATCAATGTGAACAATGTCAACTTAAATAAGGTGGTGGGTGTTGGAGCCAGGGTGAGGGAGCGATAATGCAAGGTAGGCCAGTGCACTCACTGGGAACTTCCCAGGCTATCCTAAAGTTTGGGCAGCCCTTGTGCTTTTGTCTCCTTATGTGTTTTGTTGTTATTTTTTGTTTTGTTTCAGGGTCATGCCCAGCAGTGCTCAGGGCTCTGAACTCAGGGGTCACTCCTGACAGGCTCAGGGGGTGTCAGATGGGTTGCCTGGGATTGAACCAACCTTGGCAGCATGAAAGCCAAGTGCCTTGCTGGCTGTACTGTCTCTCCAGCTCACTTTATCTGTGTTTTGTCTCACTCCCTACTACAGACCCTCCCGGATAGAGGTTAAAGGTGCCAATTCAATGGGCTTTAAACATATTACAAACAAGAAAAGTGATGTGAAAAAGAAATAAGATAATTTGTTTTTAAGTGATAAGAAAACAGTGTTTAATCCCAGGCAAGCTTTTAAATCTGAGTTTTGTAAACTTTTTAAATTTTCTTATTTTTTTTCAACTTTGGGGTCATACCCTGCAATGCTCGGGGGTTACTCCTGGCTCTGCACTCAGGAATTACTACTGGAAGTGCTCAGGGGATCATATAGGATGACAGGGATTGAACCCTAGTTGGCTGCATGCAAGGGAAAAGCCCTACCCTCTGTACTATTGCTCTGGCCCCGAATCTGAGTTATTAACCAATATACTGTGCTGCAGAAAAAACAGTTGGAGGAAAAGTCAGGACCAGATCACTAAAGCCTATATAATCTCTAAGTTTATTTCAAGTGCAGAGAGATAGTTAGAGGATTTATAAGTTCTGGATTGCTGAAAAACATTTGATAAGTAGTCATTTACTGCTTTAAAATTATGCCTATGTGATTTGCTAATGAGTATAATAAAATATTGATTTATTTAAAATGTTTGTTTTTGGAATTCACTACCAATATTTATTAAAATTGAATACAAATTTAAAAACAGAAAATGACCTTTCATGAATATAAAATAATTTAATAATATAAACTATATTATATATACTCATTTAATTGACATAAATTTTTTTTTGCCAAACACCATATATGAAATGTCAAGTATAGAATATACTTTAAGTAGCCGGACAATAGTAGAGTGGGTATTTGTTTGCCTTGCATGCACCTGACCCAGGATATTCAGGATCCCATATGGTCCCCAGAGCACTGCCAAGAGTAAGTACTGAGTACAGAGTCATGTATAAACCCTGAGCATAGTCAGATAAGACCAAAAAAGCCAAAACATACATAAAAAAGAAATTGTATATGTGTACATGTATGAAGAGATATGACTACATATTCATACATACATCTATGTATGAAAGGGGAATATTTTTAAATAATTCAATTTTATAACACATAAAATTTACTTATTTATACTTTCATGTAGTTCTTTATTTTTTATTATACCACAGTGCAATATACAATTAAAAAGATGTTCATGATTGGGTTTCAGTCATACATTTTTCCAGCACCCGTCCCTCCACCAGTGCCCTATTCCCACCACCAATGTCCCTAAGTTCCCTTCCCCTCCCCCAGCCTGCCTCTATAGCAGGCACTATTTCTTTTCTTCTCTCTCTCTTCTCTCTTTCTCTTCTCTCTCTTCTCTCTCTCCCCCCCTCCCTCTTTCTTTTTCTTTCTCTTATACATTGTGGTTTGCCCTACAGACATCTAGGAATTATCATAAAAATCTCTTTGTGTACTTTCAATGCTCAGTTCTAGTGCGGTGTTAACATTCCCATAATTAGTGGAGCACTAGTATATATTTATATCCCACTAATGAATGCAGTCATTCTATATCTGTTCTTTACCTTCTGACTAATTTCACTCAGCATGATAGTCTCCATGTCCATTCACTTGCAGGTAAACTTGGTGACTTCGTCTTTTCTGACAGCTGCATAGTATTCCATTGTGTAGATGGAAAAAAATTATGGTACCATAATTTCTTTAGCCAGTCATCTGTTCTCAGGCATTCAGGCTGTTTCCAGATTCTGGATATTGTTAATAGAGGTCCGATGACCTTCAAAGTGCAGATAGCATTACTTCTGTGTGTTTTTGAGTATCCAGGTTATATTCCCAGGAATGGTATTGCTGGGTCATATCACTTGATCACTTGATCACTTGAATCCCGTTATTCATCGATTTTCTCGAGCGGGCGCCAGTAACATTTCCATTGGACCCTATCATGTGCCAATGTAGCCCCATGGCATCTGGTTGATTCAGGAATATGAAGAGCCTCAAACCGTTCCTTCGGGGTCTTGACAAGGAAGTCTGACCATCTTGTAGGTGGGCAGCCACATGATCTTTTGACATCCCGTGTAATCTGGTCGGTAACGGCTCTAGTCCAGCGGTTGTCTCCAATCGCTGGGTCATATGGGAGCTCAATATCAAGTTTTGGAGAACTGTCCATATTGTTTTCCAAGAGGGCTGGAACAGTTGTCACTCCCACCAACAGTGGATAAGAGTCCCTTTATCCCCACATCCATGCCAGCACTGGTTGTTCTTGCTCTTTTGGATGTGTGCCCATGTCTGTGGCATGAAATGATTTCTTATTGTTGCTTTGATTTTCATCTTTCTGGTGACTAGTAATGATGAGCATTTTTATATGCCTTTTCAAATTTCTTCTTTGACCGAGTTTCTATTCATTTTTTCTCCCATTTTTGATGGGATTGGCTGTTTTCTTCTTGTGAAGTACTATCAATGCCTGATATATCCTGGATATTAACCCCTTATCAGAAGGGTTCTGAGGGAATATTATTTCCTAGTCTGTGGATTGTCTCTGTATCTTGGTCACCGTTTCTCTTGAGGTGCAGAAACTTTTCAGTTTTATATAATCCCATTTTTTTATCTTTGCTTCTATTTTTTTTGTTAATGGTGTTCCGTCTTTGAAGATGCCTTTAAATTTCATGTCGTAAGGTGATTTTCCAATATTTTCTTCTATGACCTTAAGATTCATATCTGATGTTGAGATCTTTGAATAGTTCACTATTTTTACATGTAACTGTCCAGTTTTCCCAGCATCACCTGTTGCAGAGGCTTTCTTTGCTACACTTAATATTTTTTGCTCCTTTATCAAAGATTAAGCGATCATATATTAGACAGTGTGTGTCAGGATATTCAGTTCTATTCCATAGGTCTTCAGATCTGTCTCTATAACAATGCCATGCTATTTTAATTATGACTGCCTTGTAGTCGAGTTTGAAGTAGGGAAAGAGATACCACCCATCTTCTTTATCTCAAAGATTGCTTTTAGTTATTCGTGGGGAATTATTATTCCATACAAATTTCTAGAGTGTTTGGTCAGTTTCTTTGAAAAATGTCATAGGTATCCTTATAGGGACTGCACTGAATCTGTACAAAGCTCTAGAGAGTATTACCATTTTGACAATGTTAATTCTCTCAATCCATGAGCAGAGAATGTGTCTCCATTTCCTCAGGTCCTCTTTTACTTCTTGAAGCAAAGTTTTGTAGTTTTCTTCGAACAGAACCTTTACATTCTTAGTCAAACTGCTTCCTAGGTATTTGATTTTCTGTGGCACAGTTGTGAATGGTATCATTTCTTTAATATCTCTTTCTTCTCTTTCATTATTTGCATAGAGGAAAGTCATTGACTTATGGGTATTGATTTTGTACCCTACAACTCTACTATAGGAATCTATTGCTTCTAGGAGACTTTTGGAAGAGAGTTTAGGGTCCTCTAGGTATAATAGTATGTCATCTGCAAATAATGACATCTTGACTTTTCCTTTCCTATCTGGATGCCCTTAATGTCCTTATCTTCCCTGATTACTATGGCTTGTACTTCCATTACTATACTGAATAGAAGTGGTGAGAGTGGGCAACCTTGTCTTGTCCCTTACCTTAGGGGGAAGGCTTTCAGTTTTTCCCGTTGAGAATAATGCTCGATGTGAGCCTGTAGTAGATGGCTTGACTATACTGTGGAAAGTTTCATCAATTCCTATTTTATAGAGATTTTTAATCATGAATGGGTATTGCATCTTGTCAAATACTTTCTCTGCATCTATTGATATGTCATATGGTTTTTATTTTTTCTCTTATTGATCTGATGTATTATGTTGATTGACTTGCGGATGTTGAACCATCCTTGCATTCCAGTAATGAATCCTATTTAGTCAGGTGTATCTTTTTGATGAGTCTTTGGATTCCATTTTCTAGTATTTTGTTGAAGAGCTTAGCATCTGTGTTCATCAGGGAGATTGGTCTGTAGTTTTCTTTTTCATGATGTTTCTGTCTGCTTTGGGTATGAGGGTGATATGTGCCTCATAGAAGCTATTTGGGAGTGTTTTGTCGCTTCAATTTCCTGGAAGAGCTTGAAAAGCACTGTCAGTAGGTCCTCTTTGAAGGTTTGGTAGAATTCACTGGTGAATCCATGTGGACCTGGACTTTTGTGTTTGGGTAGACTTTTGATTACTGATTCGATTTCCTCAATGGTGATAGGTTTGTTCAGGTGTTCCAGACCCTCTCGTTGCAGCCTTGGGAGATGTAGGAAATCAGAAATTGTCCACTTCTTCTAGGTTCTCTTGTTTTTTGGCATGCAGCATCTCAAAGTAATTTCTGATGATCTTTTGAATTACTGTGTTTTCTCTCGTGATATCCCAATTTTCATTGCTGATTCTACTTATTTGGTTTTTCTCTTTCCCTTTCCTTACAAGCCTAGGAAGCGGTTTGTCAATTTTGTTTATTTTTTTCAAAGAATCAACTTTTGGTTTCATTGATCTTTTGGATTGTCTTTTGGGATTCCTTCTCATTGATTTCTGCTCTAAATTTTATTATTTCTTTCTTCCTGCCTGGGTTGGACTCCTTTTGTTGGTGCTTTCTATGATCTTAATCTGTGAGGTCAGACTATTTATGATGGCCTTTTCTTCTTTCCTCATGCATGCTTGCAGAGCTATGAACTTTCCTTTTAACACTGTTTTTGCTGTATTGCACAAGTTCTGATAGTTCATGTCTTCAGTCTCATATGTTTCCAGGAATTTTTGGATTTCCTCTTTGATTTCTTTTTATGACCCACTAGTTGTTAGGCAGTGAGCTGTTTAGTTCCTAGGTGTTTGATATGACTCTCCATTTCTGTGTGCTATTAACTTCTATTTTCAATGCATCATGGTCTGAAAAAAATAGTTCACATAATTTCTATCTTCTTGATTTTATGGAGGTATGTTTTGTGGCTCAGCATGTGATCTATCTTGGAGAAAATTTCATGTGCACTGGAGAGAAACGTGTATTCGGTTTTTTGGGGAATGAAAATTCATATATATACATATATATATATATATATATATATATATACATAGCTACCAGCCTTCTATTTCTTCCTTTGGGGTCAGTATTTCCTTGGTGGGGTTCAGTCTTGTTGATCTAGCAAGCGTTGATAAAGCAGTGTTGATGTCTTCAACTACAATGTGTTACTGTCAATGTCTTCTTTGAAGCCTATTAGCAGTTGTTTCAAGTATTTTGCTGGACCCTCATTGGGTGTATTTATGTTTAGGAGTGTAATTTCTTCCTAATATACATATCTCTTGATTATTAAGAAATGACCTTCAATGTCCCTTCTAACCTATTTCAGCCTGAAGTCTAGGTTGATAGATACTAGTATGGCCACACCAGCCTTTTGGAGAAGTTGTTTGTGTGGAGAATTGTTTACCAGCCTTTGACTTTGAGACTATGGTTGCTCTGATTATTTAGATGCATTTCATGTAGGCAGCAGAATGGATTTTTTTAAACCATTTTGCACTCTGTGCCTCTTAATTTGTGCATCTAGGTTGTTAACATTGAGAGAAATTATTGTCATGGCATTTTGTTCCATCTTTCTGTTTAAACTTGTTGAGTTTTTGGGTGATGCCCTTGGACTACACTAGCATATGACAGGACATATGGAGATATTACTGGTGCCCGCTCAAGCAAATTGATGATCAATGGGAAGACAAGTGACAAGAAACAAGTGAGTTTTTGGGGTTTGTCTTATCTTACAGTGGACCTTACAGTCCTTTTAAAGTTGGTTTTGAATCTTTGAAGTTTTTTGCTGCTGCTTATCCAAAAAGTGGTGTATCTTCCCTTAAAATCTGAATGTGTGTCTTGCTGGGTAAAGTATTCTTGGTGAGCCTTCCTTTCATTGCATCTTTTCACAATATCCCACCATTGTCTTAGGGCTCAGAGTGTTTCCGTATGAAAAGTCTGCTGTGATTCTTAGAGCTGCTCCTTTGTATGTAATTTCCTTCTTTGATCTTGCTACTTTCAGTATTTTATCTCTATCTATGGTTTTTGTCATTTTAATTAGTGTCTTTTGTCATTTGTCTTTTGTCATTTTAATTAGTGTCATTTTAATTAATAGAGTATTCTTATTGGGATTTCTTTTAGCTGGTACCCTTTGGGCCTCCTGAACCTGGGAGCAAGTGCTCTTTAATTCTGGGAACTTTTCAGCCATGATGGCTTTGACATTGCATCTTCATAAGAATTATCTTCTTGCCCCCTGGGACCCCAATTATCCTTATGTTATTCCTTTTAATTTCATCCCGATTATCTCTTGTTGTCTATTCATTTATTGTGAGTCTTTTTCCATCTTCTGCTGTTGGCTAGAGATTCTCTGCACATTGTCTTGGAGCTCACTAATTCTTCAGCAGTTGCTGCTCTGCTGTGGAGATCTTCCAGTGAGTTTTTAATTTTCACTTACCACGTTTTTAATATCTGCCATCTGCTTGTATTTTAGTTTACATTTGCCTCATTTCTGTTCTCATGTCCTCTTCAATTTTATTGACTTGTATTCCATTGCTCTTTGAGTTCTTTATGCATCCTTAACAGTTCTTTCCTAAATTCATTATCTGAGAGGTTATATAGCTCATCCTAATTGCTTGACTCAACTGGGTGCACAACTTCATTCACTGAGCTTGGTGTAGTTCTGCATTGCTTTACCATTATGACATTGTGCAGGCTACAAACTGTATGAACTTGTGTGGCTAGATAGTACACATAGGGGGTGCTTAGGCTGTTTCCAGGGTTTCGTAGAAGGAAATAATACTGTTGAGTCCTATGTTCATGAAAACTTGTAACACTATACACCAAGTAATTTGTGTCCACATGGTTTGAATTTTGGAATGAGAGACCTGAGATTAGGTGTAGCAGGATGATTCGAGGGCAGCGGCGGACCAGGGGGAGGGAGGTGGCAGGAGTCCCAGCAGTGGTTTTGCGCTCCAGGCTCTTGGTCCCTTTGTGATGTTCCTGGGCTCTGAGCTAGGGGATCTGTCAGTGCAGGGGATAATCACACACCTGAGATTGGGGTCGGCAGGATGATTGGAGGGCAGTGACAGGAGGAGGGAGTGGCATACATCCCAGCAGTTGGTGCTCTCTGAGCTCTTGACACCCTTTGTGACATTACCAGGCTTTGGGCTAGGGTCTGGGGCAGGGGGTCGCCAGCACCGGAAATGATCACACACCTCCACTTTCATGTAGCTTTAATTGAAGTATAATTGTTGTATAACATTATGCACCATCGATTGATCATTATAAGGGGATGCATCATTAAAAATTAACATCTATGTATACAACATTATTAGCTTGTATGTAGTCTAATTTTGCCCAGACTTCATGAGTTAACACACATGACATGATTTATCCTGACCTTTCCCCAAATTATTGTAATCATTATTTTGTTTTAATAATCTATCAGACTTTTTTTACATTTTTCATTTTGCTTATCTTTCAGATGAGAGGAATTATGCAGGGTCTGACCTATTAGCCAACTCCATCAGTTTCCTAATGTTGTTAGGGATGACAAGAGTTCATCACTTAAAGTGTCTGATTAGTTAGCACTGGAGTCTGTAGAAGGTGATACACTTATGACACAAATCTATTCAAATCTGTTCCATTTCTGTTCCAGAAATGACAATGCAGTCAACTTGGAACACAAAACTAGAGACCATTGTGTCATGCCAGAAGGAAAGATTCTCAGCACTTAGGTAGAGGGGAGAGGGAGAGGTGCATTCTCTGCTTCCTGAATCACATCCCACAAAGTGCACATTCTTTCTCACCCCTCTCTCTGGTTCTCCTTACATTTTTCTAAATAAAATTATTTATTCCATTAAGAAAATACAGGAGTCAGAATTTGATGATAAATTTCAAAATATTGCACTGTTCAAAGACTTCAGAGACATGCATGAAAATGTTCTATTGATTGCTTGATTGGATTTGGGGTCAAATCTGGGGATTCTCAGAGGTTACTCCTGACTGTGCTCAGGACTTACTCCTGGAAATGGTTGGGGACCATATGGGATGCCAAGGATATAATCTGGGTCTGTTTTGTGCAAGGCAAATGCCCTACCCACTGTGCTATCACTGCGACCCCTGAAAAAAATTTAACCCTCAAATATATTTATTTAATATACTTATCACAATGGTTGGCTGAACGAGACTTTATTCAAAACAACAAGAACAAAACAGCAATAACACCACAGCTTGAGACACAGAGTCCGGTATGGGGAGAGTCAGAAGAAGTAAAGAGACCATTAACAGGTAAATAAAGGCAGTGACAGGAGGCAGGGGGCAGCGGCAGTTCGAGGCTCTTGGATGGAGATCTGCTTGGAGGTTTCCTGCAGGTACTTCTTAAAAGCTTTGTTCAAAAGTCTGACTGTGTTGGATTCTTCTTGCAGGCTTGGCATAGACAGCAGGATGTTCCTAAGGTCTTAGATGGTGGACCACTTTCAGGATGCCTTTCAAGATGTCCAACCAAACAGGTGCTCCCGTGGGAATCCACATTGGGGTGAGGTACTTCACTGTGGGCACGTTGTAAGGGGGAACCCCTGGGTGAGGAACTTCACTGTGAGCACGTTGTAAGGGGGAGCCCCTGAAAAACTCAAAGGAGAGCTTAGGCCTCAGGTCATCCCTTGACCCTGCGGAGGCTCCATACTTGGTCCACACCCACTTGTAAAGGTTGTCTTACTCGGAAGGCAGAAATGCCTTTATCACCAGACATCATGAGGGTCATCAGCTCCTGTGGTAGCATCTTGCCCATGGGTCCAGAGTAGTGATCCCATTGGGCTCAGCCTCCTTACAAACAGCTGGGAAACTGGAGGAGGTGGGGGTTGCTATTTGGGGTGGCCATCCCTGCAGCACTTGGTGAGAGAAAAATCCAGAGAACAGTTTGCAACTATATGAAAATGTTTACAACAGCGACTGCATAGGGCTAGCAAATACCTTTCCCAAAGTAAACACATTCTGAAATTACCATTTGCTCTCTTTGGAATTTTATTCCTAGTGATATTTTAATTAAAAAGTAGGAACTATATAAAAGAAAATGGTCCTTCTCCAAATCACATAGAAGAATAAATGACAGGTCTCAGTTTGGATCCATTTTAGCAGAGCCAGGTTTTCTTTTATTAAACTCCTTTTTAAATTACATTATATAAATAACCTATAAGTACAATACAGAATACCTAAAAAAGCACAGAAAATCACTGGGAATAAAAAGTTGAATTCCTTCCATCAAAAGTAACCAAAACTAGCATGAATATACTTTGATTTAATATTCACACTTGATTTTAATTATCAGTCAGTACTGACCAATAATTCTCATTGACTAAAGTTATTATTCTATGCTTAGTATATTTTATTTCATGCTATATCATTCATTATATATATAACATTTTTCCAAATCAATACTTTTAATGCATGGTCCATATCATTTTGATGATTAGTGTATACAGAACAATTTACTCACAATCTTGAATAGTTGAACATTTGTTGTATAGATAATATATTACATGCTTTCCTATAATAAGCAATATTTGAATTTCTTGGGTATCTTTGATTTCTGAGTAAAGATGAATCAATTTGTCAAATATATCCACCTTATCTTGCTCCATATTCATTTATGCAAATTATCAGGGCAAAAATCACAGGAGTATCAAGGGAAGAGGCTTGACATCAGTTCACCAGCAACTTGGCTCATATCCGGACAATATGAACCTGGGCAATAAGCATCAAATATATTCTTTGAATATTCTCTAACTCATTGGCATCCTCTGAAAACTACTGGTGACCTCAAGAAAATTTAAATGGTTTACATTTTGTTTCATATTTGAGGAACTCCAAATAGTTTATTGTTTGTGTCATTTTGTACTAGAGGCATTCAGATCACACAACTCCTCATTATTTCTGACTGACCCAGGAAATAGTTCCTTCAGCTTTTGTCTTCAGACCTCAAGCAGTAATATCTAACTTTGTCAGGAGAATAAATAAAGTGTGATTCTGGGGTGCTCCACTTTATCATGCTCACCCAGATAAAGACTTAGTGTTGTATTGTCACAGGTAGGCTACCTACCATGATGAATAATTTGGGCATTTTCTCTCCTCATAAAAGTATATTCCTTTGTGCATATTTTGAAAATCTTAATGCCATGGGATGAATCCTGACCCCCTCCAAAATCCAAATTTATATGTTGAAGCTGTAACCCACATTTTAATGGAACTATATGTAGAGATAGGGATTCTAAAGAGGTGATTAAAAGAAGATTCTTAAAGTGGGTTAATTGAGTGTGACTTGTGTCACTATAAGGAGAGGAAATTTGAACACACTGACACAGGTGAGCACACAAAAACTGGAACCCTAGTTATCAGATGGCCATCAAAAGTCAAGAAGACAGACTTAAAAAAATAAAATATGCTGACATTCTTGACCTTGGACTTCCAACTTAAAGTGTAATAAGAAGTAAATTTCATTGTCTCAGATTCTCAGTACATAGTAATCTGGTTTGGCAGCCCTAGTAAATGCATACAAAGTGTGTTCTAGAATTAAGCAAATTGCTTTTCACTACCTATATTATTTTTTCTCTTATTGTTGTCATTAAACCACAAACTGGCAACACAAAGTACCTGGATTTACAATACTGTTAATTATACTTTACAGGCATCCATCAATGTAACCATTCCAACACCATACCTTTAAGCAAAATACCCGCTTCCCTTCACCAGTGTTCCAAGGATCCCTTCCAGGTACCTCCACCACCAGCACCAGGTGAACTCAGGTCTACAGACAAAATCTCCAGTTAAAATGATTTGACCCATTTGTGGTTTCTTACTATGCTTGTTCTGATTAGGGGGAGTCCAGATGTGGAAAATGGAGGTCCTAATGGAGTGGGGGGATCGTCTGGCTTGCTGTGAGGCTCTGCTGGGGTGGCGGGCCAGGGCTAGAACCTGCCATCCCTCCTGGGCACCTCATGAGCGGCTGGGCACAGGGAGAGCCAGTAGCAGCTCTGCCCCATGTCTGTCTCTGGATCAGCATACCTGGGCCAGATTAAAAAAAGACTGCAGCAGGGTAGATCTCGATGAGCCCTCATCAGAACTCCACCCAGCAGACCAGCCTATCACAGCCCGTTCATCAATAAATGCTGGATTTTGAGATGACTGCAAGAGTATACTATCCGCACTGCACAGCAGAGCCTGGCAAGCTACCTGTGTCGTATTTGATATGCCAGATACCAGTAACAATTATAGACCTCATTCCCATGACCTGATGGAATGGTTGAGGCTCTTTATGTTCCTGGAGCAAGCAGGTGTCCTTGGGCTCTACTAGCATGAGACAGGTCATATGGAGATGTTACTAGTGCCTGCTCGAGCAAATCGATGATGAACGGGAAGATAGTGATACAGTGATACCATGTTTGTTTATATCCCATGTATTAGATAAATCTTTGAAACATCTTTGTTATGGAGGTGGTGACACCTGCGCACATATTGATGATTAAAGCTAATCTGAAATTCCACAAAAATTATAAATCAACAATACCTTAAAATAAGTTTTCAAGAATTGCATCTTACAGGCAGCAAGACTTCAGTTGTTTTAGTTGTATCATTGCAGAATGCTACAAGTAAAAAGATGTTACCAGAGCCAGAGACATGGTACAATGGTAAGGTGCCTGCCTGGTATGCTATGAACTCAGGTTCAGTTTTCAAAACCACAGATGGTCCCCAAGCCCTGCCAGGAGTAATCCAGAGCACAGAACCAAGATTAAGCCCTGAGCACCACAGGTTGTTGGCAGCTCCTCCTCCCCAACGACTATCATATCACTAAATAATAATAATGATAGAAGATATAATAATGATAGAAGATAAAAGATATCATCCCTCATTAGTGAGTAAGCAAGCACTAAATCACAAGTTGTTGAAAATTCTTTCCAATAAATTACAACCAACTCTTTCTCTAATAATGACAAGTGTCAGTTCCTTGCCAATTTCTTCGTTAAAGATAAAATCCCAATTTCTTTGATAAAGGTTTCTCATCAATCTATCCCTAAAATGGTGAAAAATATAATAATAAAGATGCTGATAATGATACTAGGAGACACAAGTTCCTGAATACTTGGAAAGCAGAATTTGCATAAATTAAGTTATTCTATCCTTATAACCCAAAGAGAATTGTTACAGTTTTTTAAAGAGGAAATGAAGAGTCACTACTGACTTAGTAACAAAAACAAACTACAAGACCTGATTTGGAACCCCTTAATATGGCTCAAATAGAAAATGGTCATTTTTCTCCCCATGGATGGGCGTGTCTGTACTCTTCATGTTGAATGAGGTTAATAGAGGAAAACCCAGGAATAGACTTAGACCCACCTACCTGAGCCAGTGTGTGTGCACTCATGGTGAGTCTTGAGAGGCAATAGGGGATGCAAGGGACCCAAAGTGTTTGACAGCAGAGGAAAAATAACAGTCCTTGCAGACTGGAACATGCAGTTCAACCAGAGTAATAAGGAGCCTCTGAAAATCAAGAGTGGTTGGGAGTGTGACATGGAAATCCAACACTACTAGCATAATTCAGGTAAAGAATCTTGGCAAAGTGACATATGATAAAGGAAAGGAAACATACAGAGCTGACTTTGAATTTTTTATTCCATCCTTTGTAGTAGTATTACTTTGAATAATCTGTTTAGCTCCATTGAGAAGTGGTTTATTACTTTGAAAAGTGAAATAAATAATATCAAACATGTAAGTGGTTGGAAAAATTAGAAGTGATACGTGAAAGTTTTAACCCTTAATGTTTAATTAATAGAAAATAGATTATTGTATTAGATAGTAGAACCAACCAAAGCAAAGCACTCTCATTCAGGGAAAAATTGTAGAACAGACATATTTGTTTTTGGCAGTGAGATTTCACGCAAGATACAAGAGAGGTCAAGAGGCTACCACCAAAGCACAAGGCAAAAGTAGACTGTCTTTAAGAATGGCTTGTGGCATGCAGTACCACTCAGTGTTTGAATTAGAGTTGTATAAAATTCATATTTGATAGTCTGCATCCGAGTCTCTCACTCTGTCAATCACACTCTGCCCTCTCTCTCTCTCCATCTACCTTGTGTGTGTGTTTGTAAAAGGGTGTACTAAAGAATGGCTATATGAAAAGATAAGACACCCCATGATTGCTATTGAGGCATGTTTAGCTACAGAAACTCACAGATAAACTAATCCCACCATCACCTCATTGGGCCAATGTATCAGAGCCAAGTGAGAAATCCAGATCTTTCACTTAGTAATGGGTCTCCCAATTTTAATCCTGAGTCCAGGATTTAGAGGACTCCAAAGTTTTTACTTCAGCTCATCATCAAAAGCACACATTTTCTTCTTTTTTAATAATATTCAATATTTAAGAATATTCTTCCTATTAGAAAATTTATGTCTCCAAAATTTAATTTTTGAAACTTTTCTGTAGTAAAAGAAATTCCTGTTGACATGAAAAAACTCAAAAAAAAAAAGAATGAACTAAAATGCTCAAGTAATTTAAACTTGGGGCTGGGCTGGGTCAGCACTATGTCTTCCTCAACCTTTTGAAGCTGTATCATTGTATCACTGTATCACTGTCTTCCCGTTAATTGTTGATTTGCTCGAGCGGGCACCAGTAACATCTCCATATGACCTCTCTCATGCAAGTAGAGCCCAAGGGTATCTGCTTGCTCCAGGAACATAAAGAGCCTCAAACCATCAGGTCATGGGAATGAGGTCTATAATTGTTACTGGTATTTGGCATATCAAATACGACACTGGTAGCTTGCCTGGCTCTGCCGTGCGGGTAGCATACTCTTGTAGTCATCTCAAAATCCAGCATTTATTCATGAACCCCACGCGAGCCGGGCTATGATAGGCTGGTCTGCTGGGTGGAGTTCTGAAGAGGGGCAAGTCTGGATGAGGAAAATGGAGGGCCTCATGGAGTGGGGGGTCGTCTGGCTTGTTGCAAGGCTCTGCTGGGCTGGCGGGCCAGGGCTAGAACCTGTCATCCCTCCTGAGCGCCTCATGAGCGATTGGGCACAGGGAGAGCCAGTAGCAGCTCTGCCCCATGTCTGTGAGTCTCTGGATCAGCATACCTGGGCGGATTAAAAAAGACTGCTGCACGGTGGATCTCGATGAGCTGGGCTGTGATAGGCTGGTCTGCTGGGTGGAGTTCTGACGAGGGGAAGTCCAGATGAGGAAAATGGAGGGCCTCATGGAGTGGGGGGCTGTAATATGTACATATTACAATATGTACATATACATATATATTTATGTCGTGCAAATAAATGCAGTCATTCTATATCTGTCTCTCTCCTTTTGGCTAATTTCACTCAACATGATCCTCTCCATGTCCATCCATTTATAGGCAAATTTCATAACTTCAAAAAAGAGTATTTTGATCATCAAAATATTGGTCTTCCTGAAAAATTATGTGGTACAAGATTTACCATCCAGTTATATAACTTTGGATTTCCTAGACTTGTGAAAATGCCATCTCCAAAAGATTCTGTCACTCTGTTTCAACGTTTTTCTTTTGCTTCCTTCACCTTCTCATGTAGATTAAGAAGACAGGTGTTCTGGAAAACACTTGGAATAAATTCCACTCCTAGTTAAAGAAATTTTATTTTTCAATTTTAAAAGCTATTTTAGAGAAAGAATTGTAATTAGGATGAAATGACTGTGATGTCTTCTCTAGCATAGAGCTCAAAGGAATTCCCAGCTTGTTAATAAAGTAGAGCCAGTCTCAGGAAAGATACTTAGAATATTGTATTTTATCCATAGCGCTACGCAAGCATTAAGTGCTACTTTCATCTCAAATTTCTCATAATAGCTCTCTCAAATGAATTTATTTCATAGTCTTTTACACATTCATGCTTCTGTATGTCTTACTCTAGAATGAAACACAGACCAGTCAAATGTCATAAGCCATGTAGAAGCTTCTTTGCGCCTTTAAGGAGACCAACAAATCTATTCTTATTGGTATTCCAGTTAAACCTTTATAAATACTGGTTAGTCTTCCATGGCCATTTAAGAGACTTTTATATGGTTTTTTGAAATGCTCTCCAACCATATTGCTTTTATCTTTTTTTAACTTTATTGATTTTTCTCCTTAAGACTTTAATTCACTCTTCTTAGGTTGCTACAGTCAAGAGAGAAATTCTGCAGATCACATAGAGATAACATTCTAACCCAGACTGGGTCACATACATTTCACATAAGAATACTAGCTTCCTGCAGATAACTGGTCCTTGCCTGCGTTTCAAGCCCTTTTCGGTCTCTCTTTTCATTTTTTTCTGTCCCTTAGTATTTGAGATTTAATCTTTCTTCAGTCTTATTCTTCATGCTGAGTTCATCTGAAATGTAGCAATAATTGCTACCAGCTAAATCTGGTTTCATCATTCTGAAAATTCCTCATTGAAACTAGGACTGTAGAATAAGAATCTGATTATTTCTGCAGTTAAAGTGACATTTGGGATTAGATTTGCCAATACACTACCGCATATGCATGGATAATTCCTTGGTGCATTTTGGTTACTTGCATAACAGAAACATAACAAGCATCATGTAATTTTATTAGCACATCAGCTAAGTAGGGTATTATTTTTAAATCATTCAGTGACTACATCTTTACAAAGTTTAGTATTATGTTGGAAAATATCTTTAGTGTTGATATTTGGAAAGAGAAAGTTTTGCATGCCTTGGAAAGATAAGATAGAAGTAGATAAAGATAGCTTTATCTTCCATGAAATTGTATCCACTAAATTCAACCAACATTTCCTGAGTATTTATAATGTGCTAGGCATTGCATGGGATGTTGAATATAGAGGTAAAGGGGTCTTAAGTCACAGTAAAAATATGCAAGCAAATAAATGGCATTGTGGGAAATAAATACTTGAAGCCAGGGAGGGTTTCTTGGGGGGGAGGCAATGCTTGATAGTTTATTTTAGTGGGGGGCAGACAGGGAGGCTTCTAAGCAGTTCTCATAGTCTCTCCCTAGAGATAACTTCAGATATTCCTGGAGATATCTGGCCAACTGAGCTAGATGGGTCAATGTGAGGGTCTGAGGATGTGGTACTGCTTGAGACTTGGAGTGTTAAGTACCACCACTCAAGCTGGAAGTATTCAAGGGGCCAGGTGGTACCTAGAATCTAACTGGTGTCCCATCTACACAAAGAAAGCATTGTGTGTCTGAGCCCTGTTCCCTAACTCCCAAGTCCCAATAATTGATTTTTAGGTTAAAACTTCTTCATGAAAGACCATTAATTTATTGTTTTGCAAATTCTGCCTTTAGCCCTTAGTTGAAGTCTTGATCATTATAAATTTTACATTAAATTATTTACAATCTTGTCATTTAGAAGGCAAATCAATGATGAACGGGAAGACAGTGATACAGTGATACTGGCAATATTTCATATACCATTTCAATAGTTCTCCCACTAACACTGAAGAACATGAAGAACATGAAGTGTGTCTACAAGTAAATTAAAAATTTTAAGTTGATCTGAGGATGTCTATTCCTGCATTCTGATATCCTATTTTGTTCCCTACCTCACTGACCTCAATTGTTTGCCTTAATCCAGTTTTCCTCTCATAAAAAATTGAAAATTAAATAAAGAGCTAGTCTCTATGCCTACAAATATCTGCATTCCTGTAGGGTAATATTGTAATACAAAATGCCCAGAAAAAAATTGCAAAACAGTAAACCTATAATGATGGAATGATTGAAAGTAGATCAATATTTGGAAAGTAGACAGCCAGTTGGACTATCTCCATAGATCAAATTAGGTAGGAAACAGTATGCTTGGAAAAATTAATGATGGAATAAATATCTCAATTCCAGCATAATGGGTCCATTAATTGATTTCAGGACACAAAACAATAAATTATGGCGAAGGAATCCATTTCCTAACTTATGCTATTAGAACATTCCTTTTTGGTTGTCATAACAACAACATCACCTTCTGGCTGTCATGAATTTGTTGTATTAATTAAAGTAATGCAATTAAAAAGATAACAACTTTTCAGTAGTTTATCATTTATATTTTCATTCTCAAGCTATCTAATCCCCAGGAATACCTGGTAAGGAAATTGAGGCAGAGATTAAGATTAATGTGATCATGACATTACCATGGCAGAGTTGGCAATAGTTTTATGGTATGTGAGAGTTCAGGTTCTCTATCCCTTTTATCTCTTCCTGTCAGAAAAGATATTGCTGAGTTTCTCGATCTCAACATACTCTACAACTGTCCATTCTATGTCCACTTGGAGAAACCAAACTCCCACCGAGGTTAAAGACATAAAACAGTCAGTTACGTTCTAAGATCAGAATTGTCCCACAAATCCTCTCAAAGTGTCTACGTGGACAATAACATTTTTGAAGCCATGGCACATTTTTGAATAAGGCATTATAACTTATTATTTGTATGTTTATGTGTTTGGTTTTCAATAAAAAAGAATCCAGAAGGTGTTGGGATTTTATGACCCCCCAAATAGAAGCACGCAATACCCACTCTAGCCAATAAGTTCCAAGGTATCATGGTCCCCCCAACTCCTGGATATAACAGATTGACACTCTGCCATCCGTTCTCAAGAGGCATTAATGGGCTTCCTGTGTGATTCTAACATGGAGTCAGCTAAAGTTGTAAGAGTTGGCAACCAGTTTCCTTCCATAGATGGCTTTCATTTAGGAAGCATGGCTGGTGGCTTCATACTGTTGGACAAAAGGGGAGGGGCACCCAAGAGAGGAGGAGGAGCCCTCGGCAGAATTCCAAGTTCCGTGGCACGGGCCCTACGGAACTTTGGAAACAAGATTCAGGCTTGGGCTGCGCAGGTTCCAAGTCACAGGGCTTCCATCGCTGGCAAGCATCGAGCCGGAAATTCAGTTGAATAGAGCCCTAAATGTTTTTTTTGTTTGACATTCATGCTTAACAGAAAATGATGAATCCATTAGCAACTCCTTCCGTTGCCAAAAGAAACAGACTTGCACTTGTAGATTGCTTTCATTCTGCGCTATCAAGCCACCGCATGTGCCGCTTTCCCAAAGCTGACAGTCATCTATCATTTTTAAATGGGTTTAGAGGTACAGGCGTCTTTGTCTGAAGTGTGTGGATGTGTCAGCGTGAATGCGACTCATTAAAACAGACTGACC
Organism: Cryptotis parvus; assembly: GCA_021461705.1. Taxonomy (NCBI): domain Eukaryota; kingdom Metazoa; phylum Chordata; class Mammalia; order Eulipotyphla; family Soricidae; genus Cryptotis; species Cryptotis parvus. The sequence continues at coordinate 50,695 of JAJIBD010002728.1, forward strand.
CAAACAGTTTAAATAGGATTCACAGTAGGGGGAAAATGTTTTATTTGAGGTTTGTTTGGAATTATTTTGAAGTTTGTCACTAATTTTGAAAAACAATGGGCTCATTTTCCCAACTTCTTTTTTTTTTCCCTGAGATGTGTTCAAGAGAACAAATAGCCATATTATTCACTGTTTCAAAAACAAGTTCTTTTTGGAAGTGAAGGAAGATTCTATGATTATGAATGAAGTTTCAAGAGTTCATGTAGTTTTAGAACATTTAGTTGACTTAAATGACTTTATATATAAATCCTCCAAATTTATCATTCCTCAGTCCCTTGCCACCACCCCCATCTATTAAAGACATGCTTTGAGCAACATTTTGATAAGACTTAGATTTTTCATATTTTGGTTATCCTCTCAACAAAGAACTCCTAAAGATAATGATTTAGCATATGGGTTAAATATTCCATAAAATTGGTTAAAATATTTAGGCAAAAGCACTGGATATCATAGGATATTGATTTGTTATAATTGCTTCAAGTTGTTCAGTAAAATGAATATGACCAAACTCTTCTCCAATTTGAGGCTTAAGTCATTTTCCAATCTCTCTCTCTCTCTCTCTCTCTCTCTCTCTCTCTCTCTGCTTCTTCTCCCCTCCTCTCCTAATTTTTCTGCACTCACTGATATTAAGTTCCCAAAGCAATAATACATATACAGATCACAGAAATTAAGACCCAAGAGGACCATCACATATCAATAAATTGGAAAGTAATTTGCCAAGAGCTTCAATGCCACTAATGTGGTTATCTTGAGTTTTGTGTATGACACAGAGAGATATAAAAAAATACTTAACTATTGCAACCTGCACGCAGTCAATGAGAGCAGTCACCATATTGGTACAGTGGTGGAACCCTTAGTTAAGGAGCGAGGACAAGTGTTAACCCTGGGCTTGCTATATGCAAGAGATTCAAGGTATTTCAATTTTAACCCCAAGAAGGCTGAGAGTAATGACTGTTTATCAACCAGTAGAGAATCACTGCAATATCTTAATGCATGGTTATCCTAATATTTTCTGGCTGAGTTCGGCTTTGATTTTACTGGTTCTTATTCTTCACTGCAGAAATTTGTAAGATTTGAAAAAAAAATACAGATACTCTGCTGTTTTGGCTTTCACTATACACTATCCTTTCTTCCTGTAATACATCAAACACTTTCCAAACTTCACCTAAAGGAATAAATTGATGTTAAAAGTGAGTGATTAAAATTAATCTGGGTGAAAGAGCAATTATGGCATTATAAAAACAAGAAATGAAATAATTTCTTACTAATAATCCTACTTATCCAAAGAACTTCTACGCCCATTTGTAGCATAAGATGTAGAATGTATATATTTTAGTCACATGTTTTATTTAATGAGCTAAAATAAACCAACATCAATAATAGATTCAGTTTTCCCCATCTATATCACTACCCAAATATTCAAGGCAGAAATCATGATACCCATTTTACAGGAGAAGGAATATAAATAATGTTCATGACTTTAGGGGCTCAAATCTAGCAAGGATCAGTCTATTGCAAGTCTATTGCATTCAAGACTCATTGATAGAATTGCCAAGTAATCTGACAGCAAGTAGCATTCAAGTAGCTAAAGGAAGTTAGAAAGTCATAATTCTAGGTCCTCATTCTTTACAAAGCAATCACTGTACTGCTCCAGTGTAATTTAAAACACTTAACTCTTGAAATACATGGATCAGAGAGATAGTACAGCAGGTACTATGTGCACATGTCTAACCCAGGATTCTCTCTTTAGAGCCACATATAATCTCCTTACCTTACTTAGAGATCACCAAGAGTGATCCCTGAGTACAGAGGCAGGAGTAAGTCCTAAACATGACTGGACCAAAAACAAGCAAAAACAAAAACAAACATGAAGTTCCTGTCAGACACAAAGAAGAAAAAGGACTATATTGTCGTTTAAGGAAAAACACTAACCAAGAAAAAAAATTTTTACTTACAAGCAAATAATTTAAAGCATTGACAGAGAAAGACAAAAATAATACAATGTAAAATCGCATTCCTCCTAAAGTTGTTATAAGCTTAAATGCTGAAGTTCATGCCAATGTTCCTGGACAATATGCACTCTAATGGAGATTGAATTGCAGAATAAAATCTGATGAGTCAAAATATTTTTATTTAAACTACCAATTTACATGTTACAACAACTCTAAGTTCAATATTCTTATGTAAAGTTTTTACTTTTTAAACTAAATGTTACATACATTACATACAATTCTGAAAGTTACATAAGTTACAAACATTTTACATAAATTGATATAAAATGTTAAACTTAAGTATTACATACAATTACAAATTCTTAAATTTTGCGTCACTAGATCATTTGAATCCAGTTGTTCATAGATTTCCTCGAACGTGCACCAATAACATTTCCATTTGACCTATCACGTACCAGTGTAGCCCAATGGCATCTGGTTGCTTCAGGAATATGAAGAGCCTCAAACCATTTGTTCAGGGTCTTGACAAAGAAGTCTGACCATCTTGTAGGTGGTGGCCACGTGATCTTTTGACGTCCCGTGGGATCCAGTCGGTAATGGCTCTAGTCCAGCAGTCATCTCCAAATCGCATTACATGTCCAGCCCATCTGATTTTCGATGCCTTGGCAAACAAGACAGCGTCCGTGACTCTGTATAGTTGACAGAGGTCGGAACTCCGGATTCCTTCTCTCACTTGAGTGAGGCATGTTATTCCAAGCATAGCTCTTTCGATTCCTCTTTCGGAGACCTGAATAGCGTTCTCATCCTGCTTTCGTAGGGCCCAGGTATCTGAGGTGTATGTTAATGCAGGGAGAAAAGTGGAGTCGATTTTTTGCATAAAACTATAAATTCAATATGTTATGTCAGCAAATTTGTACTTTATAGAAATTGTAAAGGACTGAAACTACAACACTCACTTGCATTTTATTTAATAACAGAAGATTATATGCTGGCTTCAGAGTCAGGCTGGCTATTTAAATATTACAGGGCTACTGCTTTGTTTCTGTATAGCCCGGGTCAAGTAATTCTCTCTGACCCTAGTTTTTAAAATGGAGCTATTAACACTTCCTCTGAGATGAACAGCATTAAGTGAGGTATTATCAAGTTCCAACAGAATGTCAGAGTTGATATTTAGGTGTTTTCCTCTTACTGACAAATCCTCTCCTCTTTTTTCAATAAATATGCACCTTGCAATCCCAGACACATGATCAAAAGACTGATATTTGTCTTTCAAAACTGGGAGTTCCTCAAAAGCAAGGCCAATGAAGTTTTAGGAGAAATAGCTCAAAGCGTGTAAACACATGCAAGGTTCCAACTGCAGCCCTAGTTAGCAACCACATCCTTTCCCCACCCAGCACCGTTGCCTGTGGCCTTAGTAGCTCTGTCCCACTAGGTGGAGAACCCCAGGGAGGCCCCACAATATTTTGTTCTTTAATTTATAATGGGCAGTAACAAGGAGAGACAAAGAAGAAGAAGAAGTGATCAAATATAGGATTGTTTTATAAATTATTTTATAAAATCTCATTCATTGTGAGTTAGTTCTGTTCTGGGCTAAATTATAAATAGATCTAAAGTCTATCTTGGTTTCCACATTGTATTTTTTCTTTAATAGTTTAGGCTTTCATCACCACAGATGTTACTTATTTGGTACATGGATTTTGAATACCTACTGTGTGCCGGGTATAGAATATTAGTTATAGTTCCTGAAGTTCACATGCTGTAAGTCTAGTGATCCTGCCTCTGCTCTAATGAAACTTCAGCATAAAGCTGGATCATCTGAAGAGATTGTTAGTCCGACTACTTGACTACATTGTCAGGTTGTGATTCAGGAGGTCTGGACAGAGGCTGGAGAACGTGCATTTCGAACCTATATGTGCTACTACACACCTGCTGTAAGCTTTGGTTCTAGTCTATTGTCTTCACCATTATATAAATTTCACAAAATACAATCCATTACTCTATAGAATAAAAACCCTGTTGGCTCTACAAAAGAACCTTCAACCATCAAGAACAGCCATTCAAGGTTGCTATTTTCCCCCAGCCTAAGGTGAAGAAGAAACAGGAGGAATTACTTTAGGGTTCTAACACTCTTCTTTTAGGTTTAACTCTGTCCCTACCTAATACTGTAAATGTCTTTTATAGTAATTGGTTTCTTTGAAAACAGAAAGCATTGGACATCACAGTATCAAGAAAGGGAGAAAGTAATGGTCATCCTTTTGCAAGAATATTGGCTCCCTGTTCACAAGCAAACCTATAGAAAGAGAAGGAAATAATTCCTGCTAGAAAGGCCCCAACACTGGGGAAAGTGTAAGTTAAAAAATGTAAATTAAATGAAAGAAATGTTGATAACACCAATCACTTTAAAGGTTTCATTAAGAGATTGCTTTTATTCTGCAATTATGTGTCTGAATATAGTGACAGGAAGAGGGACATGATTGTGTAAACATTAATAAAGCCATAACTGCACAAATAGATCAAGGGAAGGGAACATACACTTCCATTTTTCGTTCAGTGAGATTAACCTGAAATAACCAACTTGGGCTTTTGTTTGAATTTACCAGGCAATGTTTCAGTATGTGGTAATTCTTAGGGAGCAACATTAAAAGTACTGTAGTCCTTTAAAGTAGGGCATAACCTTTCTATATTGATATGCTCTGTGAGAAATGTTGTATGTACTGAAATGTAGACCAAAATAGCTTTCCTAAATTCCCAGGTATCACTGAGATGGATTATGCTATGAAATTGATAAAAATCATCTCATTGGCGGGATTGAAAATGGGGATAGGAAAGGACAGAAAAATTATTAGCAGACAAATCATCACTTTCTTCCTTTCTCTGAAAACTTGTTTTAGCTGTTATTTTAAAAAGGATCTCCCCATAGGCAAACTTCTAATTTACCAATTTAAGGATGAAGAAGAAAATATCTTAAGAATGAGGGCAAACCAGTCTTATATGGTACTATTTTTTCTATTGTATCTCTATATTTTAACTCAAGAGGCATCTGCTGAGTGAGCAATTTTCCAATTCCACCTACCATATTACCCACTAAACCAGCCCTACAGCCTTTCCATACTTGCTAGGGTCATACACGGGCTTTGCAAGAAAAGATTTATTTGTAATCAACTGCAATCAAACAGCCCAAGTCCAGAAATAAGCTTTTCCAATCATTGTCTATATTAAGAATGCGAAGATGTAAAAGAGTCCAAAGGCTTCTAGTAAGAACCTGGTGTGTACAAAGAGCATTAAGTTTGAGTCAGGCACACTTGGGTATAAATACCAGCCTCAGAACTCTAAATTCAATCTTGCTTGCCACTTCTGTTAACTGTAAAATAAATAATACAGTTGTGTACAGTAAGTGTCCTAACACCTCCATGAATTGTCAGGACCACTCTAAGAAAAGAAAAAATTAAAATGCCTCACATTTTCTGACTTTAAAAAATCATATATATTATAATGCTATAGTAATCAGAATGATATAGTACTGGAATAAAGCTAGACTCTTAGGTCAATAAAATGGAATAGAGAGCCCAGAGATAAACTGTCAGAATTATAGGCAGTTACATATATGACAAAAAAGTTGGATTCATGAAGTAGAGAAAGAAAAGTCTCTTAAATAATGTTGGAAAAACTAGACAGTTGCATGCCCCTCTCCACCAAAAAATCAATGAAATTGGAATGACGTCTCAAACCATTCACAAATATCAATTCAAAGTGGAATATAGACCTCAGATTAGACCAAAATCTATAGATACATTGAGGAAATATAGACAGAATTCTCCAGGATACAAACCTCAGATACTGCTTTTAGTAGTAGATTCCATTGACAAAGATCACCACAAAAATAAACAAATGGGTCTACATTAAATTTAAAGGTTTCACATGATAAAGGAAACTCAAGACAAAGTTAAAATACATCTTACTGTACTGGAGAAAATATTCTTTCACAACAGAGTAGATATAGGGCAAATTACATAAAGCACTCATAAATTTCAACAACAAAATATTTAATAACCCATCAAAAAATGAAACAGATATGAATAGACACTTCCACAAAGAGAATATACATATTGATGGTCAACACATATGTGAAAAAAGAGTTCTTTTTGGTGGAAATATTTGACTCAACCACTTTGGAAAACAGTCACGGATATTTCTAAAAAAGTGAGAGTAGAGCTGTCACACAAGACTCAGTAATTCCATTTCTTAAATCTACCCTAAAAACTAATTAAAAATATAAATGCACATTCATGTTCATTGCAGCACTGAGTACTATAGCCAAGATCTGTAAATAACCCAAATATCCAAAAACAGATAAATGGATAAAGAAGTCATGGCATGTATACACAATGAAATACTATGCAACTATAAAAATGATTAAATCATGCAGTTTGCAACAACCTGGCTGAAACTGGAAAGTATAATAATAAACTCATGTTAAGTCAGAGGGAGAAGGGCAAAAAATGAATGATCTCATCATTTGTGGTATACATGGAAGAAAAATGAGATAAACAGTATTAAATTACAACTAACACTTGACTCAGAAATATAGAACTAAGGATACCAAGTAACAGAGTTGAGATGGAATGAAGCCGACTGGAAGTAACAAAGGGACACTGGTGAAGGATCTTGGGCATTATGGTGGTAATGATATCAGGTAACGGTTTACATCAATGTCATAAATATTAACACTATTTTGACTATGATATCTAACGTAGTGCTTTGAAGTGTGATCCTATATATAAAGCTTCAAGAACAATGCCTGGCACAGAGTAGGCATGCGATAAATAGCAGAAGGAGTGGTAGAACAAGAAACAACTAAGATGTAAGTTGTTTTATACAGCTCTTCTTTGGAGCAGGCAAAGGCTAAACTTCCAACTTTTGTTATTGAGGTTCTTTAAGGTGTGAAACTATATAAAGGAATAAATAAATGAGGCAGAAAGAATACTGCTTCCCGAAAGATGAGCAGGTTGACAAAATGAAAGATTTCTCAACATATGTCTGCATACCAGACATATCAGTGAGTATTTTTACACAGTATAAGGCGATGCACTCTTCTTAAAGCAGATAAAGGATGATGTCTGTTTCTTTAAGAGAGTACTTTATCTTTTCAATTATGTTGCAGAAGAAATAACTGGGAAAACTTCAAAAATCATCATTTTTTGGTGTTCTAGTTGCACCTCTGTTCAGTTCAGAATCTCTGGGGGTTGGGATTCACATATCAGTCATCTTTATCTTTATATATAACCTCCCCATGATTAGGATGCATGAATAAATACATAGTTGAGATCAAAAAGTAATGATCTAATATAAAAGAAGACTCATGACTATAAGTCAATAATGTAATAAAGAAATATTAGTGCCAAAATGAATATAATGATAATTAAAAAGCTTCTAGCAGGAGTTGATAGATAAATATATTAGATATATAAAGGGAGATTACAGAGAAGAGTCAGTGTTGGAACAAACTCTGTGATATATTTCTACAGATGAAATACTGCCAGAAGACTTGATATGGCATGGCATGTGCTAAGTGAAGAAGAGAGGATGCTTGTGTTTGTGTACATAAAAAAAGAGGCTCCCATTTCCCCCCCATAAATGTAGATTTTTAACACACTTCCCACCGGATTGAACTCAATTTTACTATTTGTGTGTTATAATTCCCAGTGGTCCACTTTTCAATATCTTTCTCTAGCTCTTTAGTTCAAGACATACAAAAGACAGTTCTTGCATATTTTTAGTCTATGTGGATCCCAGATGTTTTATTTACCAAAAATTTGAGGTACCTTACAATTTTATGACACAAAAGGTACCATTTTTCAAGAAAAGATATGATATAAATCACCTAGGCAACAATCACTGTATCACTGTCTTCCCGTTCATCATCGATTTGTCGAGCGGGCCCCAGTAACATCTCCATATGTCCTGTCTCATGCTAGTAGAGCCCAAGGGCACCTGCTTGCTACAGGAACTTAAAGAGCCTCAATCCATTCCGGAATGAGGTCTATAATTGTTACTGGCATTTGGCATATCAAATACAACATGGGTAGCTTGCCAGACTCTGCGTGCAGGTAGCATACTCTACATAACAATATATACTATTAAATCTATTGTTTAGAACATTAGAAATGCTATTGTTTATGAAACTGAGTACCACACAGAATCCTAAGATTCATTGTAGTCAATGCAACAAGGGCAATATAAAATCTTGTCCTCTGATAAAAGAAGGTATGTTGTTTATTTGAAAAGACAAATGCAATCTTATTGCTACAGTCTGGGGGAAAATAAATCCCTCTATAGAGAGCACATCTTAAACATAATGAGAAATGCTTTCAACAAACTTGTTTGTCTATAACCTTGCCCTTGTATACTTTATTGACTTCCACTCACACTGCGACTAAGGTCTTCCTACCCATTTTGATTCAACTCTCTTTTGCTAAGATTAGTAAACCGAAATGATGCGTCAGTTCTATTTAGAGCAATCACTCTCTTTGCTATCGCTCAACATGGAGGAAAATACCTTCACTGATCTTTCCGCTTTCTAGCTTTGTTGATGTCTTAGCAAATACAATCTATAAACCTTGTATTTTAATTCCTCTTTGGTGCCAAGTATAATGCTTAAAAATCATTTGCCCACCTATATTGTTCAAAATGCATCACATAGTTAAAAGAAAACATGGGCAGTAAAACCCTCTTGAAATTTAAGGCATTTGAAGGAGTTATATTCTTAAGGCATTAAGTCACTATACTAAAGTATACAAGCAAATTCTTATAAGCTTTCACACGCCCAATTTGGCAAGGGATCATCCATATGAATAGTCCTTTGTTTTCTCTTCCACGATATATACAGGTTTTTACAGAACTCAAATTGATTCTAGCAATTATTTAAAATTCCTCTGAAATACTTTTAAATCTCATATCCTCATTTCTGCATAAGGACAATGCCAAAATGCCAACAGCTGAGTACTTTTAGATTAAAGACAACATCCCTTTTGACAGCCTTTCACACAGACACAGGCAAATAGCAATTCAGATAAATCATACACATCTACTGCCTCACTTTATATTTCTTGATGGGGGAATCCTGTGGTTGATTAATCTAAGATTGTGAACCTGCACCATAATTTTTGGAGACTGACTTAAAGCCAGTCCTATTCAAAAGCACTCTATGTTCAACAGGTCCTCTTTTAAATAAGCTCTATTATTGCATAGCCTTGAAGGATCATATATCAACTTTTTGTCACTTTTAATTACAGCTATAGCAGCAAATTATTTCTTACCTATCAAATGTCTACATTTTTAAAGCATTTTCTGCCTTTGAGAGATGCTGGTGACAAATATAAATGAATTATATAGCATAGACCTTTCCTTATGCTAATAAACCATGCTCTCTTGTTATATTTCTCCAGGCTAATAGCTTCTGCTAATCAGTAGCAAGGTGTGTTCTTAGTTCGTGAGTGATCATAAACAGAAAACAATGGTAATAATTTCACATGGAAATCCATGTCTCAGCCAACTTCTCATTGAATTTTCTAGGACAAGAATGGCAAGTACAGTCATAATTTAAGTTAAAATAATGGTATACTTTGACAAATTGATCATGACCATTCCTCCTGGATGTGTTCTCAGAGTATCTTTCAACCAAAAGTATATGTAAACATTATGACATGATCAAAGGGGATGTGTTAAACCTCAGTTTCCATCTTTCTATGAGAATCTCAGTTGGTGTATAAGTTGAATGTAACTTAACTCAATCTACCATATCTTTTGCTTTAACTAGCTCTCAAATATCTCCAGTCAGTGACCATTCAACAACGCTTCAATGCTTTCAATAGGTGCCGTGAACCAGTTGTATGCAAAGGACTCACAAGCTCAGATGCAGTAATGAACAATTAAGACATGCTCAAATAAGTTAAAATAGTTAGGCAACAGATGACTTATCATCTAGGTGGTCTCCTATTGTCCTGCCCTGCCTGCCCTTGCCTCGCCTGACTTGTCCTGCTCTACCCATAACCCTTCCCTGGTTTTAGGTCCCTGGTAAAGTGCTGGGAAGCTACTTCTGAAATGCTGCTCAATTTCCAGTGATGCTTATGGAATGATGTGTTGCTGAGGCTAAAACCTACAGCTTTTGCAGGAAAAGTTTGCACGCCAGTCCTTTTTGTGGGGTGGGTCTTCTTTTCCAGTGTAAGGGATGGGACCCAGAGCTTCACACAGGCAAAGAGGGTGCTCTGCCACTGAACCACATCCCCTGCCCTTTTTGCTTTTAGGGTCAAACCCAGCAATGTTCATTGGTAACTTCTGTCTCTTCACTCAGGAATTACTCCTGGCAATGCTTGGGGGACCATATGGGATGCCAGGGATTGGCAAAAGCAAACACCCTACCCACTATGCTATCACTCCAGGCCCTCTGCCCTTGTTTTAATTCTTAAAAAAGAATCTTTCATACAATGGATTTCATACAATCTCTCATACTCTTCAACAAATGGAGCTGGGAAAATTTGATAGCTACACATAATAAACTAAAATTGGATACATTTCTTACACCTCACACAAAGTCAATTCAAAGTAGATCAAAGACCTTGAGATGCAACCAGAAACTATAAAGTACATTGAGGAAACTATACGCAGAACACTTCAAGATTTGGTCTACAAAATTACTTTCAATGGTCTGATACCACTGGCAAAGGTAAAGAAATAAAAAATAAACAAATTGAACTACATAAAGTTAAAGAGCATCTGCATGGCAAAAAATAAATGAATAAAAACCATGGGCTAAAACTAAACGATATTAACTGAATGGGAAAAATACTTTGCAGTCAATATATAAGATAAAGTTTTGCTATCCATGATATATAAAATACTCACAAAGATCAACAAAAAGAAATCCAAAAACCCTATCAACAAATAGGAAGAGGAAATGAATAAGCAGCTCTCAGAGGAAGACAGGCAGATGGCCCGTAGACACATGAAAAAATGCACAGCATCACTTAGAGTCAGAAAAATCCAAATCAAGATTATAATTAGATGCCACCTCACACCACTGAGAATGGCACATATCAAAAATAGTAGGAACAATCTGTGTTGGCTGGGTTGTGTTGATAAAGGGACACTTATCTACTACTGGTGGGAATGTTGTCTGGTACAACCCCTGTGGAAAACAGTATGGAGAATTCTCAGTAAACTTAGAACTGATCTGTCATACTACTCAACAATTCCACTTTTAGGCATCTATCCCCAGGACATAAAGACACTCCCTCAAAAGAACATTTTGTGCAACATTATTTATTGCTACACTCAATACAATTGCTAAGCTATGAAATCAACCTAGTTGTCCAACAACAGATGAATGTATCATGAAGATGTGATATACATATTTGTGTGTGATGAAGATGTGATATACATATGTATATACACACAAATAATGGAATATATGCATCTGAAATCTGCAAGGAAAAAATGAAATCTTGCAATTTGTTGTAACATGGTTTCATGATTTAAGGTTGAAGATACCATATTGAGTTAAGCCAGAAGAAGAAAGAAAAATGCAGGATTATGTCACTAATCTGTGGAATATAGACAACTGGATGAGGAGATGTATTGTAATGAAAGGGGCTGCTTAGATCATCCTCGACCTAGTGTGTAGACAGGACACAGATTGAGGAAGGAAAGAAATCAAGGGGGGAGAAGAGAACAAGAAGTAAAGGGTTAACAGGCATCAGGGCTTCAGTTATACCAGTTGTATGAGAGGGTATAGTCATATACCCAAAACACAGATTCAGAAGAACTGAAAACATGAGATCTAAGCAACAACAATTGAAATTTTGTAATGTGCCTGTCAAGTTGACAGGTGTGAGAGAGGAGTGAGGGTTGGTTTGGGGAGGGAATCTAGGAACAGTGGTGGAGGGAAGTTTATTCTGGTGGAGGAATTACTGTTGAAATATTGAATGACTAAAATGCAACTGATTCTGTTTATTTGGGTTCTGTCTTTCCCTGTCCTTACAAGTTCTTGCCAGTGGCTTGTCGATCTTGTTTCATTTTTCAAAGAAGCAGCTGTTGGTTTCATTAATCTTTTGGATTGTTTTTTTTGGTTTCCAGCTCATTGATTTCCTCCCTAAGTTTTATTATTTCCTTCCTTCTGCCTGGGTTGAGCTTCTTTTTTTGGTCTTTTTTCTAATAGTTTCAGCTGTTAGGTCAGGTTATTTATGTGGGCCCTTTCTTCTTTCCTTATGAATGCTTGCAGAGCTATGAACTTTCCTCTTAACACAGCTTTTGCTGTGTCCCACAAGTTCTGACAGTTGGTATCTTCATTGTCATTTGTTCGAGGAAACTTTGGATTTCCTGTTTGGTTTCTTCTATGACCCATTTGTAGTTCAGCAGTGAGCTGTTCAGTTTCCAGGTGTTTGGTTTGACTCCCTGCTTCTGTGTATGGTTAACTACTATTTTCAGTGCATCATGATCTGAAAAGATATTTGACACAATTTCTATCTTTTTTATTTTGTTGAGGTATGCTTTGTGACTCAATATATGGTCTATCTTGGAGAATGTTCCATGTGCACTGGAAAAAAATGTGTATTCAGCTTTTTTGGGGATGAAAAGCCCTGTATATATCAACCAACTCTCTTTCTTCCATTTCCTCCTTCAGGTCCAGTATTTCCCTGGTGAGTTTCAGTCTCCTCGATCTATCCATAGTCAATAAGGCAGTGTTGAAGTCCGACTATTATTGTGCTACTGTTAATGTCTTCTTTGAGGTCTATTAATAGTCATTTTAAGTATTTTGCTGGCCCCTCATTTGGCGCATATATGTTTAGTAGTGTGATTTCTTCCTGGTATACATACCCCTTAATTATTAAGAAATGGCATTAATTGTCACTTTTAAACTTTTTCAACCTGAAGTCTATATTGTCAGATACGGTATGGCCACACCCGCCTTTTTGGAAGAGTTGTTTGTGTGGAGAATGGTCTTCCAGCCTTTGATTTTGAGTCTGTGTTTGCTCTGATTATTCAGATGTGTTTCTTGTAGGCAGCAGAATGTTGGATACAGTTTTTCAATTCATTTTGCCACCCTATATCTCTTATGGTGCATTTAGACTGTTGATGTTGAGCGATATTATTGTCATTGGATTTTGTGCCATCTTTCTGTTTAAACTTGTTGTGGTTTTTGGGTTGTCTTATCTTACAATAGGCCCTTCAATCCTTCTTTTTAAAGTTAGTTTTGAGTCTATGAATTTCCTGTGTTGTTGCTTATCCATGAAGTTGTGTATCTTTCCTTCATATCTCAATGTGAGTCTGGCTGGGTAAAGAATTCTTGGTGAAGCCTGCAGTTCATTGAGTCATTTCACAATATCTCACCATTGTTTTCGGGCTTGGAGTGTTTCATCTGAGAAGTCTGCTGTATATCTCAGGGATGCTCCTTTGTATGTGATTTCCTTCTTTGATCTTGCTGCTTTCAGTATTCTATTCTGTCTATCGTTTTTGTCATTTTAATAAGGATGTGTCTTGGAGTATTCTTATTGGGGTTTCTTTTTTAGCTGGTATCCTAAGTGCCTCCTGTATCTGGGAGCATGCTTTCTTCAGTTCAGGGAACTTCTCAGCGATGATGGCTTTGACAGTTTCTTCTTCATCAGGGTTTTCTCCTTGCCCTTCTGGGACCCCAATGATGGGTATGTTGTTCCTTTTGGCTTCATCCCGATTATCTCTGGTAGTCTGTTCATTGATTGTGAGTCTTTTTTTCCATCTTCTGGTGCTGTCTACAGAATTGCTGAACCTCATCTTCGAGATCACTAATTCTTTCTTCAGTAGCTGTTACTCTGCTTTGGAGACCTTCCCCTGTGTTTTTCAGTTCACTTACCTCATTTATAGTGTCTGTCATTTCTGCTTGTACTTTGGTCTGAAATTTACTCAATTCTGCTCTCATGTGCTCTTGTAAAAGGGTGACATCACAACAGAAAAGACTGAAATCCAAAAGATCATCAAAGATTACTTTGAGAACCTGTATGCTACAAAACATGAGAACCTAGAAGAAATGGATAAATTCCTGAAGTCCTATAACCTCCCACGATTGAAACAAGAAGACCTCCAATACCTGAATAAGTCTAATGCCATCAAGGAAATTGAAACAGTAATTAAAAGCCTGCCCAAACACAAAAGCCCAGGTCCAGATGGGTTCACTAGCGAACTCTACCAAACCTTTAAGGAGGACCTACTTCCTGTCCTGTTCAAGCTCTTCCAGGAAATAGAAGAAACAGAAACACTCCCAAACAGCTTCTACAAGGCACACATCACCCTGACAACCAAAACAGGGAGAGACAACACAAAGAAGGAAAATTACAGACCAATCTCCTTGATGAACACAGATGCTAAGATCTTCAACAAAATACTAGCAAACACAATCCAAAGACTCATCAAGAAGATCATACATCATGACCAAGTAGGATTCATCCTGGGAATGCAAGGATGGTTCAACATTCGCAAATTAATCAACATAATACATCACATCAATAAGAGAAAAAAATAAAAACCATATGGTCCTATCGATAGATGCAGAAAAAGCATTTGACAAGATCCAGCACCCATTCATGATTAAAACCCTCCAGAAAATGGGAATTGAAGGAAACTTCCTCAAGACAGTCAAAGTCATCTACCAAAGCCCACAGCGAGTATCATTCTCAATGGGAAAAAAATTGAAAGCCTTCCCCTTAAGATCAGGAACACGACAAGGTTGCCCTCTCTCACCTCTTTTATTCAATTAGTACTGTAAGTACTCGCCATAGCAATCAGAGAAGAAAAGGACATTAAGGGTATCCATATAGGCAAGGAAGAAATCAAGCTATCATTATATGCAGATGATCACTTGATCACTTGAATCCGTTATTCATTGATTTGGGGACAACAGCTACATCAGTCAGACAAAACCGTCGATTGAAGATGATATGGTTAATTTCATTGTGGAACTGTTAGTCAGGAGATTCCCATGTCCAACGTTTCGCTTCAGCCTTCTGGAACTATGAGTTCCCATGAATGGTCTTGGTGGACATGATGAACTCAGATAGCTCTCTCACCCTGTTCGTTCCATTCTAGGCCATGGGTCCCGATGTGGAGTTCTTCAGCCGATCTTCTTGGTCCTATCTTGACATTAAAATCACCGACTATGATCTTGTAGAAGGTATGATCTTTTTTATAGCACTCCAATTCCATGTAGAATTTCTCAATTTCATCTTTTTTTTGTATGTGGATGTTGGTGCGTAGACAATAAAGATAGAAATTGCTGGCATTGGCCACATCTCTTCAAGTGTAATCATCCTATTCGGTTTGTTAGGCATTCAAATAAATCAATATTGATGGCCATGTTCGTGTTGACAAGGACACCAACGCCACCGATGCCTCTTTAGTCGCATGTTCCAAGGAACAATTCTTCTCCGTGTCAAATACAGCGTGATACGACTGAAGCCTCCTCGTCTCAGTCAGACCAATGATGTCGTACTTGATCTTTTGCGCTTGCACCATCAGATCCCTCAATATATGCTTCCGATGCCAGCGTACATGCATTGAAAGTACAGACAGTCATTTTAGTCCTTCTTCGTTTTGGCAGCCTAGGATGGCCATGAAATTTTATCAGGCACTGCTTGTTTGCCTTTATTACTGCTGCCATATTAAGGGCTCTTTCAGGGTCAGGAAAATAAACATTTCTGTTACTGGATTTGGCATATCGAACACGCATCGGACAGCTTGCCAGGCTCTGCCATGCAAGCGCTATATTCTCATTGATTTGTGGGGCTCTCTCAGAGGGGTGGGTAGAATATTTATTGTTATTTGGAGGTAAATCGCGCTGCCGCATGCAACGGGAAAGCTGGTTTCTGCTCTGCCGGGTGTACCTGTGTCTTAGGCTCAAGCATTCCCTAGGCTTGGAATACTCTCCCTGAAGGGCGGGTCTCTGCGTCTCATATCATGTCATATGCAGATGACATGATATTATACTTAGAGAACCCTAAACTCTCAACCGCAAAAAACTCTTAGAAACAATAGATATGTATAGTAGAGTGGCAGGGTACAAAACCAATACCCAAAAGTCGGTGGCTTTCCTATACACAAATAATGAAAGAGAAGAAAGGGATATTAAGAAATCGATTCCATTCACAATTGTACCACAGAAAATCAAATACTTAGGAATCAGCTTAACCAAGTGTGTAAAGGACCTATACAAAGAGAAATACAAGAAATAAAAGAGGACACAAGGAAATGGAAACGCATTCCCTGCTCATGGATGGGGAGAATTAACATTGTCAAGATGGTAATACTCCCTAGAACTTTGTACAGATTCAATTTGGTTCCTATAAGGATACCATGACATTCTTTAAAGAAATTGACCAAAGACTCGTGAAGAATTAGTATGGAATAATAAACCCCCACGAATAGCAAAAGCAATCCTTGGGAAAAAGAAGATGGGAGGCATCACCTTTCCCAACCTCAAACTGTGCTACAAAGCTGCATTAATAAAAACAGCGTGGTACTGGGGCAAAAACAGACCTATGGATCTATGGAACAGAGTTGAGTATCCTGACACCCACCCTCAAAGACATGATCACTTAATCTTTGATAAAGGTGCAAAGAATCCAAACTGGAGTAAGGAAAGCCTCTTCAACAAGTGGTGCTGGGAAAACTGGACAGCGACATGTAAAAAAATGAATTTGGACCTGTGTCTAACACCTTGCACAAAAATCAGATCAAAACGGATTAAAGATCTCAATATCAGACCTGAATCCATAAAGTACGTTGAAGAAAAAAATAGGAAAAACCCTCCACGACATTGAAGCTAAAGGCTTTTTCAAAGGTGAAACACCATTAACAAAGCCACTAGAAGAAAAGATAAACATATGGAACTACATGAAACTAAAGAGCTTCTGCACCTCAAAAGAAACAGTGACCAAGACAGAAAGACAGTCCACAGCATGCAAAAGTATATTCACCCAATACCCATCTGATAAGGGGTTAATATCCAGGATATATCAGGCACTGGTACAGCTATATAAGAAGAAAACAGCCAACCCCATAAAAAATGGGGAGAAGAAAAGAACCGAAGCTTTGACAAGGAAGAAATTCGAATGGCCAAAAGGCATATGAAAAATGCTCATCATCACTAATCATCAGAGAGATGCAAATCAAAACTACAATGAGATATCACCTCACCCCACAGAGACTGGCCCATATTCAAAAGGGTAAAAGCAACAAGTGTTGGCGTGGATGTGGGGAAATGGGGACTCTCATACACTATTGGTGGGAATGTTGACTTGTACAACCTTTCTGGAAAACTATATGGACATTCCTCCAAAGAATAGTAATTAAGCTCTCTTTTGACCCAGTCACCTGGGACTTTACCCTGGGAAGTCAAAAACACACAGCAGAAACACAATCCGCACTTTTATTTTCATAGCATCACTATTCACAATAGCCAGAACCTGGAAACAACCAGTATGCCCGAGAACTGATGACTGGATAAAGAAACTTTGGTACATCTACACAATGGAATACTATGCAGCTGTCAGGGAAAATGAAGTTATGAAATTTGCCTATAAATGGATGGACATTGAAAGGATCATGTTGAGTGAAATTAGTCAGAAGGAAAGAGAGAGACATAGAATGACTGCATTTATTTGCATGACATAAATATATCAGATGGTCTTACCAAAAGTGGATTTACACAAACGTGAGGGAGTCAGAGGTTAGGTAAGACAGAGAAGGGAACATGTGTGAATAAATGTCGAAAGGGCTGATACCAACATAGAACTGAGCATTAAATACAGGCAACAAAAATGCACATGATGGCTTCCAAGTGTATGTAGTGCAACCACAATGTGTAGGAGAAGAAAGGGAGAGAGAGGGAGAAAGAAAAGAGATAAAGAACCTGCCATTTAGGCAGGCTATGGGAAGAGGGAGGGAATTGGGGACATTGGTGGTGGGAAATGGGCACTGGTGGAGGGCGGGTGCTGGAACACTATGTGACTGAAACATCCAAACATGAACAATGTTGTAATTGTATATCTCACGGTGGTATAATAAAATGTTTAATTAAAAATAAAAAATTAAGGAAAAAAATAAAATAAATAAAATAAAACGCAACTATCAGTAATTTTTTAAATCATGGCTCTTATATAAAATTTTTAAATAAATAATATTTTAAAAATAAATAATCAAAATTGTTATTGAGATATCATAATGAAATCGCAATAGCAGCATTAAACAGTATTAAAATATGAGTCCGGGGAAAGTAAATGCTGAGCTTGAATATGATAAAGTAAAAAAAAATTATACCCAAGACTATGTTCTCTGAGAACTTACTCCAAGAAACTCTATGGTATTCCAGGGAAAATATTTTAAAGTTCTTCTTCAGGAAAAGGACAGTGTTGGGTTGGGGGAGACCAACCTTTTTCTGAGAAAAAGTTAGGAGAATGACCCCTTGTGAACCAGATCTCACCATCTTTCTTCTTGACCATCAGAATTTCTTCATTTTGACTTCACTAGTTTCTGCAGTTAAAATCTGTTCCTTCCTCTCTTTTCATTCAAAACATTTAATCTGAGTTAAAAGCAAAACTTCCATAAAAAGGCTGAACTAGCCCTTCTAAAATCATTTGAACAAAACCCAGAGAGTGAGAATCAATTTGATTTGTTAAGCTGCTTATCATAGGCCCACACTACAGCTGTCTTCTTCAAGCCCAGCCCAGGTATGCCTGATCCAGAGACTCACATACATGGGGTAGAGCTGATACAGGCTCTCCCTGTGACCAGCTGATCACAAGATGCCCGGGAGGGAAGGTGGGTTCTAGTCCTGGCCTGCTATCCCAGCAGAGCCTCACAAGAAGGCAGAGGAACGTCCATACCCTGAGGGCCACCATTTTTCACATCTGGACTCCCCCAGTTCATCAGAGCTCCACCCAGCAGAAGAGCTGATCACAAGCCCCTCGTGTCCTGTGGCTGTCGTATTTGATATGCCAAATACCAGTACCTCGTTCCCATGACCTGATGGAATGGTTTGAGGCTCTTTATGTTCCTGGAGCAAAAAGATGCCCTTGGGCTACACTAGCATGTGACAGGATGTATGGAGATGTTATTGGTGCCTGCTCGAGCAAATTGATAAACAATGGGAAGACAAGTGATACAAGTATATATGTATATAAAATATACATATATATGTATATACATATATCATATATGTATATATGATTATCCTTTACTTTTCCAACCTAAATGGAATAAACTTCCAGAAAATAAAATTTTTGGAATTCATCATCATTTTTAAGATGCAATCAAATATGTGCCTTTCATTAATCTCAAATTTACAGTTTTTTTCAGCAATCCAGTGTTCCAAATACCTGAAAACCTTTGAAATGATGGTATTCAAAATATTCTGGGCAAGAAACTATAAACTCCAGTAAACCATCATGAGAGGGAGGGAAGGAAAAAGGGAAAGGGAATAAACAGCAGCTTCTTATTTCTAACATGTTCTTCATTTACTAGAGATCTTTAACTGTAAGACATGCTCAGGCAAAATGAAGCATACAGTAACAGTAAAAATTATGCTCTTTAAAGACCTAAATAATATCAGAGGTCATTTGAATTGCGTGTGCTGAAAAAGGCCACAGCAACCATTGTGGTGCGTTTTTTGGTAGTCAGAGGATATTTGCATATTGATACTGTGATAACCTATATAGGTTTTTAATAACCATGGTATTTAAACGTTTTCATCTGGTAGCTGTTGCAGAAATGTATAAGAGTACTTTTTCCAAGACTCAGTGTGTTCTTTAAGACTGATATACAGCAGGAAAAAATAGAACAAAGCAAACTTACACACTCAACATTAAACTTCTAGTTCATCTCTTTTATGTTTAAGAATTATGCCAGCTCTTTAGATTGATAATAATAATTAATTACATGCTGACAAAGATTAGAAAACCAGCTCTTCTGCATCTAAATAAACCAAGGCTTACAGAAGTACCAAGTATTAACAGGTAATTTTCATCATGAGACATTCATATTTTTCTTTGTAACAAATGAAAAATTATTACGTTTCATGTTGTGCTGATTAGAACATATCAATCTTTGATCAGCTAGTACCTCTAGAAGACCTGTGCTTTCAACAAGCATGATTGATGTAATTGATGACTTGCTTTTCCCTGAACCCTGGAGCAAAATGTCAACTTCTGTTACTAAGCTCATTCAAATGTCGGGGGTAGATAGTTGTCCCTTTGGTAACAGAGGCTCATTTTTACTCCTTGCTTATTTCCAACCTGTTACTAAATTACTATGATGCATCAAAGAGCACATAGAGATGCTGCTAAAGTCATGAAACCTAACACCATCCACTTAAAACATGTTGTGTCAGCTTGGAAATAAGGATGGGATAAACCCCTGACTTGCTATTCTCATTCCTGTAGCTGACCACCAAGCAACTGTTATATTTTCATCATGATAAAACCAAGACCTCAATTTCACAACAAAAATTACTTCCTAGAAGCAGAACTGACTCAATAAAGCTCTAGTAGTTGGAACATCAGAATATCTTTTATGCTCAAAAAATATATATATATATATATTGATCCTTTCACATGTCTACTATTATTCATTCATGATGAACAGCTAGGCATATTTTTGAAAGTAATTTTAAGTGTCTATTAGCTGCAAAAAAGCAATTACATTTCTTTAGAACATCTAGGCGTACAGGAAGTCAAGAAAGATTTTTCCTCAGTTAAAATTTTCAAAAGGTCTGACAAGAGAATAGGAACAGTCTCCATTCCATAGTACTGGTATACCAGAACACTCTTTAATATCCTGCAGAGAAGAATCTTCTGCTTTGAAGCTTGAAGTTTCGTCTGACAGAATCTATGCCGGCAGGAGCCTCAATTTATCTGCTCTAGAGCAGGGACATAGAAATCTAATCCGAGGGAATCCAAACTTTTGTTTCCATGGTGAGGCTTCTAAAAAGCTAGTGAACATTCAACTTTGTCAACTAGAATTAAGGGTGTGCATATTATTAAGAATGTACCTTAAATTAACACAAAGGCACACAAAGCATCAAGCATTTCTACAGCTAAGGGTAAGGTTATTGATGGATGAAATTGTAGGTTCTTAATTATTTGAAAGGTATAGGAAAAGTCTGAAAGATGAAGCATTGAATCAGATGATGACTGGGGTCCACTTTAGGTTAACCCTTTAACTCAAAGCCAAGTACTTGATATGATCATGATACATGGCTTTACTAATGTGTGAGTTTTCCTTGGTTCTAAAAGAAGGCTATAGCTTTCAATATAACATCAGGGAATATGTTTTCTATGTAAATTAATGCATAATTTTAGAATTAAAATTAGTATTTTATACAATTAACTGAGATTGAGGAGAAAGGTAAAGACAAAAGAGCATATCCCTCAGCCAAGGCTCTGACCTCCTTGATTATTTAGATTTAGAAATAACCAAATTAAAATGACTAAGAACATCAAGTTATTGTAATATGATCAAATATAAGGGTTGACCAAAAACAAAAATTTCCCTTAAAACTGAAGTCAATAGGGACCAGAGGGATAGTATAGCAGGAAGGGTATTTGCATTGCGCCCCTACTGACCTGAGTTTAATCCCTTATCCCCGCCAGGAGAGATCCCTGAACACAGAGCCAGGAACAAACCCTGAACACAGCAAACTTTGACCCAGAAACAAAACAAAAATAATGTCAATGGATTGTCACCTTTTGCCATTTTCACGTCAAATGTTTCTTTCACCAACCTTAAATTTTTCAATAAAGCCCCAAGGTTTTAAAAGCTATTCCTTAAAACTATTCCTTAGAATAAACCCTCTC
The DNA here is from genome assembly GCA_021461705.1 of Cryptotis parvus. Taxonomy (NCBI): domain Eukaryota; kingdom Metazoa; phylum Chordata; class Mammalia; order Eulipotyphla; family Soricidae; genus Cryptotis; species Cryptotis parvus. Next base: position 72,560 of record JAJIBD010002728.1, read on the forward strand.
CAAGTTAAGTACACCTGGATCCAGTATGAGAGTTCTATATCAACTTGAGTATATATTAATTGAACTAACTTATCCCATACAAAAAAATAAAGTATGTACAAAGTATCACTGTCTTCCTGTTCATCATCAATTTGCTCGAGCGGACACCAGTAACATCTCCATATGTCCTGTCTCATGCTAGTAGAGCCCAAGGGCATCTGCTTGCTCCAGGAACATAAAGAGCCTCAAACCATTCCATCAGGTCATGGAAATGAGGTCTATAATTGTTACTCGTATTTGGCATATCAAATACGACACGGGTAGCTTGCCAGGCTCTGCCTTGTGGGTGGCATACTCTTGTAGTCATCTCTGATCTCCAGCATTTATTGATGAACTGCGCACAAGCAGGCATGCGAGCCAGGCTGTGATCAGCTCTTCTGCCTGGTGGAGTTCTGACGAGAGGGGAGTCTGAATGTGGAAAATGGCAGCCCTCATGGAGTGGGGGGTTGTCTGACTTCTTGCAAGGCTCAACAAAATCTAATCCCATCTCGTCCCTTCCAGTTGTAAAGTTAGACAATGCTTTTGATTTTTCTGAGATAAAATATCATAATAATATTACCTTCTTCATAGGATTAGACAATAAGGGGAAAGAGGGAAGATTTTAATAAGTGCTTGATATACCTGTTGAATTTATCCAATTTCAATTAAATAATAATTGTTGGTGGCCTGCTGTGTGCCAAACACTGAGTAAGGTTTTATAGATTAAAAATATAAAATATTTGCTCTGACTTTGTTAGTACACTTTGAATAGAAATAATAGCACCTGGTCATTGAAACTCAACAATGAATTTGCCTTGAAATTAAGGATCAAAGACTTATGCTGTTCCTCTTTCCCATAATAAAATCCTTGAGAATTAACTTGTTCAAATGAAGCACATACTTTTTAATAAACATTATATTCATATTTGCTCAATTGTTCTATGTGGAACTCAAAGTCTCACCTATAAACTTTTTTCTAAGATGTTAATAATCCTTTAGGGAGAAAGAATGTAAACCTATAACTAGCTAAGTGTCAAGACAACAAATCCATCAATTAAATTCAGAAGTTAGTCACAATAGACTGAGTCCTTCTGAGACTTCTAGAGAAGAGTAAAGGGACATAAATTATAGGACAAAATAGTATAGTATTATAGATGAACTGAGAATGCCACATAGAAGTCTTTTTTAATTAAGGCACCACTATTTACAAATTTGCCCATTGTTTCAGACATGTAATGTTCCAACACCAATCCCACCATCACCAATATTCTCAAGTTCCCTCCTCTCCCAGTCAGTCTCCTTGATAAGCATATTTTTATTTTTATTTTTTTTGCCTTTTTTGGGTCACATCCGGTGATGCTCAGGGGTCACTCCTGGCTCTGCACTCAGGAATTACTCCTGGCAGTGCCGAAGGGACCATATGGGATGTGGGATTCAAACCCAGGCCGGCAAGGCCGGCCGGCGTCAAGGCAAATGCCCTACCCGCTGGGCTATCGCTCCGGCCCCCCATAGGCATATTTTTTAAGTTTGCTTATTGTAATTTGAGTTCTATGCTTACAGTATTATTGACTATGTGGTTTAGATACATTCATATAGCATACCTCTATTCCACTAATGTGCCAAAGCCCCTGAACCCCCTAACCCTATAACCTCTCATAGTCCCCTTATTACTTCCTTCCTAGATTTCTTTCCTTTCGTGTCTTTTTCATTTATCTAATCTAGAGTCAAGAGTAATCGATGTATCTTTCCTTTGACACTTTGCAATCCTTTTTCCTGTTAGTCTATATACCATAGAAAAGTGAGATAATTACTTGTTCTTCTTTTGACTTATATCACTGAACATGATATCCTGAAGTTCCATGCAAATTGCATGATTTTCTTGCAGCTGGAGAGTACTCTGTTGTGCAAGTATACACCATGCCTCCTTTATCCACTCGTGTGTCATTGGACACCATATCCTAGCTATTTTATTAAATGCAGAAATGAATAATGGTGTTCATATGTCTTTCAAATGAATGTTTCTGTGCCCTAAGTGTAGGTATCAATAAGTGGAATTGCTGGATCATATGGCAGCTTTATTCTGACTTTCCTAAAAAGTCTCCATACTTTTCCCCTAGAGATTGAAATAGGCCATAGTTCCAATAGCAGTGATAGAGATTATTTTTCACTATATCTCAACCAACATAGATTGTTTCCAGTCTATTTTTTTATTTTTGGCTTTACTCCTGCCTCTGCACTCAGTAATTACTCCTGGAGGTGGTTGGGGGATCATATGGGATGCTAGAGATTGCACCCAGATTGGCTACTTGTATGGCAAACACTCTGCTTGCTATACTATCACTTTGGCCCGAATATTTTTAGTCTTATAGTAGCCTCACAGGAACTAGACTAAAGAAATGTTAGGACTTTGTTTAACTTTGAAGAATGGGTAACATTTAAGTAGATGGACATGGGAAGGAGTAAAGTCCCAATAACAGGAACTTATGTTTTAACAACTTAGTGTTAAATTAAGTACTAACCAGACCTAACCCTGCTTAGCTTCTGAGATCAGGCGAGATTGGGTGCATTCAGGTTAGTATACCTGTACTGCAAACTATAATGCCCAAAAGAAAAGACGGAGAGCAAGAGACAGAGATAGAAGAAAAGTGACTGCATAGAGTCCAACTGGGGGTGGAGAGTGAGAGAAGGGAAACTGGGGACGTTGTTAGTGGGAAATGCACCCTGGTAAAGGGTGGGTGTTGAAGCTTTGTATGACAGAAACACAATCATGAACTTTGTAACAGTGCCTTATGGTGATTAAATAAATATATGACCTATAAACATCAGAGATAAGAAATGGGGGTAGAACTTATAGAAAAGTAGAAAAAGTGAAAGTAAATTAGACTTTCTTATTTTGTTTGGCATCCAATTTAAGTACATTAATTTAATTGATTTGTTCATAGAATGTGTTTTTTGGCTCAATCTTAATAAGTAGTCTAATAAATACTTCTATCATAAAATTGTTACACTAAATACTCCTGAAATAATATATGTTAAAAATTAATTTCTGTTGATATGAAATGTATTATAACATGAAAATTCATCTAGGTATTTTTTCTCAAACTCAGATATCTAAAAAGTACTAGGATAAACAGTCAAAGAAAAAACATGCTGATAGGTAATATACTGGTATTAGATTTTCTCCAACATCTGAAGCCCAGAATTTAGCTTTTAAATGGAGTGTAGTTTTTCCCCACCATCCTCCCTAACAACTGACTATTATTTCTAAACAAACCCTTCAAATGGTATGCTATAAGTTGATGGGTTCCTTGCCTGCAATTCTAATTTGTTTGCACTAGTCGTTAGTTGCCATAACTTTAAAGGTGACAATGTTATAAGGCAGGTTGTTCCTTCCACTTTATTACTGCTACCCTGTAGAGACTGGGGTGGTGAGTAGAGGGAAGGAGGAAAAGTGGAACTGTGTTACAAACGAACATGGCACAAAAGTTTCTATGCTAGATACCTGGATCAGAGAGTTGAACAAATTTCCAACATGAGGTAATAGTGCATAGGTCCATGTTGTATTAAAAGACTCATTAAAGGACCTTAGATTTTATCACTGGAATTCAAAATTATGATACACCTCTCTGATTCATTGGAAGTACATAATATTGAAGAGTGCTTACTTTTAACCCAGAAACTCTATCTCTTGGAATAATTCTAGACAAAATTTCATACGTATAAACAAAGAAACATATAAGATTTTAAACTGGTATCAAAGAGCAGTAATGAACAATTAGGAATAGCATAAATGTTCATCATTCATGGAGGAATAAATGTTCTTTGTCATAAAACAAATGAAGCAAAAGAATTAAGAAGAACTGTGTGAAAATAGTCTGGAAGGGAAGGAAAAGAGAAAGAGAGAGAAAGGGAAAGAAATAAAGAACCTGCCATGGAGCAGGGCTGGGGAAGGGGAGGGAACCGGGGATGTTGGTGGTGGGAGATGGGCACTGGTGGAGGGACGGGTGCTGAAACACTGTATGACCAAAACCCAAACATGACCATTTTAATTGTATATCTTTTTATTTGTATATCTCACGGTGGTATAATAAAATACTTAAAAAAAAAGAACTGTGTGAAACAACATAGAAAAATATTACACCATAATTTAGAGACAAAAAAAATAACATCTACACATGGATGAAGTCAATATATTATCATTTACATAAACATATTTGAATATTGTTTTATTTTTGATTGAAGTAAAAGTGAACTATAACACTATAAAATTCTAGGTCTTCATCATGGAAAAATCAGCAAGTGCATCTTGCTGATCAAGTGCATTAAGTTCACCACTAAAAGGCTATTTTATCCTTCAACAAACACAAATTTATTTTCTTGTACCATTTAATCCATCTCCCTTTCCCTTCTCTGTAGTAACTACTACCTGGTTTTTCAATTCACAAAGTCTGGTTTTATTGTTATATGTTGGTTTGTTTGCTCTATATGCCACACATAAATGAATAGTTGGTGTTTGTCTTTTCCTATTTAGATTATTTCCACGAAGCATGATAGCTCTAGGTCCATCCATATTATTACAAATGCAGGATTTGATCTTCCCTTTTATAGTTGAATATATAGTATATGTGCACATCTTTTTTTTCACACAAAACTATTTAGAATACGCTAAAATTGAAAACCTCAGTGGGACTTGGATGCCAAAAGTTGGATGTTTTCTAGCAACAGTTTACATCATAATAATCACTGCTAATTAGCCAATGGATTATTTTTTCTTTTTCTATTTTTAATTTAATTTACTTTATTGGACTTTTTTGACTTTTTTAAAAAATAATTATAAAACTTATTATAATAAAAGTTTATTATAGCACTTCCACAAGAACCTCCTTTATTTAAATTAAACATTTTATTATACCCACATAAATAACCTGAACTCACAGCTGAAAATATTAGAAAAAGACCAACAAAAGAAGCCCAACACAGGCAGAAGGAAGAAAGTAATAAAACTTAGGGAGGAAATCAACGATCTGGAAACCAAAAAAACAATCCGAAAAATTAATGAAACCAAGAGCTGGATCTTTGAAAAATTAAACAAGATCGACAAGCCACTGGCAAGACTTGTAAGGACAGGGAAAGAGAGAACCCAAATAAACAGAATCAGAAATGAAAATGGTGACAACACAACAGAAAAGATAGAAATCAAAAAAATCATCAAAGATTACTTTGAGAACCTGTATGCCACAAAACAAGAGAACCTAGAAGAAATGGATAGATTCCTGAAGTCCTATAAGCTCCCACCGATTGAAACAAGAAGACCTCAAATACCTGAATAAATCTATCGCCATCAAGGAAATTGAAACAGTAATTAAAAACCTGCCCAAACACAAAAGCCCAGGTCCAGATGGGTTCACTAGAGAATTCTACCAAACCTTTAAGGAGGACCTATTGCCTGTCCTGTTCAAGCTCTTCCAGGAAATAGAAGAAACAGAAACACTCCCAAGCAGCTTCTACGAGGCACACATCACCCTGATACCCAAAACAGGGAGAGACAACACAAAGAAGCAAAATTACAGACCAATCTCCTTGATGAACACAGATGCTAAGATTGTCAACAAAATACTAGCAAACAGAATACAAAGACTCATCAAGAAGATTATACATCATAAACAAGTAGGATTCATCCTGGGAATGCAAGGATGGTTCAACATTCGCAAACCAATCAACATAATACATCATATCAATAAGAGAAAAAATAAAAACCATATGATCCTATCAATAGATGCAGAAAAAGCATTTGACAAGATCCAGCACCCATTCATGATTAAAACCCTCCAGAAAATGGGAATTGAAGGAAGCTTCCTCAAGATAGTCAAAGCCATCTACCAAAAGCCCACAGCGAGTATCATTCTCAATGGGGAAAATTGAAAGCCTTCCCCTTAAGATCAGGAACACGACAAGGTTACCCTCTCTCACCTCTTTTATTCAATAGAGTGCTGGAAGTACTCGCCATAGCAATCAGAGAAGAAAAGGACATTAAGGGTATCCATATAGGCAAGGAAGAAATCAAGCTATCATTATTGCAGATGACATGGTATTATACTTAGAGAACCCTAAACTCTTGGCGCAAAAAACTATTAGAAACAATAGATATGTATAGTAGAGTGGCAGGGTACAAAATCAATACCCAAAAGTCAGTGGTTTTCCTATACACAAATAAGGAAAGAGTAAAAAGGGATATTAAGAAATTGATTCCGTTCACAATAAAACCTCCTTTTTGACCTGGGAGCTTTTCCTTGAACTTGCTCCATGTGGCCGCTGGTCCTCTCTGGTATTTTGTGAGGCTGAAGGAGACTCCGAGGCACTGGATGCCAGTTGGGAAGAAGCATTGTTTGAGGATGTCTCTGTGGACTTCAGCTGGGAAGAGTGGCAGTACCTGGATGATGATGAGCAGTAGAACCTGTACTGGGATGTTACACTGGAAGCCTACAGTCACCTGCTGTCACTGGCACATTCAGTCACCAAACCAAAAGTGATCAACAAATTGGAAGAAAGGTCAAAGCCATGGCAGGCCCATCCCCAGAGCACAACCTCTCAGATATTCAGCTTGAGTATGATTTCACAGAACATAACCAGAGAAAGCAGTGTACACAGTTTTGGCAAGATGGAATTCCCAAGTGGAAAGAAACAGCAAAGGAGCGAAATGATTACCAATTTACTTTAGTTTTTTTTTGTTGTCTTTTGCATTTTATTTTTAAGTATTTTATTATACCACCGTGATATATACAAATAAAAGATATACAATTAAAATGTTCATATTTGAGTTTTGGTCATACAGTGTTCCAGCACCCGTCCCTCCACCAGTGCCCATCTCCCACCACCAACGTCCCAGGTTCCCTCCCCCTTCCCTAGCCCACTTCCATGGCAGGTTCTTTATTTCTTTCCCTTTCTCTCTCTTTCTCTTTTCCTTCCCTTCCAGACTATGGATTACAGAACATACATTAAAAGGTTGTCATGCGTATCCTTTTGCCTCTATTTAATGCTCAGTTCTAGGTTGGCATTAGTACACTCGACAATTATTAGCACAGTGGAGGTCTTGTCAAAGGTGGAAATTATCACAAACGTGTGGGAGTAAGAGGTTAGGTAAGAAAGTGTGCATTTTATTTTTTTTTAATTTTTTATTATACCACCGTGAGGCATACAATTACAAAGGTGTTCATAATTGGTTCTTGGTAATACAGTATTCCAGCACCCATCCCTCCACCAGTGCCCCATTTCCACCACCAATGTATCCCACCCCTCCCACCCACCCCCAGGCTGCCTCAATAACAGGTACCCCCCCCATTTCCTCTCTTTCTCTGTCTCTCTCTGTCTCTGTATCTCTCTCCCTCTTATTTTACACATTGTGGCTAGCCCTGCAGATATTTAGAGTTTATCACTTAAGTCTCTTTGTGTATATTCAATGGTGAGTTTTATCTGTCATTACCATTTCCCACACTTAGTAAAACACTGGTATCTATTTATATCCTTAACGAATGCAGTCATTCTATATCTGTCCTTTTCCTTCTGACTAATTTCACTCAGCATGATAGTCTCCATGTCCATCCATTTGCAGGTAAATTTCATAATTTTGTCTTTTCTGACAGTTGCATGGTATTTCATAGTGTAGATGAACCACAGTTTCTTTAGCAGTCCTCTGTTCTCGGGCATTTAGGTTGTTTCCAGATTCTAGCTATTGTGAATAGCGCAGAGATGAATAAAGAAGTACAGATAGTGTTTCTGCTATGTGTTTTTCGGTCTCTCGGGTATATTTCCAGGAGTGCTTTTGCTGGATCAAATGGGAGCTCAATATCTAGTTTTCAGAGGAATGCCCATATTGTTTTCCAAAAAGGGCTGGACCAGTTGGCACTCCCACCAACAGTGGATGAGAGTCCCTTTTTCCCCACATCCACGCCAGCACCGGTTGTTCTTGCTGTTTTGGATGTATGCCAGTCTCTGTGGTGTGAGATGGTACCTTACTGTTGTTTTGATTTGCATCTCCCTGATGATTAAAGATGAAGAGCACTTTTTCATATGCCTTTTGGCCATTCAATTTCTTCTTCTTGGAAGCTTCTGTTCATTTCTTCTCCCCATTTTTTGATGGTGTTGGCTGTTTTTTTCTTGTGGAGTGCTACCAGTGCCTGACATATCCTGGATATTAACCCCTTGTCAGATGGGTATTGGGTGAATATCCTTTCCCACTCTGTGGATTGTGTTTGTGTCTTGGTCACCGTTTCTTTTGAGGTGCAGAAGTTTTTCAATTTTATATAATCCCATTTGTTTATCTTTGCTTCCATTTGCTTGGTCAGTGGTGGTCTTTAAAGATACTTTTTGTTTCGATGTCGTAGAGCGTTTCTCCTATGTTTTCTTCGATGTACTTTATAGATTCATGTCTGATGCTGAGATCTATAATACGTTTGATCTGACTTTTGTGCATGGCGTTAGAAGGAGGTCTAATTTCATTTTTTACACGTAGCTGCCTAGTTTTCCCAGCACCATTTGTTGAAGAGGCTTTCTTTGCTCCACTTAATATTTTTTTGCTCCTTTATTTAAGATTAAGTGGTTGTATATTTGAGAGTGTGTTTCAGGATATTCAGTTCTATTCCATAGGTTTACGAGTCTGTCTCTATACCAATACCACACTGTCTTAATTACAACTGCTCTGTAGTAGAGCTTGTGGTTGAGGAAAGTGATACCTCCCATCTTCTTTTTCCCAAGGATTGCTTTAGCTATTCGTGGGGGTTTATTATTCCATACAAATTTCAGGAGTATTTGTTCAATTTCTGTGAAGAACATCATAGGTATCTTTACAGGGACCGCATTGAATCTGTATAAAGCTCTAGGGAGTATTACCATTTTGATAATGTTAATCCTTCCCATCCATGAAAAGGGAATGTGTCTCCATTTCCTCAGGTCTTCTTTTATTTCCTGAAGTAACGTTTTGTAGTTTTCTTTGTAGAGATCCTTTACATTCCTTGCCAAACTGATTCCTAGGTATTTGATTTTCTGTGGTGCAATTGTGAATGGGATAGTTTCTTTAATGTCCCTTTCTTCTCTTTCGTTGTTTGCATATAGGGAAGGCCATTGACTTTTGGGTATTAATTTTGTACCCTGCCACTCTACTATAGGAATGTATTATTTCTAGGAGTCTCTTGACCAATTTACTTTAAATTGTTGCTTTACCCACGGTTCAAAATTAATGACCCACAACTGCACTGGCAACACCAAAAGAGTCACTCCAGACCCAACGACTCCAGACCCAAAACTGCACTGCTTGGACCCACATGGAAGCAGCCCATGGAGTTCTGGAGGGGTGGTAAAGGGCTCGGCCAGTCCCGGCCGAGTCCAACATAGCTTCAAGGGTGACTCTCATGTGTGGGGAGGGCCACACTGGCCTGACTTGAAGTGGGTATTTGGGCTTCTCCTCCCATTCATCCACCTCCATGTCAGCAGGTGTGGCTGCGAGCTCCCAATCACCACAGGCAGCAACCCCAGAAGAGAGACACTCCAGACCCACAGTTCCACCTGCACACGGCTGCTCAGTGGCCATATGACAGTCTTAGATAGTACTGGAAGTTAGGACCAGGTTCTTCCCAGGATCATTCACATTTATACACGGTATACAGTTCTAGGCAGGTTATATCTGATACCTGTCATCCCAGTAAGCCTAGCACAAAGCCAGAGCAACCCACATATCATGAGGTCAGTTATTCTCAACATCCAGACTCCACTGCTCCTCAGAGCTCCACCCAAGAGAAAAGCAGATCTCTCCCCATTGAGGGTCATCAGTAAATGCTCGAGATGAGAGCCTTCTACTGAGAGTATACCACCTACACAGCAGAGCCTGGCAAACTACCTGTGTTGTATTTGATATGCCAAAAACTAGTAACAATTATGGACCCCATTCCCATGAACTGAAGGAATGGTTTGAGGCTCTTCATGCTCCTGGAGTGAGCAGATGCCCTTGGGCGACATTTGCTTGTGACAGGACCTATGGAGATGTTACTGGTGTCCACTCAAGCAAATGATGAACAACGGGAAATCAAGTGATACAAGTGATACAAGTGATATAACACCATGAGATAGACATTTACAAATCTGTTTATGATTGGGTTTCAGTCATACAATGCCACAGCACCTGTCCCTCCACCAGCAAAATTCCCCACCACCAATGTCCCCAGATTCCCTCTCCCCTCCCCCAGCTTGCCTCTATAGCAGGCACTCCCCCCACACCTCTCCCTTTCTCCCTTCTCATACACATTGTGGCGTGCCATACATATATTTAGGGGTTATCATGTATATATTTTGCTTATATTCAATGCTCAATTCCAGTCTGGTGTTACCATTTCCACCAATTAGTAGAACAGTAGTGCATAATGAATGCAATCATTCTTTTTTTTTTTTTTTGCTTTTTGGGTCACACTTGGAGATGCTCAGGGGTTACTCCTGGCTCTTCGCTCAGGAATTACTCCTGGCAGTGCTCGGGGGGACCATATGGGATGCCGGGGGATCGAACCTGGGTCAGCCGAGTGTAAGGCAAACGCCCTCCCCGCTGTGCTATCGCTCCGGCCCCAATGCAATCATTCTATATCTGTCTTTTTCCTTCTGACTAATTTCACTCAGCATGATAATCTCCATGTCGATCCATTTGTAGGCAAATTTCATGACTTTGTTTTCCTGACAGCTGCATGGTATTCCATTGTATAGATGTACTGTAGTTTCTTTATCCAGTCTTCTGTTCTCAGGTACTCAAGTTGTTTCCAGACTCTGGCCATTGTGAATAGTGCTGCAATGAATACAGAAGCATGCACATCTTTTTAAAAATAAAACAAAAAAACCTCGTTGGCAACTGAGGTGCACTTAGGTTGCTTCCAGTTTTCACCTATGGTAAATAGACCTGCAAAAATTATGTCCTGTATAAAAACTTTATTTTGATTTTGTTTTGTTTCAGCAGTGCTGGGGATTGAACCCAGGGTCTTAAACATGCAAGTTAAGTGCTCTATCACTGAGCTACATCCCTGGCTACCATTTATATAAACTTCAAAACATGCAAAGACAATGTAATGATTTTAGATTGAACATATGTAGCAAAATCACTCAGCACACTTTTTGTGTAGTGAGTACTTATTGCAGAAGGTCCACGTGGACTTCACCTATATCTGGACAGTGAATTTCTTTAAAAACAGGGCCACTGAAATAGTACAGCAAGTAAGTACTTATGCTTACCTGATTAGATCCTCAGCATCCATACAATCTATAAGATCACCAGAAACAATCCCTGAGTGGAGCTAGAAAGAAGACCTGAGCACTGCCAGGTGTGGCCCAAAACCCACCCAAAAACTTTTTAAAACTAATACAATGAAATATTTAGAAAGGCTAAACAATGGGTACTTGAAAACTAGGTTATAATAGCTCATTCTTAAAAAAATGAAGAACAGCAAAATTCTGCTTTAAAGTTTTCAAGAAATTTTACATAGCACATTTTTTTTCAAATAAAAAATATAAATTTAAAAATTCTGTTCAGGGGACCGAGTGATAGTCCAGTGGGTAGGGCATTTGCCTTGCACACAGCCGACCCAGGTTCAATCCCCAGCATCCCATATGGTCTCCTGAGCAGTGCCAGGGAGTAATTCCTGAGTGCAGAGCCAGGAGTAACCCCTGAGTGTCGCTGAGTGTGACCCAAAAAGCAAATAAAAATTCTATTCAGATTTTTACTTCTACACAAGGATATGCAAAAAATCTTTGGAAAAATATTCCATAGTAATTTCTCAAATAAATTATTAAGTAGTGATGCACCAAAATGGAGTTGCCGCACTTCTGGTAAGATTGGTTTTCTCTAAACTGAATTTTTAAAATGAGTGGGTGCTGGTGCCCGCTCTAGCAAATAGATGATCAATGGGAAGATAGTGATAGTGATAGTGGGTGCTTGTGACGAATGTCGGATTTGGAGAATTTGCAGTCTTCCTAAAATATCAGAGCCCCAAAGCCTCTGAAACTAGTCCAAGCACCTGAGTGTTTGTCTACGGTCTCTTGGATCACCTGTCCATAGATGCTTGAGCTTTGCTAAATCTGTTCCCATTTCACATCTGTGTCTCTCTAAGTCAGTCTCTTTGGGCACATATGCACTGTCTACTTCCAGTTTCATTCACTCCTAGAGCTTCCAAATATTTCTCCTGGGCATTCAAAGTCAAATTTGTCCTTTTGGCAGCAATATGAAAGAAAATTTTCCTCTTTTAATAAATAGGGTGAGTCCAAGTAAGTCAATTTAAAGATTGATCTGTACTCGCTTCACCTAGATCTCCCCATACACCAAAAGGTTTCCATTTACAGACATCTATTTTAAACCTAATCAATATAAATACTGGAAATAATCAAAAAGAATGATCAGAGGATAACTTGGTCTTTCTAAACATATTTTTACATAGCTACCTTGTTCTATTGCTTTGATTTTTTGAGACATTCAGGGTTAGGTAATCATTAATATAACTGAAAATTCTCCAACCAGCAATAATACAGGAAGACATCAAAAAACACCCAGACAGAATAAGGCTAATATTTCCTCACCAGGTGTCTAGCCTCTTAATCTAGTGATAATATCACATTCCAAAGGAAAAGGCACTGAGACCCTCCCAACCATGCTCTAAGCACTTACTTCTCCACCTAGGATTACCAGCTTGTTGAGCAGCAAACATTCTCACCTGCATCAGCGGTGGGGGCTGTTCTCCAGTTGCTGACAACAGCAGCACTGATGGAGTAAATAAGAGCCAAGGCAAAACTTCTCGAAATCAAAACCCAGCCGCAAACTTGTTGGTTTCGATTGCAGGTGCCAGATTATCTGGGGTTTCATTTATGCTTCCTGGGACTCTGACCCTTCTTGGGAATTTGGTGTCCAAAAGGGGGAAATGTTCCCCCAAAGGCTGGCTTTTAGGAGGAAAACTGTTGCCGGTGTGTTCTGGGGTTGGTGATGAGGAGGGCGTGGCTCTGTTTTCCTGTCAGAGGATGAATCTTCTCAATGAGCGGCTCTACCCAAATGCTGAGCAGGACAAATAGGGTAGTCTGATTCAACCGCTGGGCACAGGAAGGGCAGAGAGACAGAAGGCAAAGGACAGTTTTAAAACCTGACTTATAGTCCTGTTGCCCTGAAGTCACCTTTACGCAACTCACTTTTATCTCTGAAATATGGGTGTGGTTAATGGAAAATCCTTTACAGAGTTTCCGGGTGATGACACAGGACACATGTCTAGAGATGAGAAACATCACTTTTTCCTTTCTGGAGGTGGGTGGTGGGAGCAGTGCTAGATGGACTGTACGCAGAGCCAGGGATTTGAACCGGGCTCAACCACATGTAAGGCTAGCTCCTTAATCCCTGTGCTAGCTCTTGAGTTCAGGAAACGCATTCTTAGCCATTTGCTCACTCCATTGTTGGCTTTAGATCCTTGCCAATAGCATTCAAAGAGGAAGGGCTTAAGTCATGGGTTTTCAGCCCCAACTGCTGTGAAATCTTTAGGGTAAAATGACACTAGTTAAAACAGTAAGTGCCCTGGCCTGGGGATATGGTTCAGTGTTGAACACTTGCTTTCCATTTGTGGGTTTGTGGGGTTTAATTCCTAGTAACACATGGTACCTGAGCATTACCAAGATGACTGCCAGTACAGGCATGGCTCCCAAACAAAAGAAAATAGCGATGTCCTGTCTAGTTTTTCCCTAGACCAAAAGAATCAGAAACTTTTGGATGTGGGCCTAGCATTGATAACAGACCCCCGTATAGAACTATAGTAACCTTATGGCATTTGAATGTTCACACAGGACCCTTTGGAAATGCAGGTTCAGATTTGGTAAACTGAGAATGAGGCATTTTTGAAAGCTCTAGGTGAGGTAAAGCTGTTCTTTTTGAGTAGAAGAGACTAGTTAGTTTCCAAATACCCTCACAGCACTGGGATTCTGTGAATCTGCACAACTTTTAAGTTCAACAAAATCACTGATTTCCCACCAAGACCAAAGACTTCAGGGAAGTCCCTTTTCTGATTCCATGTGCTGTGAAATGTGAACTCTGTTACTTTAATGTTCTTTAGATGGTAGGAGATGTTTTAGACTCCTCTGGTGCTTGACACAATCCTATGGACATTAATTATCCCTGAGAGGCATGAAAGCTATAAACACTGCAGGGATTTGTGGAGGATTCACATAAGTATGGAACCAAGCATGATGGGGTGAATTGATGGCTCAGAGCGAACATGGATAGAGACAGCTCACTCAGGAATTTGTGTACATGTGCTTGCCTGGGGGTAAGGGTATATACAGGCTGGAGATTGGAGTGGTTTAGGGAAAGGTTCCCAGAGGAAAATTACTTTCAAGCTGAGCTCTAAAGATGAGCATGATTAGGGAATAGGGAGGGAGCAATGAAAAGGGAATTCTGTAAAATACTTCTATATGGAGATAAGAAAAGCTGAGGAATTATTGGACAAATGATAACTTCATTTGTCTGGACTTTTAAAATCTCTGTGAGTGCAGGGAGACACTAGCCAGAGATAATATATGATCAACTGTATTAAAAGAACCTTCAAGTCATATAAGTAATCAACATGGTTGACATTTTCAGGCAGAATGTTTTCTCGATAGTATGTGGACAATGGATTGTAGTGGCAAAGGAGAATGTTTCATACTCTGATAATACTTGAGAGTGAATGAAGATATTCCACTTCCAGAAGGTTCTTCTACAATTACTCATGTGCATAAATGTCTGGGTAAGCCTGTTTATTTCACTATGGTAAAATTTATAGAAACTTTCTATCAACTGGATACACATTGTTTTGTTCTGGGTATAACTATTTTATGAAGTATCACAAGAATATCAGAAAGAACGAAGTAGATAAATGTTTTAACCAAAAAATTTTTTCCAAGATATCAGAAAACATATGTAACCTATCATTTGAGATGAATTGCTGGCTCTTTGATTTACATACATGATAAAGAAACTTTTTCATTGAAAAAAATAAATAAAAATAAATAAATAAATAAATAGATGATAGCTAGATAGCTAGACAGACAGACAGACAGTAAATAAATAAATAAATAAATAGATGATAGCTAGATAGCTAGATAGCTAGACAGACAGACAGACAGTAAATAAATAAATAAATAAATAAATAGTTGGTAGATAGATAGCTAGATAGCTAGATAGCTAGACAGACAGACAGACAGACAGACAGACAGACAGATAGATAGATAGATAGATAGATAGATAGATAGATAGATAGATAGATAGATAGATAGATAGATAGATAGATAGATAGATAGATAATGCTGGTCACAAAACAGCTTATAAGACATGAACCCATTATAAAAAGTTTGATGCAGTTTTCCTATCTCTATAATATATGTAGATGTAAATTAATAGAAAAGGACTGAAGGGCAAGTCTCACAAAATAATTTCCAGAGGAAATGGAAGATAAAGGAAAAAATTCACGCTATGGTTACTGTTTTGTTTCTTTACTAATCAATGGCAGTTCATATCACTGTATAACTGAAAAATATTATAAAAGAACAGTCACATTGCTCACCTCATTTTATACTATTATTTTATTGAGCACTGGCATGAGCTTTGCCTACCTCTACTCCAATGATGTCTATCATTTAAAATTCTAAATTCATTAAAAACTTAGAACAAACAATAGTTTTTTAAAAGCTTAAAATTCTAAAGTGTCCTCTCTTCCCTCTAAGTCAGTCCCCTAGGTCACCTTTTCTCCCCACAACAATCCTCTTCACTTTAATCTTCACTCAGGGTCTCTGTGGTGCTGCCCTCAATCTAGAATGACTCAGACAACAAGCAAAACTTCCAGCAGTTGAAAATCATTAAAATGATTAAGCTGCAGGCAGAAATCAACAGGGTTGGGAAAGAAGTTTAGCCCTCATCCTTCTGAATGTTGAGAATTTTTAGTACTGCCATAATTTTCTGGAAAGATTCTCTGGTGACCTCTGAAAACAATCCAGGACCCCCCACTGCTGTTCTTGGATCCCAGTATAACCAATTCAGCTGTGCACTGAAGGGAAAGTTATAAATTGCTTAGAGGAGGAGGTTACAAAAGGGAGCGACCAGCCTGGCTTTTGTTTGGGTAAATCTGGGCTCCCCCAACCTGTTAAGATGCTTTGAAAGAGGTAACAAAATGATCTATAAAGGCAAACCAGTGGGTGTCATTTCTTCAGATAATCAAAACCTTTTGATTGGGAGATTCACAAAAGGCTGAGGAAAGTTTGTAACCCTGGGATAAAAAAAATTTCCTTCATCAATTAAAAACAGTTATGGAAAAATGGAGACTAGAATTCCAATTTCCCAAATGGAAAAAGATAAAAATGTTGGTGTCATTCAACAAGTATTATATTCAGTGTGATTGAAAAGGGATCTTTTATAAAAAATTGGTTATCTAAAATTAGTTGAAAACATTATAAATATAAACTAAATTATAGAAACACATTTCAATTTTGTAAGTTATTTACAAAAGTAACAAATAATTTATTTCCAATTTAGTACATGTATTTTTTGTCATAATGCATAAGAAACGTTTACCAGCACTGAAACAGTATCATATTCTAACACTTTTTTCTAATCAGTACTTACTTTTTCATTTGAGTTTTATTTTTATTAAGAGCTCTTTTTGTCATATATAGTCTGAGATGTTTTTGTCCTTTCGTATAATTGATAGTTTTATAAGGCATTAGAGTGATTTAAATAAACCATTGCAAAAATGATAGCAACCGTTTGGTTATTGGTAATAATATTTGGAATGTACTATTCTCTGTAGAATCATAATTTTTTAAATACACTATTCATTAATAATTATTAAACATCATTGATGAATTGATGTGTACTATATTACAAAGAAATAATATAATCTGTGTCATTCCAACTTAATCCTGTAGGATCTAAGGAACCCCAAATTGATGGAGTATCATGTTTTGATTGAAGGAATTTGTACCTGGAAGTTAGAAATATTTGATTGACAAAGAGAGCAAAGCAAGCAGAAGCTGAGCATAGATACCAGCAGAATGGACATAGAGAACAGCATGTCTGGGGATCAGCTTGTTTCAGATATACAAAGGCAGTACAATGAAACCAGCTTCTGAAAGACTAGGGACTGTACCTTGTAGAGCAAGCAAGATGCTAAAATTGATGTCCATTTCCATAATAAAATACCTGAGACCAAGACTGCCTCAAATACATTAATCTGAAGTAAGTATTCATGCAGTAATGGATATTACCCTACCCAGGGCAAGCATTGACAAGAGCTGGCCCCTCTTTGCTGCACCATTAGAACTTGCCAAGGAGGCCAGTGAGCTGAGCCTGCTCATGATTCATTAGCTGACCTGGCATGCACTGAGCTCAGTTCTAATACCAGCCCAGACTCAATGACTGTTGGAAGCAACTCTTCGCCACTTCATGATAAACACTGTATGACCAAAACCCAAACATGAACATTTTAATTGTATATCTTTTTATTTGTATATCTCACAGTGGTATAATAAAATACTTAAAAAAAAATCTGGAAAGTATAAACAACTAAGTGAGTGGAAGTTTTAGAAATAAAACTAGAGTCACTTTTTAATTTTAAGTACAAGTTTTATGAAAAAGATGGTTAATTATATATATATATATAAATTACATATATAATATCAGAAGTGATAACAGTATTTGTAAGATTATTTTTACTACTTGTATCACTTCATTTGTCTTCCGTTGATCATTGATTTGCCCGGCGGGCACCAGTAACATCTCCATATGTCCTGACACATGTTAGTAGAGCCCAAGGGCATCTGCTTGCTCCAGGAACATAAAGAGTCTCAAACCATCCCATCAGGTCATGGGAATGAGGTCTATAATTGTTACTGGTATTTGGCATATAAAATACGACATGGGTAGCTTGCCAGGCTCTGCAGTGCGGGTGGGATACTCTTGTAGTCATCTCTAATCTCGAGCATTTATTGATGAACCGCGCGAGCCGGCTGTGATAAGCTTTTCTACTGGCTGGAGCTCTGACGAGAGGGGAGTTCGAATGTGGAAAATGGCGGCCCTCATTGTGTGGGAGTCCCTCTGGCTTCTTGCAAGGTTTTGCTATGTTGGCAGCCAGGGCCAGAACCCACCATCCCTCCCAGGCACCTCGTGATCAGCTGGGCACAGGGAGAGCCCATAGCAGCTCTGCCCCATGTGTATGAGTTTTTACTACAGCAGCATCTTTTTTCTAATGGAAAAGTATTACTTGGTAAAATTCAAAAATTTGAGGATAGGTGGTTCTATGGTTAAAATTTCTGGCTGGAATAAAATAGATTTGTATCAAGTCCCAGTTGTTTGACCTCTTTAAAGTCCCAGTTTCCAAATTTTTTGGAGTAAAGGTCATAGTACATTCCTAATAGGCTGTTTTGAAAATTATTAAAATAATGTAGTAAATGCTTAGTATATGGCCTGGTGGAAATATTACTGGCACCCGCTCGAGCAAATCGATGAATAACAGGATGTCAAGTGATCAAGTGATATGGCCTGGTACACACTGAAGCATAAGTGTAACTTTAGTAAAAGGGTCAAAAGAAAAGTGATCATCATGTGTGAAGTTCAGTTTGCTCATCTCTCCAGGAGGCAGCTGTTCTTGGAGTCTTCTGTATCTACGTGTGATGCAGAAGATCTAGCCCCCTCCACCTTCCCAAGTCGACAATGTCCAGGTCTAAGTTAAATAAACTACAGATCATCTGTATGATGACTGACTAAGGACTGACATCCATATATATTAATGGATGTGAAAAAGGTTATAAACCAATTATTAACAGCATGATTTAATTTTTGTAAAATGAAGTACATAAAAACAGCAATTTCTGACTCATCCTTGAAAACCTTCTCCGATTACTCTAGGCCAGCACTGGGCAATAGAAATATAATATGAGCCACAATATGAGCCATATGTGAAATATTAAATTTTCTAGTTGCCACATTAAAAGAAACAGATGAAATTTGTCTTTAGTGATATATTTTATTTAATCCAATATAAAGTAGTCTCATTTCCATAAGTAGGCACTGCAAAAAATTGTTAATGATGTATTTTATATTACTTTTCTTATTGTCTTTGATGTCCAGTGTGTATTTTATACTTATGATACATCTTAATATGCACTAAGTACATTTCAAGGACTCCATAGCAAGCTGTGAGTCCCTGCTACCATGTCAAACAGTTTGATTCTCAACAGTCGTTTCCTTTTCTCATATTGAATTAGAACCATCGGACTGAAAGGAAACTCTTTACTTTTATGCCCATTGACTAAGCCAGTTGATGATATCTATTGAGCACTCCATAAACACATATTTGAATGAATACATTTAACTCATGGGGCAGAGCTGCTACTGGCTCTCACTGTGCCCAGCCGCTCATGAGGTGCCCGGGAGGGATGGCAGGTTCCTAGCCCTGGCCTGCCACCCCAGCAGAGCCTCACAACAAGCCAGACAATCCCCACTCCATGAGGACCTCTATTTTCCACATCCGGACTTCCTCCTCGTCAGAACTCCACCCAGCAGACCAGCCTATTACAGCCCGGCTCGCACGGCTTGTGGCCTCGCCATTCATAAATAAATGCTGGATTTTTAGATGACTACAAGAGTATGCTACCCACATGACAGAGCCTGGCAAGCTACCTGTGTCGTATTTGATATGCCAGATACCAGTAACAGTTATAGACCTCATTCCCATGACCTGATGTAATGGTTTGAGACTCTCTGTGTTCCTGGAGCAAGCAGGTGCCCCTGGGCTCTACTTGCATGAGACAAGTCATATGGAGATGTTACTGGTGCCCGCTCGAGCAAATTGAAGATGAATGGGAAGACAGTGATACATTTAACTCAAAGTATTCTTGGGGAACTATGAATTTTTAAAGTGTCATTCACTGACCGCAAAGAATGAGGGTCATTGACCTCGATTTTGAAAAAATCACCTGAAAACCACCCAGACACAAGTAGACTCTTATCTCAAAGGATTGAGCCTACAAATGTACATACTCTTATGAATTGACTTTAAAAGATATTTCTAGAATAAAAACTAATGTAAAATGGACATATGTTAAGATCCAGTAAGACTTAGAGATATGTGTAATAATGAAAACTTTATTAAGTGTTTGCTATGGTCTAAATACTTTGCACATGTCATCTAGAATCTTTACTAAGTGTCTGTAAAGATGAGGGTAAAGACTCAGGAACAAAAGAATAATGACTATAAAATCATAAAAATAATTCAGATTTTAATTCCATTTCTGCCAAGTTTTCACTCTGTGACACAAGGTAAATTTCTTAAACTCTCTGAGCCTGTTTACTCATCTTAAAAGTGGCATTAAGGTAATTACATGATTATTGTGAAGCTCAAATTAATTCGCACATGAGCTTTCAATAAATGACACCTAAGGCTGTTCCAATGGAGCTCAATTAAAATTGAAGCAGTTACAGTCAACCTTGCCTTACAGAAGGGAGACTAAATTTCAGAAGAATTAGAGTCTCAGTGAATCAAATAAATATTGACCCAGCATCCAAACCCAGGTCTGCGCAACTTAGTATGCACATGCATTTGGCATCATATCTGGCCTGGGAAGGCACCATGGTAGAAGCCACTGTAATTGAATGCAGAAAGTAGGCCCCAAGAAACCATGTCACTAATGTCTTAAACACAGTTGAAGAGACAATTGAGAGCAGCAGTCATCAGAATAGGAAAACAAAAGAACTAGAGTCCACAAAATGTTTGAGTTATCAAAAGTTTTGCATCAGTTAAAAGCATTTTGACTTGATCTTGACCTCCCCTACCCCTAAAAAAGAGTCATATACATATGAACAAGTTGATCAATCTTTATAGAATTATTAGGTCTTTTAGAATAATTCTTTAGATTGCTAGGAATATTCTTTTATTCAGGGAAAGACTGAACATAAACTTTCCTTCACTCTTCCTATCCTACTTTAAATTTGTCTTATCTTGTGAGTCTACATGAAGGTAAGTTCCTATTCCCCTTTATTTAGTTGTGAAAGCAAACCAGCCAAACTCTTACCCGTGATTACAGCAATAGAACAACCTTACTGAATACAGCAAGACCTAGAGCATGACAATTAAACCAACATAGATGCTCGCCATTAGTTACCCTCTTGCTTGGCTGTTTGGTGTGCAATGAGCCACCACATCCAGCATGCTCCTGTATAAATTAATTTGTGTGAAGGATGCAATAATATACATATGTATATATATATTATTGCAATAAATATATCACTGTATCAGTGTCTTCCGTTGTTCATAGATTGGCTCGATCAGACACCAGTAACATCTTCATACGTCCTGTCACAAGCAAGTGTAGCCCAAGGGCATCTGCTTGTTCCAGGGACAGGAAGAGCCTCAAACCATTCTACAGGTCATGGAATTGAGGTCCATAATTGTTACTAGCTTTTGGCATAACAAATAAAACACGGGTAGTTTGCCAGGCTCTGCTGTGTAGATGGTATACTCTCAGTAAAAGGCTCGCATCTCAAGCATTTACTGATGAAACTGTAAATGCCAAGGAATAGGCATGAGAAATCACAGTAACAAGTGCACCCCGCCAGGCCTGGCATCTGCCTCAACAACCACAGACTCTAATTTGATGGCGTACATTGGAGAAGGCTCAGGACTAGGTATGACTCTGATAAGGAGTGCACATCTTGGTGTTGGTGATGAAGGTGACTCCTCCACAGGAAATATAGCACTTGGACCTGGAAGGTCAAATGTCTCTAAGGCAGAGACCTAAGTAATGCTATGTGCCTTTGACCAAGGGGAAGCCTTGGTGACGCCAACTGTCTCATTTATTGGCAAACCACATGCTGAACGTGGTTTGCCAATAAATATATGTTTTATATATGAAACAAAAGGTATATTTGCAATATCTATGCAATAAATACATGCATAATAATTAAAGTATATGGATTTTATTTATTTTTATATTTTATTTATTTTAAATTTTATTTCTAAAGTATGTTGCATATATAGTATATGCAATATATTTATATATGCAATAAGTATATGCAATTTATAGGCAATAGAATATAATATATACTTAGGGCCTGAGAGAGAGTACACCATGGGAGACATGGGGCCAATTCAGGTTCTATCCCAGGCACCACATATAGGCCACCACAAAAATTATTTTTAAAATCCATGTAAATAATGGATATTCAGTTCCATCAAGAGGTATTCTGAGTAAAAAGTCACATATAAGCTATGAGCATTTGCCATATGTGATCCTAAAACAAAAGAAATGAATGAATGGTGTCCTTGTATAAATGACTGGGATATAGTTTGAGACACATATAACAATGGATTCTGGATAATTAAAAATGGAAAAAATATTCATGGGCTGGATTGATAATACAGCGCAGAGGGCATTTGCCTTGCACGCGGCCAACCTGGGTTCAATCCCCGGCAACTCATACGGTCGCCCAAGCACCGCCAGGAATAATTCCTGAGTGCAGAACCAGGGATAACCCTTGAGCATCATAGGGTGAGGCCCCAAAAATATATATTCATGAAAATAATGCCTTAAAGGTGTTTTTTTTTGTAGTGTCTAGACTGAACCTGGGTCTCCTATATATAAAGCAAATGCTTTAACTCTGAGGTATATCCCCAGAACCTTTAACTCTGAGCTATATCCCCAGAACCTATAAGCCCAGAATTATATTGCTTTATAATGACCTCATTCTCCTTTTTTATAAAAAAAAAAGTGCTATTTTCCCCTCTAATTATTTCCTTCGTCATGTGGTTTTTATTCAATACACAAAAATGAAACAAAATCTACTGGCAACATTCACCAAAATAAAGAAAAGTGGATAAAGTCTGGGGGTCATTTGATTAAATTAAACTGGGAGTGAACAGTTATTCCCTGCATTACTATCTTGGGCAATTTATTGCCATATTTTTATAAAATGGAAAAAAAGCCTTATATACTTAACATTTGACAGACTGCCTGGAAGATTAAAATTAGTATCTTGGCTCGCTTTTAAAAGTTTTCAGTCTTCTCAAAGAGGAAACAAACCAGAAATCACTGAATTTTGAAGCCTAGAATGTATCGGATTAAGACACGTTCACCTTCTCTGGCCTCTGAATGTCCTGGCAGCTTCATTAAATGACACTTTTATAGCACTTTCAGCAGGTTTGTGCCACAACCTCCCCCAAGAAATAGGAAGAGTAATTTTCAAAGGAGCCTTTACTTTTAATATGGATTGATTTTTCTTTAAAGGCCGCTCCAAGCATCCCAGTATATCAAACAGGAGCCATCACCCCAATCCCAACACATCAAAGAGCAGCTTGAGCACGTGAGGGTTGTTGTTTCTAGCAGGTATCCATGCAGCCAGAGGGGTCACTACTCAGCAAGGTGCTTTCTTTCTGGTGTTGAAGAAAAGAAATCACTGGGAACAAGAGGGTGGCGGATGGGCTGGGGACACAGGAGGGGACCTTGTCAATCTCCAAGATGCTACAGAATGATTACGGAAGTCTTTTGTTAGGGAATCCTATAATGGTATTTCTGCTCAGCTCTCGTGGACACGAACAGCAACTCGCCTAAGATGGTGAGGCGATAGAGGATTAGACAAATCTTGAAAAGGTCCTAGTAAGGACATGACTGGTGTCTGGAATCAGAAAGATCAAAATTGTATTATTATTTACCTGAAACTCTGTCTTTATCAACAGTTTCTTGGGATAAAAGCCCCACAGCATATAGGGAATGTTTCTCATGATCAAATGTGTAAAAATTATTTTACAAATGCAAAAAGAATTCCTTAAAAACTATTCTTGTATATGCTAATGGTCCCTCAACTTATTTTTTTAACATTAGAATTTTTATCACTCCTAAGCAGGTGACATCAAGATAACCCCCATTCTTTTTATTTTAAACATACGGTTAATAATGTGCTGGAAATAACACACAGAAAAGAGCTATGAGGAAAAGCAGGAGAAAGAGACATATTTGTGAGGTTTCAGAATAGTCAGTTGGACTGAATGATCACTTGGTATTTATCACTAAGTGTTTCTCACAAGGGAATATAATAGAATACTGTGGAATCTGGAATTCTAGTTAATGACATATCTTGTTTCAGTACCTGTCTCTGTTTATCTTATCATAAACACTTTACTTACAGAGAATCATTTTAGGCATGAGAACCCATGTTTTATTGTTTAATAAAGACAAGTGGTTTTTTGTTTGTTTATTGTTGTTTGTTTGGGGGGTCCCAATAAGTGCTCTGGAGGCTGGCCTGGAATGCGTGCCTGACCTATTGCTGGGCTCAGTGACTCAGTGTTTGGGCCCTGAGGATGTGATGCCACCTGAGCTCAGCAGGGCTGGGAGCTTTGAGGCCACATAGCAGTGCTCAGAGGTCACAGAGTCTAGGGGCAAGAATACTGGGGGATGGGCTGTTTAACGTAGATTTATTATTTTTACTTGTGTGTATTGTTTGATTATTTTTTCAGGGGTCCCATCCAATGGTGCTAAGGGTGGGAGGTGACATGCAGCGCCAGGGATTGAACCTAGAGCCTTGAACATTCAAACAAATACTCTATAGATTGGACTACAGCCCCTGAACCTTTTACAGATATATGTTACTGTTCCAGGGATTGAACTTGAGGTCTCCCATGTGTTAGACATGCAATCTACCACTAAGGCACATTCTCGATTACGGAAATAATTTGCTGGAACACTGTATGAGCGAAACCCAAATAGAAACGTCTTATGAACATTTTGTAATTGTATATCTCATGGAAGTATAATAAAATATTTTAAAAAATAAATAAAAATAATTGGATGTTTGGGTGTACAATAAAAAATTGATGAAATTATAAAAAATTGTGAAAATTTATTTCTAGAAAGGATATGGAACTTAAGGCAGGACTAGGAGAAATAACAGAGTGTTAGATGTTCATGGATTTTTCTGAATTCAGACATGACCTGGAGTGGCTTAATAACTTTCTGGAGCTGCTCTGCTAACCTCAGAAGGACCTAGAACATCTCCGAAGAGCATTTCCCCTGTTAGAGCTCTAATCCTTGGAACAAATCTACTGAACTGTGCTGGTGACTCTTCCCGGTCCACCCTGGTTTCTCTACCCTCTAGGAAGTTAGCAGGGTGCTTCTTTAAAGTCACTTTGAATCACTTTACTCTAGACTGTGACAGCTTTAGGAGTTCTCAGGACTTTCAAAACTCTTGAACTCACACCCTGGGTTCTCACCAGCTCTCAAGACATTTGAAGCATCTTGTTCTAACTCCTCCAGTACGATCCCAGTTGCTTTCATATGCTCCCGCCTCTTGTTTCTTTCTTCATGTCAAAGTAAAAAAAAATATTAAAAACTACAGAAAATATTTGTTCGTCTGGCTCTAATTCAATCATGCAAGTTTCTTTTCCAACTGAACTAATTCTACCTCCACCCCAACCCCACTTCACGTTCTTACTGGTTATTCTCTCAAGCACAAGCAGAGCGCTTCCTTTTTACTCCCTTACCGTTTCTTCCTTGAAGTACCTCTTATTTCCAAGCAGGAAGGCAGAGACTGGATCTATAGTAAAAATAGACTTTCTTGGCCTCACAGATCTGACCATCTGAAGGAAAGAAGCAGATTGGTTGAATGCAGTGAGAGTCTCCATTGTACTAAGTGAGATTTTACTAAACAAGACAGTAAAAACGGATATTGTGGAGTAGGAGAAAAAAAATCACAACTTCTTCCTTGTGGTTGTTTTTAACAAAAAGCATCATTTTTGAAAGAGATGATACTCGAGTTTTCAGAATAAAACTTTCAGCAAAACTAATTTCTATTACATTCTCAACTTCCTTCTCTATGAAATATGATCGCAATATTCCTCACCCTATTTACTTCATACAGTACTTTGCGAAGAAAGTAATACCCAAAAAAGAGGGTGTTTTAAACATATCATATATTAATTACTTGGAACAACAATAATAGAGTTTGCATTTAAACTTTTAAAAGAATCATGAGTAAGAATCACAGCAATCCATTTGGAAACACCTTGACCGGCAGAAAAGGAAGCATCATTGCTCACTACAGGCTTAATGACAATGAAAGATGCCCATTTTCTGAAAATGTAACAAAATTCTGGATTCCCAAGTGGGCCAAGAAATACACTCTTCTTCGCTTTCCTGACAGTATTAGAGAATTTGCCTTTAATTTTTCTTACCAGTAATAAAAGCTTATCATGCAGCCAAATCCCTACAGCAATGTACTCAAAGGTTCTACGTGTGGAAGCCTGCTGCCTTTCAGATGCCCCGCTAAACACCTGTTCTGGGTTTGGGCCATGCGTCTGGTTTCTCACTCAGGTGGAGAGTCTTGCTTAAGGGACAGGCAGGTATTTTTGCTGTCACTAAAGACAGCTAATTTGGGAAGGCTAATCTTGCAAAGAGGCCAAGTTTCAGTTCTCAGAGTGTTGGGTTTAGGATAGAAGGGACTCCGCCCAGAAGTGCAACTTGAATACTTCCCCCTTTGCCCTTCTCTTGTCTTTATTGAGAATCCCCTAAATAACTGACACGTTTTATAGATTTCAGGCAACCAGGTTTGTAGCGTGCAGCTCCCATTCTTTCCTGTCACCTGGCTAATTTAATACTTTCCTTCTGAGGTGATATAGCAACTCCTGACAAGCAGTTGCCTTGTGGTTTGGTTCTGGTTATTTCAAACAGAATTATAAGTTGAGAAATTAGTTATGGGGATTGAAAAAAAGGAAGAATTTTACAGGTGTGATTGCATAGCCAATTCCAAAGGAATCAGATGCTAAGCAAATACCATCTCCCATCAGGGATCCTACAATTCTTTAGGCGCAGTAATATATTTTCAGTTTCCTGTTAACATAAGAATCCATTTTTACTTGTCCTATTTTCAAACGCATGACAAAAGTAATAATAATTTAAAAAGTGGTTCAACAGTTGCTCATCTCATAAGAGCTGCTGTTGCTATTTTAAAACTAGGACTTTATTTTATTTTATTTTATTTTTTTTTTTTGCTTTTTGGGTCACACCGGCAGTGCCTAGGGGTTACTCCTGGCTCTGCACTCAGGAATCACTCCTGGCAGTGCTCGGGGGACCATATGGGATGCCGGGGGATCGAACCCAGGCTGGCACAGGCCGGCCGCTGCAAGGCAAACACCCTACCCGCTGGGCTATCGCTCCGGCCCCTAAAACTAGGACTTTAAATGCTCAACCATTGTGTTGACTGTTGGTCATCTTAATGCTGGTCAAAAATTAAAGTTTTTCCTTCTTGTCTCAGAACTTTGATGTTACAATGGGGAATTCAGTACATGAAACATTTACCTTGGAGGATTTTGTCTTAACATTTTGAATAAGTTGAAATAATATCTGCTTATTTTATTCTAATCACAAATGGTGAAATAAAGTACCAAGAGGTTGAATGTTATTTTTAAATCCCCAAAGGATCTCTTCTAGAAGATTATTTCAAAGACAAACCTCAGTTAACCTTGTCAAACTCCTGGACTAAGCACTTATTCAACCAGTATAATTGACCACCTATATGTTCCAGTTACTCTGGATCAATGGTGAACTTTAAAGCTCCCTGCATTCATAGAAGCAATTTTCTAGTAGTTATCAAGAATAATAATCACATGGTATGAATTATATAGGTCATTTTAAAAATTGCACTATTTTGCTTTTTTGCTCCTAGAAGATAGAACAAAAACACATGAAACTAAAAAGAAACCCTTAATTTTATTGAATTATAAATTACTTATAGAAGACCTCAACTTAATCAGAAAAGTTACTGGGTTTAGTGAGACCTAAGATTGTTTTAAGAATAGATATTAAAACATAAAGGGAAAGAGAAACACAATGCAAAATGAAAGGAAGGCATACAGATTAGAATGGTTATGTCATATTCAAAATCAATAGGAACTACTTACTGAAAAAGCCAGAATACAAAATTAATCTATAGAACTTTGTTTATATAAACACTTTTTTACTGAATGATTAGTGTAAAAATACTATTGAAATATGTTGACATAATTATTAGATATTTAAATAAAGATGTATCTGCATTATGATAGATCATACAACATACTATATATGTCACTTATAAAAATTACATCTATTATATATGTCATTTATAAAAATGGTATATATGTGTATCTGTCTATATAAATATATTATACTATTATAATGCATATTACTTCCACTTAGAAATATTTGATGTGTAGTATAAATGTCCAATGTGTCAGATACATATCTTATGGTCAATACAAAGGTGATTTTGGTCATCATATTTGGGAATAATGGGAAGGGTGTCACTTTTAAATAGGGAGGTACCTCAAGTGTCCGTTGTGTTTTATCTCAGTTGGCCCACTGGTCCCAGTGATTATGATGTAATAGAAAGTGTTTAAGGAGCTGGAGTGATACTACAGGAAGTACAACATCTGCCTTGCACATGTCCAAGCTGGGTCCTATCCCAGGTACCCCAGATTGTCCCCCAAGCACCATCAGTAGTGAGTCCTGAGTTAGGATCACTGGATGTTTCATACGCACAGAAAATAAAATGTTTAAGAAATTATGTGTGATCCTTCATATTTGCAATTCACAAATGCTTTTTTACACTAAAAGGAAAATTATAAATAAAAGTCATTTTGTATTATCCTCTATAGAAAGCACTTTGGTGCTCATGTATATTTAGGGTTTCTGTGATTCTGGGATAGATAGATTCTTGGGACATTGGAACCCAACATTTCTGATGGTGGTCTCTCCACTGTTCCATATTTCTGGATTTTAGAATTCTAATATAACGATAATATATACAACTTAAATTTTTCTCCACTTAGCCATAGATAGGCAAAAAGTACTCAAAGTAATTTGTTGACTTATGCATTTTATTTTATTCTTTGTTATATGACCATTTGTTGAATAGAATTTAAGAGAATTTAATCCTGATCCAGATTTAAACTTTGAAAATAACACTAAATAGAACCCAACTTAGTGATTATTCATTATCATAATATGTGTGGATTTTGTGTTTTCTCTACTCATGTGCATATGATTAGTTTTGCATAACTCTTGGGTTTTATAGATCAAAATGTTTGGTTTTATGATGCCCAAAAGGGGAGAGAAATAAAGAGAGAGAGAAAGAAAAGTGCCTACCAGCACTCAGGAGGACTGGGAGTAGGATGTGGAAGGAGGGAAACTGGGGACATTGGTGGTAGAAAATGTGTACTGGTGAAGGAATAGATGTTGGAACATTGTATAACCAAAACCCAATCATGAACAACTTAGTAACTGTGTTTTTAAAGGTGATTTAATTAAAAAATTGCTAAACGCTTATGCGTTTTGTTCATTTGTTTTAGGGCCATACCCAGTTGTACTCAGGAGTACCCCTGGCTTTCCATTCAGCAATTGCTCCCAGCAGTGTTCATGCAGTGCCAGGGATTGAATATGGTCTCCAGTATGCAAACCATGTGCTTAGTGCATTAGACTATGTTTCTGCACAGACTCATACCTTTATGCATTCTTCAGGAAGGTTTCAATGCTAGAATTCCTGTTGGCATTTCTAATTCTTTCTTAGAAGACTTAACAATCTATGGAATGTTACATTAGATTAATGACAACCTATGAATTTAAAAGATATCAATAGTTAATTCTATAACTCTTTCTCTAATATTATGCTCCATTCCCTCATTCTCTTCATAATACAAGACATTACCTAATGCAGGAGCATTAGGGGGCATTAGGGAAAAACCTTGGTCTAATTTCCATTTTTTTACATGTACAAGATCATCCCTCATCACTATTTCAAATGACATCATCTCCAATTGAATTTGAAGGTGCTTCTATTCCCACTACACACCAGATGTGTGTATCTCCCCGTGGGCGATGGGAAGGAGACTATCAGAGATGTCTATAAATGACCAGATCTTTCCTATCTGAGCCTACAATGCAAAAGAAAACTTTTATAATTGAGAAGAGAAACTTGACTGTCTAACTCTACCATAATTCTTCCAATAGTTTGAGTTAAAAACTCTAAAAGAAATGTTAGAGGAAATAGCAACAAAACAATGAACCATCTGATCAGCATTTAATTCCCAGATTATTGTTACATTGTTTTACTATGTGAATATTGCAGGAAAACAACTCTGGTAAATCATGGCATACTTCCCACCTCAGGTTTAGAGATCATATGAGCACAAAGAGGACCGTAACTGGGTCAATTTCAGTGGGAAGCTTGTTATCACCCCATAATTTCATACTGTGACATTGGCATCCCCACTTTTTATAATATTGTTGACTGACAGGGTTGTCACTGCAGTAAGGCAGCAACAGGCCAAATACCAAGCCAAGTAAAACTTTTCAAACTTCTTCATAACATAAGTGAAGGTGAATAAGGGTGTGTCATTTCCTTCAGAGGAACATTAAGTCCCAGCCCTATATCACATATTTGAATTAGCAGAGTGTTTTGGTAGCTACCACCCTTACAAGAAAACCTCGAGTTTCAGAAAATACCCAGCCAAGAACTTTAGCCTTTTTGTTCAATTCATTGTGAGCATTGTTTAATAATGTTGTTTGCTCCAACATCCCTCTTGTGTTGGTGAAGAAAGCTCACCATGCTGTGCTATTCAGATGTCTACATAGAAAGATCTGGAAATTGTACTTAATTCCCCAGATAATTAATTAAGCCTTCATTTTCAGCAAGGCATATCCCTGACTTTTTCCTCTTGCCTTAGGACATTCTTAGAAGAAGTGGTTACACCTCAAAAGAGACTCCTGAACAAAGCATTCAGCCAGGGACCAGCATTTCACTCTTTTTCAAGTGTAGAAGGGCTATGCTATTCTATGGGGTTTTCACACCAATCCTGACTGTCCAGGGACTTCAGCTTGGCGCTTGGATGTTGAGAGGCCCTCTCCTTATGTAACAGAGCCTCAAGCCACAGGCAGCTCTAGAAATTGCCACAAGGTTAGTCCCACTGAACAGACTGAGGAAAGAAACACCACAACCTCACACAGAGTTTCTACACAATGTAATAGAGGCCTATAGCCCAGGGGACTAGAGAGTAGAGGCCAGAGAAAGAATTTATCATCATGCCCACCTTTGAGCTCCAACCAGGGGACCCAAGACTTCATTCTCTTCTGAGCCAGATTCTCAGTCTGATGTGTGTTTTTCTTCAGTTTTGCCTGAGCTGAGACTTGCTACTTCTAAGGGAGAAAATGGATGATAAATACCCAAGACTCAACAGATTCTTACAAAACCACTGTCTATGCTTAAGTGTAAATTAATGACTAAACATGTGGGATAAATTTTCCCTAAAATACACAGGGGCCTGACAATTAAGTAGAAAACTTGCCTGCACAATGAATTTTAAATATGGGTTCTTGCCATGATTCAAATATTTGAAACAGAGCAAAGATCTCAAGACATAGTCCTGAACTTTCAAGGGGATCAAACTGGACCGAGTTCTGGCATCCTGGAATGAACAATCTGCTGTCACTCTACAGCATAGCCCTGAGGTGACAATCAAAGGAGGCTTGTTAAAGTGTGTTATATAATTGAATTTATTTAACAGTATTTTACTGATCGCCTACTCCAGATCAAGTATGTACTTTTCAGACATAAGAGATGACATAGCATTCTTACAGTACGCTGCCATTGGAATTAGAATACCAGCATTGGAATCTGTAAAGGATCAGATCAAAAGACTTTCGCTCAATACTGTGCTACATTACACTGCAGTGGGAGCACTGGTTATGAGAAACTTTGCATATTAAGTAAATCTCTACAAGGAAAGCCAACAATATTAGAGTTGAGGTAAGGAAAATAGTGACATGCATTCTCTTGCTTCTTCACTGGAATCACCCGTGGGTGGGTGCTCTGTCAAGTGAATGGATAATTTTCTGTGATAAGTAAAGATGCAACACTCAGACCTTCCTTATAAAAGAGCTCCATATATTGTGGCCCAGAGTGTAGACAGCTGACAACTCTTAGCCATAGGGTCCCTATGGATTGACTCTGGCAGAGAGCTAAGATTACTTTTTATTTTGAAGACACTTGACCATTAACTGAACAAGTGAGTGACACAAGGGTCTGAATCAGTGGGAATAATATATTACTCTTCTCATCAGGACACCTTTGCTCCAGTGATTCATCAGGTCTCCCCTCCAGCAGTTTCATGGGTTCCCTCATTCCTGTGTGGTGTCCCTCTTTTCCCAGGATTAGAAGGATCTACCTTCTAGAGAACCTAACTGGCACTTCTCAACAATCTAGGTGTTAAGAGTGAGGGTTAAAGTACTCCTGAAACTTTTCTCAGTGAATAAAATACCATTCCCTGGTAAAAACACCTTTTCTAGGTGGGAAATGAATAATAGATTTCTAGACATCTTTTACCTGTTGGACAGGTTTTTTTCTTTTTCATTTGTCTGACATGGAAATTTCAAGACAAGGCATTCCAAATATTCACCATTAAAATAAGCCAACAACAACCACATTGGCATCTCAATAGAGCGTAAACATCAGCGAAACCTCTCTATTGTTCTCCAAGTATTAAGGTTACAGAAGAAAGAGAAAAATTAAAGGACAGGATGAGAAGGAACTGAGAGTAAGAGAATACTGGTGGTCAGTGGTACAAGTTGTGAAAAGATTTCTCTTCTAGATTCAACAGCAGACTATGAAACAGCCAAATATTTTCTCTTTATTGTCATAGTTTCCTTAAAATGAAAAATCTGTAAACTCATTACAAAATGTAGCTAACTAAACCATTGATCCCACCAGGATAAGTATGCCAAAATGTAAGATGCTTTATTTAAATATCAAACATGAGATTAGACCTTTGAAAATTAATGTTATAATACCACCTTCAAGTCATAGGACATATGATAACCACATTTACAAACTTTTGTAATATTTTTTGTTCGAAGTTTTTGGGTATACATTCAATTGGTGGTACTACCCACAATACTTACTTATCCACATGCAAATAAAAAGAGAGATACTTTTCTCTTTTACATGCTCTTCAAATTCCTTTGATTAGTGATTCTTTTCAACCTTTGCACATAAAAATCATTTTCAGAAGACAGGAGACTTATTTTAGGATGGTTGCCTGACAAACACAGGAAGAGGTTCCCATTATCGAATTATGAAAATACAAATCATAATCACAATGAAGGTCAGGGAAATGGTTTACTTCAGGTGAAGGCTTACAGCTAGAATGCATGCATGCTTTGCATTCAGGAGCCAGGATTCAATCTTCAACGTCATGTGGTCCCAAAAAGCAGCACTGGGTATGCTAAGAAACACAATAAAGGACCACTATACAACATTATACCCACTGGGGTGTCCATGAAAGGAAAAGAAGTATTTGAAAGGATGTGGAGAAACTGGAGCCCTTATATACTATGATAGGAATGCAAAATTTTTTCAATGCTTTATATAACATTTTCAGTTTTCTTAAAAAGTTAAGCATATAATTGCCCTATGTTCCAGCAATTGCACCATAGGTTATGTGCAAAATAATGAAAAACAGATATTCAAACAGATACATGTACACACCAATTCATAAAGACACTATTCATAAAAGGCTAAACCAGTTTAAATGTTGAGTAACAGATGAATTATATGAAAATTTAATAGACACAAAAGATTATAGACTATTATGATTCCCTTTAAGCAACATATCCAGTATAAGTAAATTTATAGAAATAGAACTTACATTAAAGTCTTTAATATAAATTTCTATTACTTATATTAAATTTATATTAAAATTTATATTAAAGACTAATATAAATTTATATTAAAGTCTATATTAAAGACCCCCGACTCCATGGGGCCTGCCGTTTTCCACATCCAGACTTCTTTCTCGTCACAACTCCACCCAGCAGACCAGACTATCACAGCCCAGATCATCGACACCCACCCTGCAGCAGTTTTTTTTTTCAATCCGGCCCAGGTATGCTGAACCAGAGACTCTCAGACATGGGGCAGAGCTGCTCCTTGCTCTCCCTGTGCCCAGCTGCTCATGAGGCGCCCGGGAGACATGGCAGGTTCTAGCCCTGGCCTGCCACCCCAGCAGAGCCTCACAACAAGCCAGACGACCCCCTCAACTCTATCGGGGCTGCCGTTTTCCACATCCAGACTTCTTTCTCGTCACAACTCCACCCAACAGACCAGACTATAACAGCCCGGCTCTCGTGGCCTCTAGCAGCCACACTGTTCATCAATAATTGCTTTATTTAGAGGTGACTACAAGAGTATGCCACCCGCACAGCAAGCCTGGCAAGCTGCTCATGTCATATTTGATATGCCAAATACCAGTAACATTTGTATTAGGTCATTCCCATGACCTAATATAACAGGTTGAGGCTCTTTATGTTCCTGGAGCAAGCAGATGCCTTTGGGTTCTACTAGCATGAGACAGGACATATGGAGATATTACTGGTGCCTGCTCTATCAAATAGATGATCAATGGGAAGATAGTGATAGTGATAGTGATATTAAAGAGAAAATAATAAGAAAATGAGTACTATTTACTGAATGTTATTTTCTTTTTCATTTTAATATTTTATTTTATTTTTTATTTGTTAAATATTTTATTATACCACCATTAGATATATAATTACAAGATGTTCATGTTTTAATTTTGGTTCTACATTGTTCCAACTCCCATCCCTCCATGCCTGCCCATCTCCCATCACCAATGTCCCCACCTCCCTCCCCCTTCCCCCTGCCTCCATGGTAGATTCTTTATCGCCTTTCTCTCTTTCTCTCTCTCCTTCTCACTTCCCTTTCTTACACATTGAAGATTGGAATATATTCTAGAACATGATTGGTTCCACTAGTTTGATGTACCGGGTCCAGACCACAAAAATGGTGGCTAGTATGGTGAGCGAGTCTCATCCAGCTGCTTCCGAGGTCCAACAGAGATGATGGGCCCACTCCCAAATCCCATCTTGCCTCCTGGGAGCCTCATGGTCAGCTGAGGTAGGGGAGAGCAGGATAACAGCTCTCTCCCGTGCGTCTGAGTCTCTGCATCATGACCGAGATCCCTGAGGCAGTTACGTGGGTGAGGCCATCAGGCCTCTGGGATGGGTCAGAGAGGAGAATGGGGACCCCAGCTCCATCTCCAGGAATACCCGGTGACTTCCTCCTCCGAGAGCTGCCTACCTGGGCTCAAACTTGGCTGCTTTGAGCTGGTCTTGAGATTGGAATCTCTATTGCATCAGTTCTGATGAGCTGGGGCGGGGGTAGACCGCAAAAATGGCGCTATTATGGTGATTGAGTCTCATCCGGTTGATTTTGAGGCCCTACAGAGGTGATGGACCAACACCCAAAACCCATCTTGCCTCCTGGGAGCCTTATGGTCAGTTGAGCTCGGGGAAAGCTGGATGGCAGCTCTCTCCCATGCGTCTGAGTCTCTCATCTTTCTCTCTATCTCTATTTCTGTCTCTGTATTTCTCTTTCTTCTCCTACACCTTGTGACTTGCCTCATGGTTTATGATGCAATTATGTGTATATTCAGTAGTGAGTTGTAGTGTGACATTGTAGTTCCTCATTCCCCCATCAACCTCCCCAACCTCACCATAATGAACTACAATGATCATTATGGTGTACAGATGTGAAAGATCCTGGGAAGGACCTGGTCCTAGTCTAGGACCAGGCTAGGCTTAGATAACAAAATTATCTAGCATCTTGCACGGCTGCGCACTGTCAAAGCTGTGCGTTTGGTCTGTCCCTTGTCCAGTTCATCTGGTTGTGAAGGCTGAGAGCCCAGCATGGAGAGGGAGGAGCCCAAATCCCTGCTCCAATTTTGGCCAGCGTGGCTTCCCCCACATGACTGCTTTATCCTAGGAGCTACAGTGGTCTTGGCCGGGGACTAGCTGATTCCTCAGAGACTCCATGGGCTGCTTCCTGCACGTCTGGTCTGTCCCTTGTCCAGTTCATCTCTATTGTTACTGTTTGGGGGCATATCAAATACACCACAGGTAGCTTGTCAGCTCTGCCATGGCTCTGGGTTCATCCCAGGGAGCCCAGTCTTTTCCTATGTCAGACCATCAACCATCCAGGGCCAACGGGGCAGAGCACTGGGGTTGTAGACAAGCCTCCCTCCTGTCTGCCACTGGCCAATGCAGCTGGGCACCATAGCCACACCTGCAACACCTCGAGGGGCAGGTGGCTCTGAATTTTATTTTCTTTAAGGTAATGAAAATGCTTTAGAACTAATCAAAGGTGGAGGTGGCAAAACATTGGAAACACACTATATGCCAATGACCCATTCACTTCAAAAATTTTCCTCTTTATGTGAATTTTACCTTAATAAACTACCTTAAATATACCTACCTATATCACAACTTACAATAATAATTCATCATATAATTATATAGTTAGATGAAAATATACTTTATATGAAATTCTATGTATTATATAAATAAATTGTATATGAAAATTTATATATTATATGCATAAAATGTATATAATATATGCATAAACACATGTGTATATATAATATATGCATATAACATATATGCATACACACGACATGTATGTGTGTATGCATGTATTTATTTCTTTGTACCTGTTTCTTTCTCTGGGTCAAATATTCAATTTTTAATTGTTTGATTTTATAAAACCCAGAAGTGCACAGGTATAGTGGCAGGAGTGGAACAAGTATATACTTAGTCCTTTAGGCTCTGTTCAAAAAATTGACTCTCAATGTTATCTTTTTAGTCATGAATTTATTTTTAATTATTTATTATACCACCACTTGATACACAATACAAAACCGTACATGATTAGGTTTCATTCATACTCTGCTCCAGATTCTGCCCCTGTACCAGTACCATATTCCCACCACCAATGGCCCCAAATTCCCTTCCACCACCCCAGCTGCCTCTATAGCAGGCACTTTTCTTCTCTCTCTCTCTCTCTCTCTCTCTCTCTCTCTCTCTCTCTCTCTCTCCTCACATTGCAGCTTCCATACAGATATTTAGGTATTATCATGTAAATTCCTTGTGTACACTCAGTGTTCAGTTCCAACCTGGCGTTAATATTTCCCACAATTAGTAGAACACTGGTACATATTTATATCCCATTAATAAATGCAGGTATTCTATACCTGTCCTTTACCTTCTGACAAATTTCACTCAGCATGATAAGTCTCTATGTCCATCCACTTTCAGGTAAATTTCATTGCTTCATCTTTTCTGACAGCTGCATAGTATTCCTTTGTGTATATATACCATAGTTTGTTTAGCCAGTCTCCCGTTCTTGGGCATTTAGTTTGTTTCCAGACTCTGGCTATCGTGAATAGAGCTGCAATGAATATGGAAGTGCAAAGAGTGTTTCTGTTGTGTGTTTTTGAGTCTCCAGGGTATATTCCCAGGAATGGTATTGTTGGGTAAAATAGGAGCTCAGTATACATTTTTTGGAGGAATGTCCATATTGTTTTCCAAAGGGCTGTACTAGTTGGCACTCCCACCAACATTCCTTTGTCTCTGCATCCATGAAAGCACCAAATGTTCTTGCTCTTTTGGAAATGTGCCAGTCTCTGTGGTGTGAGATGATACTTCATTGTTTAGATTTGGATCTCTCTGATGATTAGTGATGAAGAACACCTTTTCATATGTCTTTTGGCTATTCGAATTTCTTCTTTGTGAAGTTTCTGTTCATTTCTCCCATTTTTTATGGGGTTGGTAGTTTTCTACTTGTAAAGTTCTACCAATGCCTGACATATCTTGGATATTAACCCCTTATAAGATAGTCTTTGGGTTAATATTCTTTCCCAATCTGTGGGCTGTCTCATTCTTGGTCACTGTTTCTTTGGAGGTGGAGAAGCTTTTCAGTTTTATATTATCCCATTTTTTTTCTTTTGCTTCCATTTGCTTTGTCAGTGGTGTTTCATCTTTGAAGATGCCTTTAGTTTCAATGTCATAAAGCATTTTTCCACTGTTTTCTTCTATGTACCTTTATAGATTCATGTCTGATGTTGATATTTTTAATCTATTTTGATTCATTTTTAATCCATTTTGACTTTTGTGCATGGCGTTAAAATGTCTAAGTACATTTTTACATGTAGCTTCCCAGTTTTCCCAGCACCATTTGTTGAAGAGGCTTTCTTTGCTCCACTTAATAGTTTTTGCTCCTTTATATAAGATTAAGTGATCATATATTTCGAGTATGTTTCAGGATATTCAGTTCTGTTCCATAGGTATACAGGTTTTTCTCTATACCAATATGATGCCGTTTTAATTACAACTGTTTTGTAATAAAGTTTGAAGTTGGGGAAAGTGATACCGTCCATCTTCCTTTTACAAAGATTGTTTCAGCTATTCATGGGGGTTTATTATTCCATACAAATTTTAGAAGTGTTTGGTCAACTTATTTTAAGAATGTCATGGGTATCCGTATAGGGACCACATTGAATCTGTATAAAACTCCAGGGAGTATTACCATTTTGATAATGTTTATTCTCCCAATCCATGAGCAAGGAATGTATCTCCACTTCCTCAGGTCCTCTTTTATTTCTTGAAGCAATGTTTTTTATTTTTCTTTGTAGAGATCCTTTATATTCTTAGTCAAAATGATTCCTAAGTATTTGATTTTCTGTGGTGCAACTATGAATGGAATCATTTCTTTTAATATCCCTTTCTTCTCTTTCAGTATTTATATATAAGAAAACCATTGACTTTTGAGTATTTATTTTGTATCCTGCCACTCTAGTATCGGAATCTATTGTTTATAGGAACGTTTTGGTATAGAGTGTAGAGTTCTCAAGGTATAATATCATGTAGTCTGCAAATAGTGACAGCTTAACTTCTTTCTTTCCTATCCAAATGATTTTAATGTCCTTAATATCCCTGATTGCTATGACTAATACTTCAGTACTATATTTAATAGAAGTGGTGAGAGTGGGCAGTCTTGTCTTATCCCTGATCTTAGGGAGAAGGCTTTCAGTTTTTCCCCATTGGGAATGATGCTTGCTGTAGGCTTATAGTAGATGACTTGACTATATTGAAGAAGATCCTTCAATTCCTATTTTATGGAGAGTTTTTATCATGAATGGGTGTTGGATCTTGTCAAATGTTTTCTCTGCATCTATTGATATGATCATATGGTTTTGATTTTTCCTCTTATTGATATGATGTAATATGTCGATTGACTTGCAGAAGTTGAACCATCCTTGCATTTGAGAATGAATCCTACTTGATCATGGTGTATAATCTTTGTGATGACTCTTTGGATTTTATTTGCTAGTATTTTATTGAAGATCTTAGCATCTGTTTTCAGGGAGATTGGGTTGGTGCTTTCATTCTTCATGATGTCTCTGTGTGATTTGGGTATCAGGGTGATATGTGCCTCATAAAAGCTATTTGGGACTGTTTCTGTTTCTTCAATTTCCTGGAAGAGCTTGAAAAGGACTGAGAGGAAGTCTTCTTTAAAGCTTTGGTGGAACTCACTGGTGAATCCATATGGACCTGAACTTTTGTGTTTGAACAGATTTTGATTACTAATTCCATCTGCTCAATGGTGATAGGCTTGTTGAGGTAATTCAAATCTTCCTGTTGCAATCTTGGGATGCTATAGGAATTCAGGAATTTGTCCATTTCTTCTAGGTTATCTTGTTTCATGGCATACAGGCTCTCAAAGTAATTTCTGATGATCTTTTGAATTTCTGTGGTTTCTGTTGTGATATATCCCTTCTCATTTCTGATTCTATTTATTTGGCTTCTCTCTTTACCTTTCCTTGTGAACCTTGCAAGTGGTCTGTCAATCTTGTTTATTTTTTTTCAAAGAACCAGCTCTTTGTTTCGTTAATCTTTCAGATTGAGTTTTGGAATTCCAGCTCATTGATTTCCACTCTAAGTTTTTATTATTTCTTCTTTCTGCCTGGTTTGGGCTTCTTTTGCTGGTAGCTTTCTAAGATCTTAAGCTGTGAAGTCAGACTGCTCACAATGACATTTTCTTCTTTTCTAATGAATGCTTGAAGAACTATGAACTATTCCCTTAACACTGCTTTCACTTTATCCCATAATTTCTGATAGTACATGACTTTAGTCTCATTTGTTTCCAGAAATTTTTGGATTTCCTCTTTGATTTCTTTTATAACTTGCTGGCTGTTCAGCAGTGGCAGTGAGCTGTTTAGTTTCCAGGTACTTGGTGTGACTCTCTGTTTTTGTGTGCAATTAAATTCTATTTTCAATGCCTCATGGTCTGAAAAAAATAGTCGGCACAATTTCTATCTTCTTGATTTTATTGAGGTATGTTTTGTGGCTCAACATGTCATCTATCTTGGAGTATGTTCTTTGTGCACTGGAGAAAAATGTGTATCCGGCTCTTTGGGGGATGAAATGCTCTGTATATATCTACTAGCCCCTTTCTTCCATCTCTTCCTTTCAGAGCTGTATTTTCTTGGTGAGTTTCAGTCCTGTTAATCTATCAAGAGTTGATAGAGCAGTGTTGAAGTCTCCAACTAAAATTGTGTTGTGGTCAATGTCTTCTTTGAAGTCTGTTATCAGTTCTTTTAGGTATTTTGCTGGCCCCTTACTGGGTACCTATATATTTAGGAGTGTAATTTCTTCCTGATATACATATCACTTGATTATTAAGAAGTGAACTTGACTGTCTGTTCTGACCATTTTCAGCCTGAAATCTAGGTTGTCGGATACCAGTATGGTCATCCCTGCCTTTTGGAGGGTTTGTTTGAGTGAAGGATTGTTTTCCAGCCATTTACTTTGAGCCTATATTTGCTCCAGTTTCTCAGATTTGTTTCTTAAAGGCAGCAGAATATTGGATTCAATTTTTTATTCATTTTGCCACTCTGTGTATCTATTTTTAAGTATTTTATTATACCACCATGAGACATACAATCACAAAGATGTTCATATTTGGGTTTTGGTCATACAGTGCTCCAGCACCCATCCCTCCACCAGGGTCCATCTCCTACCACCAACGTCCCCTGTTCCCTCCCCCTCCCCAAGCCCACCTCCATTGCAAGTACTTTATCTCTTTCCCTTTCTATCTCTTTCTCTTTTCCTTCCCTTCCAGATTGTGGATTACAGAACATACATTGAAGGGTTGTCATTTGAATCTTTTGGCCTGTATTTAATGCTCAGTTCTAGGTTGGTATTAGTACTTTCGACATTGTTAGCTGTGTATCTTAACTAGTGCATTTAGACTGATGACATTGATAGATATTATTTTGATCGAATTTTGTGCCATCTTTCTTTATAAATTTGTTGTTATTTGGCTTTTGTCT
Organism: Cryptotis parvus; assembly: GCA_021461705.1. Lineage (NCBI taxonomy): Eukaryota > Metazoa > Chordata > Mammalia > Eulipotyphla > Soricidae > Cryptotis > Cryptotis parvus. The sequence continues at coordinate 113,863 of JAJIBD010002728.1, forward strand.
TGCTTAGAGTAGCTCTTTCAGCCCTTCTTTTAAAGTTGGTTTTGAGTCTATGAAGTTTCTGAGCTGTTGTTTATACAAGAAGCTGTGTATCTGTCCTTCAAATCTGAGTGAGAGTCTAGCCGGGTAAAGAATTCTTGGTTAGGCATTCATTTCATGGAGTTTTTTCACTATGTCCCACTACTGCCTATGAGCTTGGAGGGTCTCTTCTGATAGGTCTGCTGAAAGTTGAATGGATACTCCTTTGTATAATTTTTTTTTTATCTTCAGCTTGAAGATTGTGTCTCTATCTATGGCATCCATTATTTTGATTAGGATATGTCTTGGAATCTTTTTATTGGGGTCTTTTCTTGCTGATACCCTTTGGGCTTCTTGAATCTCAATGCCTACATCCTTTAACTCTGGGAATTTTACAGCAAGGATGTCTTTAACTGTTCCTGTTTCCTTGGGGTTGGTTTCCTGTCCCTCTGGGGCTCCGATGATTCTTATGTTGCTCCTCTTGGATTCATCCCAATGTTCTCTGTTCCACCAATAATCTGTTTTTCATCTTTTTTCCATCTTGTCTATTTGCCAGAGTGCTTTCTGTAGCTCATTCTCATTCTTACTGATTCTGTCTTCCGCTGCTGTCATCCTGTTTTTGAAAGCCCCATTTACATTTTTCATTTCATCTACTGTTTTTAATTGATGATATTTCTGTTTGTAGTACTCTCATTTTTGCTCTCATTTCCTCCTGTAATTTATTGACTGCCCTTTTTGTCCTCCTGCATTTTATTGGACATCTGTTCCATTTTTTCATTGAGCTCATTAAACATCCTCACCATTTCCTCTCTGAGTTCTTAGTCAGAGAGATTATAAATGTGAGAATTCCTAGTTGTTGCTTTGGGGCTCTTTTCTTCTTCCATCCATTGAGGAGGGAATCTACGTTGTTTCTCCATAATGCTGTGGTGGTCTGGAGGTAGAATCTTCTGGGGCACTGCTTCTTTCTCACTGCGAGATAGGTCTCTGTAAAGGTCGGTTTTTCTGTGCTTCAGAGGTATGTTGTATTGTCAATGTTATTCAAGTAGTTAGTGCCCAAAGTGTTTGTTCAATGCAATATAGAGAGGAGGATTAACTTGAGGCCACATAAGCAGCCACCACCACCCCAGTTCCATGGGTTCTACCTGGACAGGTGGGGGCATCATGGGAAGGACCAAGGTCTCCAGTGCAGTCTCTATGTCTCCCACTTAGGCTACTGGGTACTCTAGTCCCTTGTTTCTGTCCCTGAAACTTAAAAGCTGTTTGTGCAGGTCCCTTTTAGCTAGTGCACATCGGCATTCATCTTAGTCACAAATTTAAAAAGAAGTAGAGAGCTGGAACAGTAGTTCAGCAATTAGGCTGCTTGCATTGCATGTGTCAACCCAGAAATGATCCCTGACACTGCATAGGATCCCACAAGCCCCTTCAGGTGTGATCCTTGAGCACAGAGCCAGGAATAAGCTCTTAGCACTGCCCCCAAACAAAAACAAAGCAAAATGCACAAAAAAGGAAATCTGCAATGCATATGGCACTACCCAGTTTTTAGACTTATGAATAAGAAATTATTGAGAAAGTAGATCTACATTTGGACAGCAATTTTGAAAGAAGAAACTTCAGTTTTATTGGAGGATTTATTAAGAGTAATAACTATTATAAATCATTATCTCAATGACTCCATAGTTGTTCCAGAATGTAGACATGATTTACTTTTTATCCATCAGTAAAAAGGAGACTCAAAGACATTGCATAGGTTGGCTAGGGTCCACTATCTGTTGAGGGACAAAGTAAATGTTCTATTTACTTCATAAGTGTCTAAGTGGCTCCCTGAGTTCCCAACATGGAGAACGTGTTGACCTCATCATGGATTCAGAAAGACTCGGGTGAGCTGTTGGTGAGAGTGGAGCTTTTGGACTAGAAGGACATGAGTTCAAATCTAGCTCTGTCACTTTGTTATCACTTACATATTTTTTTTGTTTTGATTTTAGGATCACACCTAGCAATGCAGGGGTTACTCCTGGCTCTGCACTTAGAAATTACTCCTGGCGGTACGCAGGAGTACCCTATGAGATGCCGGGGATTGAATTTGAGCAGACGCATGCAAGGCAAACACCCTCCCGCTGGACTATCACTGCAATCCCTCACTTACATCTTGAAGGTATTTTTAAAAGGCTACTTTCTTGTCCTCTCAAGTCCATGTTCTCCCTTAAAAGCATATCTTTTTGCCTTTGCTTGTTTGCTCTTTCAAGTTCATGTCCCTCTTAAGCACATACTCCTTTCCTTCTCCCCCTCACAGCTTTCCAAGTAAGTTTCATTCAACAAAAACTATCCTGTTTCACTAAAAATAATTAATTAATTAAAAGGCAGCTTTCCTCATCTGTGTACAACTAGAGAATAATTTTGGTATACAAGAGTTATTATAAGGTCTACATGAGAATGCAAAGCACTTTGGCACAGTTGTATTCCCAATGTATTTGCCCAGTCAATGACACTACCTATTTTGCTCTGCTTTTCCTTTTTCCTCATACCACTCTGAGTTTCACAAAAGATGAGCTCTGACCCATTGACTACCCCTCCTCATCTTGGTTTGTGAATGTCACCAGTTTGGGCCCCAACCTTCTCACTTTTTCCCTCTGGATCCTAAATACTATTGTTTTCAACCATTGTTCTATTCAAATGTTAATATTTCAGAGGCTTAAACACATTAAAACAGCAGAACATACTGACACAAGTTAATCATAAATTCAACAGACATAGGAACTAAAGAAATGCATCTATTTTAGGGATAAACAAACTAATTCTAGTCTAGTTTTGTTCATTCTTGTCAGCACACTTATTTAGTGAGATGAACAGATGAATTTTACTATAGGACTCATTTTTTTTCTCATTAAAGACATTTTTTAATCCTGAGATGTGCTGAAGGACACATTCCAACAAGCAAGAGTGTAATTATAGATCGAGCATCCCCTGTATGGCCTGACAGAAGTCTACAGTCACTTTAAGAAGCCATTACAGCATATACTTAATGTCAGCTTGATAGAAAAAAACACTTTCATAGGTTCTCTTTGATTGACACATTTGAAATGACATCAGTTTCCAGCTTTCAAACCTACTGTTATTAGGTCTCTGTTGCTATTTATGTTAGAAATATGTGCATGTGTGTCAAAACAATATATCAACTTTGCTGATTGGCTGCATCTAGATTCTGTTGTCAAGGGTAACAGAACAATTGCTTTTAATCTTTCCTAAATTGCTTCTTGTTTTTTTTTTCCAAAGTGTTTGGATTTTCAGGGATTTTTTAACCCCAGAACAAAAATAAAAAAAAAAAAATACCAAGAGAAAAACAAAAACACATTGTTTATGTGGGTTAAAAGAAAAATTAAATTCAAAAGGTGTACTTTATATGCAAATGTGTATAGCCATCTCTCGTAGCTATTGTGATAGTACTGATTCTTAAAACAGATTATCAGGAAAAATACCATCTCCACTTTCAAATGATACAACTCCTAACCATTTGGCCTTTAGGATTAGAGGTCTTCTCGCTTGGCAGAAAGCCAGCTTCACGCATTCTTCATTGAAGGATAGGATCATATATAAAAGAAAATGATGTGTCTTCAAAGCTTTGCACATTCTTTTCTGCCTCGTTGACTGAGCAGAGTGTCACAAGCAAATTCATATTGATTATGAATCACAGCTCCAGGTTATGGACTCCTGAGTGATTGAGAAACCCAATCTACATGTCCACAGAAGGGTGTTGAATTCTTACAAATTAGCCAGGCAGATTTCTTTATTGTGTAAACAGCTCTTTCTGAGGTACTTGCTGGTAAATGGGATAAAGCTTATAGCAATTTGGCTTCTTAGCTCTGGGGTACAGAAGATTATGCACAGGAATTTGCCATTCAAATGATGATTCTGAAACAAGAAGTTCACAGTCACATATTAAGAAATAACTTTTCATGAATTTCCCATAGGTTACACTCTTCCTCCAAAAGGACAAAAACCAAACAAACAAAAATCGATATCTAAGTTGCTCAGTTATACTGTATGCTCCTATCCTAATTTCATGTAAGAGGTTTAATTCCAGCATCTTAGATGTCACTGTGCATGGAAATAGGGTGATTGGCAATGAAATTATTAAGAAGTGATAAGTTCATTCCATGTGGGTGGAGCCCTAGTCCAATATAACTGAAATTCTTAGGAGAAAAATAAGAAATGTGGACTCAGAAACAGATTCATCCAGCAAGATGGGAATTGCAAGGTCATAGAGAGGGTATCATCTACCCACGAAGGAAAGAGAGAGAGAGAGAGAGAGAGAGAGAGAGCGAGAGAGAGAGAGAGAGAGAGAGAGAGAGAGAGAGAGAGAGACCCTGCAGAAGCCTTCCCCTGCTTTCCTAGGTTAATGCCGCATTGTTATAGGAACCCTAGAAAATTAGCACACCTGAGATCAATAGAGATTCTGGCTCCAGATTATTGTCTCAATAAAGCCTTTATTTTTTTGTTTTTGATTCTGTTTACAGCCTTTTTTTGCTAAACTAATATAGTGAAATGAAATCTGTGTTACTCATAAAATGAGGCCCAATAATCATGAACAAAGACATTTGCTCTAGATGCAATCCTAAAAGCAACTTTTGGAAGTATATAGTGGAAGTTTACACCACATCTCCCAACTCTCACATGTGGTCCGTGCCCTGAAAATTCAGACCATTTATTAGAAGCTGTTAACTACCTAACAATACAATCCAAAGCAGCAAACTCAGATACTGGGAACCAGAGTGTCATTAAAATAAACAATAAATAAAATGGAACAATGTTTCTTAATTGAGGGAAGGGAGATTCTTTGCAGGAGAGAAACTGCACATTGCAAATATGAGCTGTGGGAACCAACTTTCAAGGCAAACATTTCATTTAGGCAAACAGTGAAAGAATCATCAGAGCTTTCCAAGGTTGTTCCACTGGAATCAAATTTCTCTGAAACTGTTGTTTGTGTTGCCTAATCTGTCTTTAATGTTATCTCGCCATTGCTTCTACTTTCTACCCAAAGATTTCTGTTATGGTACAACACTTGGCCAAGGCTGATATCATCTCAATCACTAAGATCAGACTGCAATCTATCAGTGGAAATCTTCAGACAGCAGGTTTTGAAAAAAGTTTACTAAAGGGAGTTTAAAAAGAGAAAGAAAGGGACTGAGTTACATGCTTAAAAATAAGAGACTAGTGTATTGTGTTAGTGCATGCTATCACAAAATTTGCCTGTAAATAACATGAAATTATTAGCTCGAACAGCCAAAGGAATTCTTTCTGTGTCAATAACAACACCAGGTGAAAGCAGTCTACTGAGGCAGAATTTAAATTATTTAGCAAAAACAGAAAAATAAAAATATAATTGGGCCTGCATGCAAAGAGTGACTAGAATAAATTAGCAGCATGTTCTGTAATTATAATGCAGAGGTTCACTAAAGTAAAGGACCATTGATATATTCAATGAATCTAGGGGTTTAGATTTTGTTTCTGTTATTTTTTAAAATTAGGAGAGGTTGGCAAACTTTTGATTGTACCTCCACATGTAATTTTGGGGTTCAAGAAAGCAAATTAACTATGACATTCAGCACGTTTACCTCACTAATACCAAGTGCAGACCAGTGAAAGGATGATGTGACTCCATGATTTATGGAAACACAAACAAGTGAAAAGAAATTGCTTAAACCTTTCCCACTATAGAATTAATCCTAACCCATTGAACAGAAGATATTTTCCCCCTTTGAGCCATAATGCTTTAAAAAATGGAAACAAAAACAAAATAAAAATGAACAATTGGAGACTTCCTCTACAATCAGTTTGATTTTGTTGTTTATCACAGTACTTATTGTACCACAAGGTCTAAATGACACCTTGTTGAAAACAAGGAACCAGCTTCCCCTATCTAAATCTTTGACTTTATTTCCTTTCGTTACCTGTCAGTCTCTTACTTGCAATTTCTCCTTCCTTCATTTGCTACCCTTATTTACCAAGTTCCCAAGCTTAGGAAGGACATTTTATTCCACCTCTAGACAGCATAGTTAGAGTTCTTATTAGAATTAAAATAGGTAAAGGGATTGGAAACATAGAACAAGGAAAGGCATTTACCTTGTTCACAACCCACCCGGATTCAATTCCCTCCACCACATATGGTCTTCCTAGCATTGCCAGGAGTGACCCTTCTGACAACAGAGTCAGAAGTTATGCTTGAACTGTATCCTTCTTTCCCCAAAAATAACTTATTAGACTACATAGAAAACCACACAATGTCTACAGCAAAAATAACCATGGTTCTTTTTCCAGTTTATTTCCTCTTATCTCCATCCTCTAATTTTCATGTTTATTTATTCAGATTCAGTCTTGTTTGGAATTGTTTTATTGGGGACCACAGTCAGCTGTTCTTAGAGCTTACTCCTGACTCTGCATTCAGAAATCAATCCTGGCAGGGCTATTTGACCATATGTGATGTCAGGGATTGAACCTGGTTGACTTGTTGGAGCCCTCACTCCATTTGTCTGCTTCCTTGCTTGGGGAAGAACCACACTCGTAACGCAATAACACACAGGGTTTATTCCAGCTAGCTGGGGCCCATCGCTTCACTGAGACACACAGGTCCTCGTGAGAACGCTCGACCCCGGGGGAGAAAGCAAGCAGGGGTTATATAGGCCTTCCAAGGCCCTTCCATGTGTCACAGCCCGTGCATATCCATGTAGCCAATAAACTTAAAGAAACATGTATTTCAAACATTTCATCCTGAAAAGGTCATGCAAACTTAAAGAAAGACAAGAGAAGTGGAATGTCCTTTTCCAGTCATGTGCATAATTAACCTGAAGACATCCTGCCCACAGCCGATGGTGAATTTATATTGTTCAGATAACCAGGATTTGTTTGTCAAGGCCCCAGGGGAACCTAAAAGACTGCATGCAAGACACATACCTTACCCACTGTACTATCTCTCCGGACCATGTTATTTGTTACTTTTGTTTGGGATCACATCAAGTGGTGCTCAGGGGTTAGTCCTGGCTCTGTGCTCAGGGATCACTCATGGACTGTAAGTCATGCCTGGGATTAAAGTGGGCTTGGATGGGTATGAGATAAATGCATAAATCACCGCTCTATGCCTCCTCCATGAAGTCAATCTTTATTTTGATTTTCTGAGACCTGTCTCCAAGGAGAAGGCTGGGTCTCATTATATTCCCAGGAAGGATGAGACTGGGTAATTGGAGATTTCAGGTAAGTAGAAAGGAACAGCAGTTGGATATCAATTAAACTATGTGTTGACCAGTTTGAGGGATGGCTGGGCAGAGAAGTCTTAGGCAGGCAGAGGTAGAAACCAGCTAGAAAGGAATGAAATAAAACCTAAGGAAAAGCAGGTCCAGATTAACAGGACAGACGTGCAAAGAAGTAACCAACACCAGATCCTAAGTAGACAGGACCAGACCATGAAGAGTCTGATGAACAAGACAGAAGCTTTGTCCTGACTGCAGAGCCAGGAGAAACCCCTGAGCATTGCCGGGTGTGACCCAAAAAAGCAAAAAAAAAAAAAAAAAAAGACAGAAGCTTTGTTCAAAAGAAGAGAGTGCCCTAGAAAGTGTGTGATTATTGACTGATAAAATTGGGTAGGAGAATTTTAAAACATCACTTTGACAGCTGAACAAGGTATATTTAAATTCCTAGTACAGTACCTGAAACAGCAAATAGTCATCCTGAAATAGTTATGATATTTAACCTATCATTTCTCCAATAGCAAAGATTGTGTTCATTTTTACAGCTGGAAAATCCAAGGAAAAAATTAAGTGATTTCTCAAATGTAGCAATACAGCCATTGCAATATAAAATGATGAAGCTAACTAGCCTGTTGTAGATCATATTATATTTTAGAGTCAAGTAGACTTAGTAGAATAAGAATAAGTTTGTACCAAAAACAACCAGAATTTCAAGAATAATAAAGCAAAATAAGAACAAACATACAATTAATATAAAATTAATCATATTTGCCACCAGGTGCGTTCCCGCGGCAGGCAGCCCCTGACGACTCGGCTCCAGGAGAAAAGGCTCCAGCTTTGAGGAGGGGACCGAGCCCCACCCAGCGTCGTAGGACCTCCCACTGCAAGACCTCCACCCCGACCCCCTGACACCAGAACCACCCACAGACACCCCAAAATTCAAAACCGCGGGGACGCAAGCGCCGTCCATGCGAATTATATTCTATCTACCTGACATAACACTGAGCATTGTCCCCTACACTCTTTGCTATATGTCCCTAGCTGCAAAAGAAATTCAGGCACCTACTAACTTTACTGACTAGTCACCCAGAACACTCATTTGCAACCTACAATAGTCATTATGGTAAAAGCAGCGCAAAAGTCCTTCAAGCTCTACGATTGAAGATATTACTACAGATGAGTCCAGCAATAACGATGAGCTATATAACCTCTCTGAAAAGGAATTTCGTAAGCAACTGTTAAAGATGTACAAGGAAATCAAAGAAACAGTGGAATACAAAGTCAGTAAAGTACAGAAGGAAATTAGAGCAGAATTGAGTACATTTCAGACCAAAGTACAAGCAGAAATGACAGATATTAAAAATGAGGTAAGTGAACTGAAAAACACAGGAGAAGGCCTCCCAGAGCAGAGTAACAGCTACTGAAGAAAGAATTAGTGATCTCGAAGATGAGGTTCAGAGATTCTGTAGACAACACCAGACGATGGAAAAAAGACTCACAATCAATGAACAGACTATCAGAGAAAATCGGGATGAAGCCAAAAGGAACAACATACGCATCATTGGGGTGCCAGAAGGGCAAGAAGAAAACCCTGAAAAGAAGAAACTGTCAAAGCCATCATCGCTGACAAGTTTCCCGAACTGAAGAAAGCATGCTCCCAGATACAGGAGGCACTTAGGATACCAGCTAAAAGAAACCCCAATAAGAATACTCCAAGACACATCCTTATTAAAATGACAAAAATGAAAGACAGAGATAGAATACTGAAAGCAGCAAGATCAAAGAAGGAAATCACATACAAAGGAGCATCCCTGAGATTTACAGCAGACTTCTCAGATGAAACACTCCAAGCCCGAAAACAGTGGTGGGATATTGTGAAAAGACTCAATGAACTTCAGGCCTCACCAAGAATTCTTTACCCAGCTAGACTTAATTTCAGATGCGAAGGAAAGATACACAACTTCATGGATAAACAACAACTCAGGAAATTCATAGACTCAAAAGCAACTCTAAAAGGATTGAAGGGTCTATTGTAAAATAAGACAACCCAAAACCACAACAAGGTTAAACAGAAATATGGCACAAAATCCAATGACAATAATCTCTCTCAACGCCAACGGTCTAAATGCACCAATTAAGAGACACAGGGTGGCAAAATGGATTAAAAAACTGAATCCAACATTCTGCTGCCTACAAGAAACACATCTGAATAACCAGAGCAAACACAGACTCAAAGTCAAAGGCTGGAAGACCATTCTCCACGCAAACAGCCCCTCCAAAAGGCGGGTGTGGCCATACTCGTATCTGACAATATAGATTTCAGGCTGAAAAAGGTCAAAAGAGAGAATGAAGGCCATTTCTTAATAATTAAGGGGTATGTATACCAGGAAGAAATCACACTGCTAAACATATATGCGCCAAACGAGGGGCCAGCAAAATACTTAAAAAGATTTTTAATAGACCTCAAAGAAGACATTAACAGTAGCACAATAATAGTCGGAGACTTCAACACTGCCTTATCGACTAGGGATAGATCAACGAGACTGAAACTCACCAGGGAAATACTGGACCTGAAGGAAGAAATGGAAGAAAGAGAGTTGGTTGATATATACAGGGCTTTTCATCCCAAAAAAGCTGAATACACATTTTTTCCAGTGCACATGGAACATACTCCAAGATAGACCATATACTGAGCCACAAAGCATACCTCAACAAAATAAAAAAGATTGAAATTGTGTCGACTATCTTTTCAGATCACGATGCACTCAAAATAGTAGTGAACCATACACAGAAGCAGGGAGCTAAACCAAACACCTGGAAACTAAACAGCTCACTGCTGAACAACAAATGGGTCATAGAAGAAATTAAACAGGAAATCCAAAGATTCTTAGAAACAAATGACAATGAAAATACCAACTATCAGAACTTGTGGGACACAGAAAAAGCTGTGTAAAGAGGAAAGTTTATAGCTCTGCAAGCATTCATCAGGAAAGAAGAAAGGGCCCATGTAAATAAGCTGACCTCACAGCTGAAAATATTAGAAAAAAGACCAACAAGGGAAGCGCAATCCAGGCAGAAGGAAGGAAATAGTGCAACTTAGGGAGGAAATCAACGACCTGGAAACCAAAAAAACAATCCAAAAGATTAATGAAACCAAGAGCTGGTTTTTTGAAAAAATTAAACAAGATTGACAAGCCACTGGCAAGACTTGTAAGGACAGGGAAAGAGAGAACCCAAATAAACAGAATCAGAAATGAAAATGGTGACATCACAACAGAAAAAACAGAAATCCAAAACATCATTAGAAGTTATTTTGAGAACCTGTATGCCACAAAACATGAGAACCTAGAAGAAATGGATAAATTCCTGAAGTCCTATAACCTCCCACAATTGAAACAAGAAGACCTCCAATACCTAAATAAGCCTATCACCATTGAGGAAATAGAAACAGTAATTAAAAGTCTGCCCAAACACAAAAGCCCAGGTCCAGATGGGTTCACTGGCAAATTCTACCAAACCTTTAAGGAGGACCTACTGCCAGTCCTGTTCAAGCTCTTCCAGGAAATAGAATAAACAGAAACACTCCCAAACAGCTTTTACGAGGCGCATATCACCCTGATACCCAAAGCAGGGAGAGACAATACAAAGAAGGAAAATTACAGACCAATCTCCTTGATGAACACAGATGCTAAGCTCTTCAACAAAATACTAGCAAACAGAATCCAAAGACTCATCAAAAAGATCATACATCATGACCAAGTAGGATTCATCCCGGGAATGCAAGGATGGTTCAACATTCGCAAATCAATCAACATAATACATCACATCAATAAGAGAAAAAAATAAAATCCATATGGTCCTATCGATAGATGCAGAAAAAGCATTTGACAAGATCCAGCACCCATTCAGGATTAAAACCCTCCAGAAAAATGGGAATTGAAGGAAGCTTCCTCAAGATTCCATTCACAATTGTGTCACAGAAAATCAAACACCTAGGAATCAGTTTAACCAAGTGTGTAAAGGACCTATACAAAGAGAACTACAAGACACTGCTTCAAGAAATAAAAGAGGACACGAGGAAATGGAAACACATTCCCTGCTCATGGATGGGGGAGAATTAACATTGTCAAGATGGTAATACTCCCTAGAGCTTTGTACAGATTCAATGCGGTTCCTATATGGATTCCCATGACATTCTTTAAAGAAATTGACCAAACACTCTCGTATGGAATAATAAACCCCCACGGATAGGTAAAGCAATCCTTGGGAAGAAGAAGATGGGAGGCATCACCTTTCCCAACCTCAAACTGTACTACAAAGCAGCAGTAATTAAAACAGCGTGGTACTGGAATAAAAACAGACCTGTGGACCTATGGAAGAGTTGAGTATCCTGACACCCACCCTCAAAGATATGATCAGTTAATCTTTGATAAAGGTGCAAAGAGTCCAAACTGGAGTAAGGAAAGCCTCTTCAACAAGTGGTGCTGGGAAAACTGGACAGCTACATGTAAAAAAATGAATTTGGACCTGTGTCTAACACCTTGCACAAAAAATCAGATCAAAATGGATTAAAGATCTCAATATCAGACCTGATTCTGTAAAGTACGTTGAAGAAAATATAGGAAAATCCCTCCACAACATTGAAGCTAAAGACATCTTCAAAGGTGAAACACCATTAACAAAGCAACTAGAAGAAAATATAAATATATGGGACTACATGAAACTGAAGAGCTTCTGCACCTCGAAAGAAACAGTGACCAATATAGAAAGACAGTCGACAGAATGGGAAAGAATATTCACCCAATACCCATCTGATAAGGGGTTAATATCCAGGATATATCAGGCACTGGTACAGCTATATAAGAAAAAAACAGCCAGCCCCATTAGAAAATGGGGAGAAGAGATGAACAGAAACTTTGACATGGAAGAAATTCAAATGGCCAAAAGGCATATGAAAAAATGCTCATCATCACTAATCATCAGAGAGATGCAAATCAAAACAACAATGAGATATCACCTCACACCACAGAGAATGACCCATATCCAAAAGGGTAAAAGCAACAAGTGCTGGCGTGGATGTGGGAAAAAGGGGACTTCGCATACACTGTTTGTGGGAATGTCGACTTGTACAACCTTTCTGGAAAACAATATGGACATTCCTCCAAAGACTAGAAATTGAGCTCCCTTTTGACCCAGCCATACCACTCCTGGGAATATACCCTGGAAAGCCAAAAACACACAGCGGAAACACAATCCGCACTTTTATTTTCATAGCAGCACTATTCACAATAGCCAGAACCTGGAAACAACCAGTATGCCCGAGAACTGATGACTGGATAAAGAAACTGTGGTACATCTACACAATGGAATACTATGCAGCTGTCAGAAAAAATGAAGTTATGAAATTTTCCTATAAATGGATGGACATGGAGAGAATCATGTTGAGTGAAATTAGTCAGAAGGAAAGAGAGAGACATAGAATGACTGCATTTATTTGCATGACATAAATATACCAGGTGATCTTACCAAAGTGGAAATTACCACAAGTGCGTGGGAGTCAGAGGTTTGGTTAGATAGAGAAGGGAACATGTGTGAATAAATGTCTAAAGGTCTGATACCAACATAGAACTGAGCATTAAATACAGACAAAAAATGCAAATGATGGCTTCTAAGTGTATGTAATGCAACCCACAATGTGTGGGAGAAGGAGGAAAGAGAGAGGGAGAGAGAGGAGATAAAGAACCTGCCATTTAGGCAGGATGTGGGATGGGGGAGGGAATTGGGGACATGGGTGGTGGTTGAGGGGCACTGGTGGAGGGCGGGGTGCTGGAACACTTTGTGACCGAAACCCCCAAGCCTGAACAACGTTGTAATTGTATATCTCACGGTGGTATAATAAAATGTTAAAAAAATCAAAAAAAATTAATCATATTTGCAAATTATATATTCAATAAGGGACCAATAGAAAAATATATATGTATATACATATACATATATTGAATATGCTGTTTTAATTATTCTATTCATAATAATTAAATGAGTAGAATATATATATGTGAATGGAATAATTCAAAAACAGTAAAACTAACAACCCGATTTCTAAAATGAGCAGAACCCTGAGTTGACATTTTACCAAAGATGATATGCAGATAGCCAATAGAAACATGTAAAGAAAGATGCTTGTAATCCCTTATTATTAAGAGAATGTGAATCAAACCACAATGAGCTATCACCTCATAGCTATTAGGAAGGCTGTCACCAGAAAGACAAGAAAGAACAAGTATTGGCAAGCAAGTTGAAGAAAAGGAAACCCTTACAGTAATTTGAAAATATATATTACCCCCTATGTTGGCTGCAGCATTTTTTACAATGATCAAGATATGGAGACAACACAAGTGCCAGTCAATAATGCATTTTGACATAAGTAAAGATGTTTCATAAATAACCTTAAGGTTTTATGTATATTAAGTGAAATGACTAGATGGAGGTCAAATGTTATATGACTCATTTAACCTTCTAGGGAATGGATGAAAAGTAAAGGAGGTCAACTCAATGTGACAGATGAAACTGGAGTTTTGGAAGTCAGTTCATAATGTAGTGTATATAGATGGTTATCATGAAGAGGTTGGGTTTCAATTCTGTACACCTCAAACCTAGACCCCATTAACTCAAGTTATTCAATAAAATTTCAAGAATAGCTTTTGAGTAATCAATATAAAGTCTTACCTTATACCCTTTAAATAAGTATGACACAAAGGAGTCATAGACCTTATGCAAAAAAAATTGAATTTCTAGACAATAACATCAGAGGAAATCTAGGTGACTTGGGTTTATAGACTAATTTTTAGGTACAACACAAAGGCATAGTCAGTGAAAGAAAAATTGGTAAGTAGGGTTTCATTAAAATCCAAAGCAGTGGCTCTGCAAAAAGACATTATTTAGAAATAAAAAGATGAATCACAAACTAGGCAAAAAATATTTTTAATGCATAGTCTATTGACTATTTGTATAAAAATTATACAAAGAACTATGGTAACCAACAAACCATACCAATAAAAAGTAGATCAAAGATTTGAACAAAACCCTCACCAAAGAGGATTTTTTCATACCTAGATATGAAAAATTAATCAACATCATGTATCATTAGGGAATTTTGCATAATATACTGCTTCATATGTATTTGAATGATGAAAATCTAAAACAGTGAATGCTGGCAAATATGTGGATCAACAAATTCAACTGCTTTGGAAAACTTAATTAAACTTATATTATTATATTATATAATTAATAATTGTTAATTAAACTTTTTAATTTTTATCCATATTTCTCATATTACCAAAACTTGGAAAATAGTTACATGTATTTGATAGCTACATGGATAAACTATGAGATTTTCACACATTAGAAAAATATACAGCAATAACGAAAAACAAGGAATCTTTACTACAACCTAAGCAAAAGAAACTTAACGGAAAGTTTACCAATTTAGATATATGTCTTTCTGGAATATGCAATAATATGAGGCCATGAGAGAAGAAAAGAAAACAGTGGTTTCCTATGATTTGGGGAACACAGTGGGTGAATAAGCAGAGAACAAGGGATAAGGGATTTTTTACTGATATTTTTTATTGAATAGCCATAAGACAGACCATTACAATGTTGTTCGTGAATGGGTTTCAGCCATACATTGTTTGAACTTCCATCCCTCCACCAATGTAAATTTCCAAGCACCAAAGTCCCAATTCCCTCCCACTACCCCTCTCATCCCCCACCCAGCCTGCCTCTAGAAAGGGTAATTTCTCTCTCTCTCTCGCTCTCTCTCTTGCTTGCTCACTCTCCCCCTCATTTTAGACACTATGGTTTTCAATACACATACTACACATACTAATAAGTTATCCCATACATACTTTCAATACTCAGTTACTGTCCAGTGTGACCATTTCCAACTACTATTGACATGTGGGTCCCCCTCTCTATCTTACCTATCCTCTGCCTCCCATCATACTTGCGGTAGATTTCAATCACTGACCAGTCCTCCTCCTGATCCTGTTTTCCCTGGCCTGTCTAGGGATTTTTAGGTCAGTAAAATATTTCTGAATGATACTGTAATTGTGGAAATGTATCACCACATTCTTGGCAAAACATAACAAAGCTGTACAACAGAAAGAGTTAATATAGAAGGTAGTTAATGTATAAATATTAGTTCATCAGTTAGAAGTAATATAGTTTATCAAAGCAAGATATTGATAATAGATTAAATAGGAGCAGAGGGCAGAAGTTCTATGGGAACTTCTCTATTTTCTGTTCAATTGACCAATAAATATATAGAGATTAGTTGTCTGCTGTTTTGTGTAATTTTGATTGTTTTGCATATTTTATGCCATAAGCCCTGTATGTTTTCTCTCAACATAACTCCAACCTACGCAAATGGAGTCCTTACCTCTCTGTACCTCTCCATTGTTTGCTTAAGACTCAGGTACTCAGTAATAAATTGTGCCAAGCACTATTATAAATGTTGGAGATAAGGAAGAGGAATAAGCTCAGACACAAGAATCATACAGTCTAGCAAGAGAGACATGTTAATTACAGTGGAACAAGATATTAAGTGCCTAAGTAAAGGCAAGAAAAATCTCTTAAAACCACAATAACCCAGTACTTAGAATTCTACAATGCATCAAGAAACTATATTGAAGTTCACATTTTAAGCTTTTCTTCATACTCCCCTGTATTGTTTTTAGTGTCTCAGATTTATATGTATTTCCCCATTCATAATTTTTCTTTTAAATGAAACGTGTTTATTAGCATGTACTTTTTTAATATTTTATTATACCACCATGATGAGATATACAATTACAAGATATTCATGTTTGAGTTTCGTTTCTACAGTGTTCCAGCACCCATCCCTCCACCAGTTCCCATTTCCCACCACCAATGTCCCCATTTCCCTCCCCTTACCCCAGCCTGTCTCCATGGCAAGTTCTTTATCTCCTCTTTCTCTCTCCCCCCTCTCTCTCCTCACTTCCCTTTCTTACACATTGTGGATTTTAATATGCACATTTAGAGATTATCATGTGTATCTTTTGCCTATATTCAATGCTCAGTTCTTGGATGGTATCATCATTTTCAATGGTTAGCAGCAAACTGTTCCCTTCTCTGTCTTACCTAGCCTCTGACCGACCACATGCTTGTGGTATACCAGGTTTTGAGATATCATGCAGGCAACCGCACGCCATGGGGATTGTACTGTGTCCAGCTGTAGAGTCCGGACCAGATGATAAGAGTAGTTGTGTTGCACGAGGTTTTCTGACTTCTGGGAGCGTGGCAGAGGACAGGCCAAAGAGCGAAATCCTGCCCCCACCGCAAGCACACCCCATCAGTCTAGCACAGGGCAGGCAGACAGAGACTCCGCCCTGCACCTGAATACCTGGTGTCTGGCCAAGAGCCCCAGCAGTAGTTATGGGCAGGACCACCAGGCCTTTGTGGAGGAAGCTAGGGTGAGGAGAGGTGACCCCAGTCCAGGCTCCTAAAAACCTGGTTGGCATAGTCGCCAAGTCCCACAAGCCTGGACTTAAATTTGGCTTCTCTCTTGGGTCAGGTTGTGTCCAGCTTGGAGTTCAGGCTATCATGACCATTGGTTTCTTCCACCTGAAAAAAAAATAGAACGCCATTTACCTGAGAGATCACTCAAAGACATATTCCAAAAGCAAAGTGGTTTGGCCAGAATCCCAGTAATGTTAAGGACAAAGGGGTTGGTCTTTTCTGCTTTACCTTATTTTCCTGCCTACCTTATATTCTTGTACCTGGAACTATTGAAGGGGTAAGAGCAGTTATGAGCTTATGGATCAAGACCTCCCACAACAGGTCTTCTCTCTAGCGGAAAGGGAAAAGTAAGTGCTGATAGCTTCATCTCTCTCTGTTGTCAAGTACAGAACATACTAAACACTTTTGTCTTAACCTTGAAGCCATCCTATCTATCACTGAGCACTTCCTAGGAGATGTCTGCTCCTCTCTACCTTCCAGTCACTGTGGAGATTCTTTTATCACTATCTAGTCATGCCAGGTGAGGCTCTTCACATTTCCTCTGGAGTTTCCTAACTTTCTGCATTATTTCCAAGTTACTAAGCCTAGATTGAATCCTGACTCTGATATGTAGTAGCCACTTACTCATCCTTGTAGATTTGTTATAAAATGAGAAAGAGAGAGAGAGAGAGAGAGAGAGAGAGAGATGGACAGAGAAGATATCATTGAATAATGCTTAACACAAAGTGAGTCCTAGTTAAATATAAACTTCGATTAAATGTTAGTTTCCACCACTATCATGGTGATTAGATTTGTAGTTCTGACAAAATGTACTTGTTTCCCTACAATTCCTTTCCTATGATTAACTTGGTATTTGTTTAAATTTATCTGACTTTCAAATTAGTCAGATTAAGTGGTTAATACAGCTCTTTCTATCTGGTCGTGGACATGATTCTAATCTAGAGGGGATTCTAGTGATTTAAATAAATAAAACTGTTCAATAGTACCCTGCACAAAACCCACAAACTCTTCTAAGTATTTGTTATTTAAGAACTAATTATTTATAAGGTGGGGCGGGAAATGCAAAAAGAAAAGAAAAGAAAAGAAAAGAAGAGAAAAGAAAAGGAAAGAAGAGTAAAGAAAAGAAATCCTTGGAATGAATGACCTTGGAAAGATAAGTAAGTGTTTCTTAAAAGAATTAGTAAAGCTGTTAATTTTAGGTGATTGTATTCAAAGAGCTGAATTTCTTTAGAATGACACATTTGTTAAGAATAAAAGTGCTAAAGCAAAGAAAAAGAACTTAAAAAAAAAAGCTAGCCATGGAACTGCAGGAAACTCAAGCCAATATGTAGCTTGCATCTGCTGGCAATACCCTCATCAAAGAAGGGAAATAAGATACAAAACTAAAATTGCTATTCAAAGAAACTTGATAAACAAAATAATCCATTCAATATAACAGATGGCTGTACAATAGTGTGTGCCATGACTAAAATATCTGACCCACCCACCTACCCACTGGTAGTGCTACCAAAAACATCAATTTAAGCTGGGCAACCTGAAATGTATGGAATAAAACTGACTATAACTACTATGTCAGCAAAATATATTCATGCTCAAAAGAATGGAAATATTCTAAAAGCGCCATCTAAAACATGTACTTCCAAATGCTGCATTTGCTGATCCAGGGACATGTTCTGTCCTTGTGACACTTTTACTTCTCACTCAGTGGATTATTTTCTGTAATTCTAACAAAATAACTGCATCTTTGTAAAACTTAATTCACCTCCAGAGATACTGATGTTACTTCTACTGCATTCCAGGTGATGCTTGTTGCCGAAAAAGTCATGCAAGAGTCATTATCCTAGGCTGGAAGTGTACCTTACAGAGCTATGTATTGGCTAGCTAATGGCTGAAGCATTGCTTTGGATATATTGAATTCTCTGTCGATCTGAAATTGTTGGATGAACTGTTTATGTTTACCTGTTTATGGATATTTCCAAACTCCTTTCTTGATCACCAGACTGCCACTAAGAACTTGCCTGCCTTCTAGTTTAAGGTTGTTATTTTTTTTTCTTAATTTGGGATCACACACAATGGTGCTTGGGGCCACTACTAGAATTAGGTTTGGGTAACCTTGAGGTGCTGGGATAAAAACTGTGGCTTCCGCATGCAAAGCATGTACTCCAACCATTTGAGTTAGATCCCTGACCCTACCATTGCTATTCTTACTTGGTCTAATTGATTTTGTATGAAATGAAATGTCCTCTGGCAACCCAATCTGATAAACCAGAAAGTTTCTTATTGTTTTTCATAATTTCCTGGGAAACCAATAGAGCAATGGATTTTGAGACTCAGTTTCCCCTTCCTGGATATGGTGAACATGATCAAAACGAACAAATGTCACTCATGTAAAACAAAACCCAAAGCACAAATGAAAAAGGTCCCAAAAAATTAATCACCATGTTTCCCTGTTGCCTAATTTCTTGATTAATTTCTATAGTGCCTCTGTAGCAATGAATAAAAATACAAGCTGAAAAAAAAGCCTTTCAAAGGAGGTGAACTTTCACTGCAAGGTCTTTCTGACAGCTTGTTCCTAAGCAAAGCAACCAGTGTCCCTGGGGACTCATTCAACATTCATTTGAATCCTGGAGAAAGAGACCCAGTTTGGAAGATGTTTTTTTCTGGAGTGCAGAGTGGGACTTTGATCCTAGCTCAGATAACAGCTGCCCTCTATGAGAGGGTTTTCTGGTCTATCCTGCAGGCCAGGGAAGTCTCAGGGGAAGCGTCTCATCGACCTCAAAACTCAGCCAGGCAACTGATACCTGGGGAGGGTCTTTGAGTGGGCAAGGGATCCTGGCACCAAGTGTTATCATCCCGTCCTTCTCTCTCCTGGCTAGACACGGAGCACACAGGAAAGGGATCGCAAAAGGGAGTCAGGTCTCACCTTGATTTTCCTCCCCATTGTAGAAATTAAGGAAGGCAGGCAGCCAAAATCCCATGATAGATTTTAGTCTCTGCCATTGTGTCTCTATTCTGGAATTGTAACGAAGTGTTTCCTTCGAGATTCCTGACCCCTAGCTTTTCAGTATAAAAGTGAAGGTGAACGCACATGATCCATATCTCAGAAGAAAATAAAATGTGTATTATCATAAACACAGTCAGTATGGACAAATGGCAGCACTTTGTAGAAAGCTATTTTCATTTAGGAGGAAATTAGTGGGAGAATGAAAGCCTCCCCTTTAATAGGTGAGAGATTAATCTAAATATTGACCCAGGGAAGTAAAATTATTATTTGTCATAATTGCATTTATGATGTGGAACATCAGGGAAATCACAGAAGTTACAAAGACATGAAAATAAATTTAATGGTAATTTGTTTGAAAAGGTAAAGATCAGATAGTCATCATAAAATTACCCCACTACTTACAATTAGATGAGCTATTATTTATTTTAATGCATGTAGTCATTTAATAAATATTTATTAAGCTTTTATTGTACACAGGTCATTTGTTTGAGACACTATAGGGGATAAAGATAACCATTGACAAGCCTATTGATAAGTGAGAGGTAGAGAGTTCTCAAAAAGCTAGTTTTTAGAAGGTACATGGTTGAACATGAAAAATTTCCATGATGATGACATGCTTAACAGAGCCTCTCAATAACCAACGGACCAATGAGCAGTTTTGCTTGTAACTACTAATTAAAATAAAATTTCAGAAGAGTTTAGCCAATTTCCTCCTCTGGCATATGGACCTCTCTGAGAAGACTCTCTCCCATACTTTATGAAGTCAGTGTGCTTTTCCTTTTTCCTCTCTTCTTTCAATCCTTGCCCTTAGATGAGAAGTGTGATATTACCTACAGCAAGAAGGTCAAGCCAAGAAGAGGATGTTCAGTACTTCTTCCATCTTCTTCAAGTCTTTCATCTTTCATTCTTGGACAGGTTTCCCTGGCTTACAGCATATCTATGAACAACCCTCCTGCCATATTGTAAGGGAGCCCAGGAATTTCAAAGGGCATCTTCAGGTAAGGGTGTGGAAAATGATTAATCTGATTAGTTGTATAAAATAACCAGTAATAGGTATAAAGACCAATCAGATCGCCTCCTAATGCACACCACCCAAAAGGTGTACCTAAAGGCAACTGCCTCTTTCACTTCTACTATAATAAAGTCTCTTTTCTCTCCTTGCATCTGAGCTGTTCATGCGATTGACTTTACCAATAGAATGCAACAAAGTGTTTGCTCAGGCTTCTGTTGCTGGGTGTGCAAGGATCTTGCATCGCTCTTCTAGTTCTGATGGGGCCAGTGGTGTACCAGTGAAAACTTCTTAGACCATCAACCAACTGAGCCCAACGAAGGATACTGCCAGCTGAAACCAGCAGAATAATCTAGAAATAATAAGAAATCATGAGAAAGAAATTTGAACTTCTGTTGTGTTAAATAATGAAGTTTCAGGTGGTTTGTTATTCAACTTAGATAATTGTGATAACTGTAATTAGACTTGCTATCTACTAATGAACTCAGTGTTGAAAAAATTTGGATTAAACAGAGATAAAGAGAGAGACAGCAACAAATAGTGCAGGGATTCAGGCACAGCTGATCCCAGTTTGATCCCAAGCACTTCCAGAAATAGTTTCAGGAGTAAGACCTGAGCACCACCAGATATGACCCAAAACCAAAGGACAATTTTTGATTTTTCCAAATAAACCTATATACATAATAATTTTTTTCACTAATTATTATGTAAATTAATTTATCTATCTTTATCAACAAATGTTTATATCTGTTGACACACATATATAGTATAAGTGCATTTCCACAGTTGCTTATATACATAAATAATATAAAATATACACACACTAAAATCAGACTAAGTCTAATTTTATAGCACAAATATAAAAAATATATACCAGTATAGAATTATTCATACTACTTTTTTGTTTTTATGCCCACAAAAAGTCATACTTTTTTTTGTAAAAGAAATTATCAACTTATTTATTTAGAATTTTGTGGAATTTCAGTAGTTTAACTTTACCTATCTATATCTAAATAGCTGTCACCACCTCCACAATAATCTTTTATTTTAAGGTCTCTTCATATGTGGGAGATAAAGAAACATAGTAAGAGAACAACCAATGACCAACGCCATTGGGAACTAGAGATTTTGTCTACAGACCTGAGCTTATACTGGAATGGTGGCTGGAAGGAGTCCTCGGGGAGAGTGTGCTCTCTGGTGATGGCTGTGGTATTGGATACACCATGAACGCATGAAAAGTATAATTAGCAATATTATAAATCCCAATATTTTAATTTTTATTAAAGTAATCTCATCTAGAAGATGAATGAATTGCCCTGTCACATGGAAAATTGTGGTAGAGTGCTACATTAATGCTCAAAAATGAAATTATTTATCATGGGCAAGGAAAACCCAGAAGGAAAAAGTCAGAGAGTAGTGCTCTAGTGGTTAGAATGCATGCCTAACATGCAACTGAAGCAGGATTGAGCCACAGTCCTACATGGTCCTGTGAGCATCACCAGGTTGAGCCCTGAAGGCCACCCTATACCAAAGAGGCAGATAACCTTGGAGACCCCAGTACAGTCTATAGTGGGTGGTCTAGGGTAATTCTGAGGGTTTCTAGTCTGCGGTGATCAATCAGCCTAACACCCCTACACTGATTCACCAGTCTGGTTGTCTGAGAATTGTGCCAGGTCCTGGACACCACTGCAAGGATGAATTTTTTAAAAAATCAGAGAGCAGCAAATTACTGTGTTAAGGGTGGGCATTAACTGGGTCAGAGCCATAGTATAGAGGGAGAAGTACTTGCCTTGCATGTAGTCCATCTGTGCTCTACTGCTGGCACCCATATAGTCCCCAAGCTCTGTCAGGAATGACCCCTGAGCACAAAGCCTGGAGTAAGCCCTGAGCACTACTGGTTATAACCTCACTTGTCACTTGTCTTCCAGTTGTTCATCGATTTGCTCGAGTGGGCACCAATAATATCTCCATTCATTGGGAATGAGGTCCATTATTGTTACTGTTTTGGGCATATCAAATACACCACGGGTAGTTTGCCAGGCTCTGCCATGGCTCTGGGTTCATCCCAGGGGGTTCAGTGGGCCCAGTTTTTTCTATGTCAGACCATCAACCATCAACCATCCAGGGCCCACGGGGCAGAGCTTTGGATATAGACAAGCCTGTCTCCTGTCTGCCACCTGCCAACTCAGCTGGACACCGCAGCCACACCTGCAACACAAGAGGCAGGGTTAAAAAAATCCTTAAATGGCAAAATGGTGACAGTAAGATATTCACACCCTCATCTGAAGGCGGTGAAACATGCCTCCACTTGTCATCTTCTGTGTGAAAGAATTACAATTGAATGACCTAAACAATAAATCACTTGAAATTCTACATATCTCCACCAACTCTCCTTTGTTATTTAAACTATTTCAAACTTTTTTTGTCCTTCTATAATTAGCTTCCAATACTAATCAAATGAATCTTGCTCTGCTCAGGAATTAATCTTGGCTCTGCACTATGGCATGACTCCTGTCAGTGCTCAGGGAGCCATAATGGATGCTGGGGTCTCCCGCATGCAAGGAAAATGCCTGTCTGCTGTGCTATCACTCCAGCTCTAAGAGGGGTTTTTGCTTTTGGGTCACACCTGGCATGCTCAGGGTTATTCCTGGCTATGCACTCAGAAGCTGCTCCTACAGCAGTGCTCAGGGGACCATATGGGAAGCCAGGGGTCAAACCCAGTTGGCTGTGTGCAACTACTACATGCAAGTGCCTTACCCACTGTACTATAGTACCTGCCACAAGATTTATGAGAGATTTTTTTTTTCTTTTTGGGTCACACCCGGCAATGCTCAGGGGTTTCTCCTGGCTCTGCGCTCAGGAATTACTCCTGGCGGTGCTCAGGGGACCATATGGGATGCCGGGGATCGAACCCGGGCCGGCATGGCCGGCCGCCGCAAGGCAAACGCCCTACCCGCTGGGCTATCTCTCCGGCCCCTCTGAGAGATTTTTTTAAGGGAAAAATATTTCCCCTTTCTTATGAAGGTACTGTGATTTTTAATACTTTTAATGATAGTTCAACGCATGCATTGCTCCAACACCACACCCATCACCAAAGCATCCATTTCCCTCCAGCAGTGTCCCAAGGACCTCTCCCATCCCCTCACACTATGGTAAGTTCTGTTCTGTAGACAGACTCTCCAGGTTGTTGCCTTCGCCATTTGTTACTTTCTTACTCTTTCTTTATATCCCACACATGAGAGAGACCATTCTGTATCTGTTTTCTCCTTCTGACTGATTTCACTCAGAATGATGCCCTCAAGTTCCAGTCTCATAAAGATAAATTTCATGATTTCATAAAGATTTTTGTTTTTATTTAATCACTGTGAGATATACCATTTCAAAGCTATTCATAATTGGGTTTCAGTCATACAGTGTTCCAACACTCATCCCTCCACCAGTGCCCATTTCTCAGAACTAATGCCCCAGTTTCCCCCCCCCACACACACACCTCTCCAACCTGCCTCTATGGCAGGCATTTTACTTCTCTCTCTCCCCATCTCCCATCCCACATTGTGGTTTGCAATACAGACACCCAAGGGTTATCATATATATCCCTTTATTTACTTTCAAGACTCCGTTTTCATCTAGCATTACCGTATTCAACTATTATTGTCAAATTTGTCCCTTTTCTATCTACCCTCCCCAGACACTTGTGATAAATTCCAACCATTGACAAGTCTTCCTTTACCCTGTTTTCCCTGGCCTTGGATATTAGTCTCATACTATTTTTTTAATATCCCACAAATAAATGCAGTCATTTTATAGCCTCTCCCAACTCATTTCAGTCAGGATGATATTCTCCATGTCCATCCATTTATTAGCAAACATGACTTCATTTTTCCTAACAGCTGTGTAATATTCCACTGTGTAGATGCATAGAAGCAATTCTTTCTGGTATTGGGGAGTCACCAGGGCTATACCAATGTATTCAAGTCACCAGGGCTAATACCAATGTATTCAAGGGGCAACCAGTTACTATGGATCAAATCTAGGGCCTTTAAATACAAGGCATGTGTCCTACCACCTGAACTACCCCTTAGTCCTCTTCTACTTATGTCTATTTATCTAGTATGTCTTTGCTCTCCCCAGTCCCAATCCTGCCATTACCAGATTGACTTCCTATTTATAGATACAAAACATCTTTTATACCTTTGGCATTGCTATCATACCATCTTTCATAACTTCTGAATTGCTAGTCTAGCTCATGGAAGGAGTTCCATAATGAAGAGAAAAAAAATTCAACCACTCTTTAAATACCATAAATTCAGATAAATTCTAAAACTACACAGAGTATAGCTGAAACTTGTTCTCTTGACTCGGGAATTTGTTAGCCTTATTCTAGCTCTTTAATTTATAAAAGCATTCAGAATTTGGATAAATGAGAATTTGTTCTCTCTTTCCTAGTTGGTAGGATTGCTAAATCTTCATAAAATAAATAGTCCAGTGATTTAATGAAATTTAATACATCTTCCACATTCAGAAACCAGCTATCTGGCATAAAGTAAAAACTCTGATGGATTTCCAAATGTCTCAAAATTCTTGCTTTAAACCACTAAGTTCATAGGAAGAGTGATTCCTTAGAACTTTATGTTCCAGACCTACAACAGATTACAGACAGAAAATTAAGATCAGAGAGCAGAATTGTGACAGATAAGCCTGTAAACTACAGTAGGAAATGACAGCTGTTAGCTAGAGAAGACATAAAATTAAGAAAAGCAGATCTAAGATCTCAAAAAAATTATCTAGAGCCATTATGAACAAAGAAAGGCGTAATCTGTACCTTGAATAGCCTGTAGGCAATGTTGAATTACTCTATATGGGTATTACACAACATATAGTGTGCAGTTATTATTTTAAAAGATAAGATTTTTAAATTAAAATTATGTTTGGTGTACTCTGAATAAAAATATAAAATGAATGGTGAAAACATTTTAAAATGTTCAGTTATTTATTCTTTATAAAGTGATAGCCATAACCCATACTTGAGCCTTTAATAAAATGTATAAATACTAAATAGAATACTATTTATTTCATTTGTCAAGATATTATGCTTTGTAAAGATGTTAATAAAAGTGTTTGGAACGTTTAGTGCTCCAACTCCAAGCCTACCACCAGTATAAATGTCCCTTCACCAACGACCCCAGGTTTTCTCCCTCCCCACCCAATCACCATGCAAACTCATTTGTTAAAAAATGAATTTTTTATAGTTTAGGTGAAAGGTTTCATATACTGCAATTTACACCAAGACAAATCAAATAAGTGTTATTTATCTATTTTGTATGGGGACCATAATTGGCTGTGTTGAGGCTCACTCCTGGCAGGCTCAGGGGACCATATGTGGTGTTGGGGTTCAAACTCGCTACTCTAATTAACTTGTTGATGAGAAAACCAAGGTTCATGCAGCTGAAGTAAACCAAGTTCTTACTGCTAATAAGTAGCTAAATGGCAATTTAGTATGTGATACTTTTATTCTGGTCTCCATTGATATTTGAATGATGGGCATTCCTAAGATTGGAGGAGTTCAACTTGATTGCTTGCTTTAGCTCACAAATTTGCACCACAATTGAGTTTCTTTTACAATGAAAAAAAAAAGAATAGTTTAAATAATTGCTTCACCAAGATAAGAAGAAATCATCTGCAATGAAATGTTTCTTTATTATGTCAGGCAGATTTGCTGAGAGAGCTTCAAGCATCCACTGAAGTAAACTGTTACATGAAATAATAAAGAATGGTTGTTAAAGTAGTAGTCACATAGTTATTGCTAGTTCTCAGAAGCAGCCAAGAGTTGAGCAGGCTTTCAGATAAGGTCTAATAAAGTTATAATCAACAACAATGGCTCTAATAACAAAGGCATACAAACACACGAAAACTTAAAAAAGCCAAAATCCACCACTAGAACTGACATTTTAAGGTAAAAATCAAAACAAAAAGGATAATTTGGAAGCAACTTTCATATTAAAAGCAAATGAATAGTAGCCTTTTAAACTGTTACTGTTGTCCTCCAAACATTGGAAATGTCGCTCTGAGTTATTTACTTAAAGGCTTTGTTCTTGAAAGTCATTACATTATTCCCATAAAGACTACAGAGGCTCTTTTCTCTAAATTATTTAGATGTAAGAGTTAGCCTTCAGCCAGGTGTTCTGTTTATGCAGATGGCAAGATAAATTATTCAACAATATAGACAGGTAAAACAGATGGAAAAGCAGCGTAAAAGAAGAAAGTCCAGGGCAGCTGCTTACCAGGCCCCCATAAGGCACACCCTCGTCTACATCCTGGTCCAAATTACCCAATTAGGGAGAGTTCTGGTTACATCACTGTTTTCACATCTCAAAAAAAAAAAATTTTTTTGAAACCTTGCACGCCATTCAGTTGTGCAGTGTCTAAAGTGCTTAAAATATGACGTCTAAAATTCCTCATGGAAACAAACATTTTGACCTACACAAGAAAATGTTCTTGGCAGCAGTTTCTGATCAAAATAGAGAGTAAACTGGATTTCCAAATCATTTAAGACACTTCTTAAGTGTGTCTTAAAATGTGATTCCTGGACTAGGAAGATAGCTCAAAGGTTGAGTTCATGCTTTGTTTGTGGGAGGGCCAGGTTGGATCCCCAGCACCACATGTCTGTTCACCCAGCACAAATAAAAGCAACTCCTAAGCACTGAGCTGGGTGTGGCCCCTGAACAACACCTATGTTGTCCAAAGAACAAATTAAAAATTGGTTGTTCTTCTGAGAAACTTCTACAAAGGATAGATTTACCTTTTAAGACCTACTTTTAATAGCAAAGGTTTTTTTTTACCTCACTAATTCAGTCCCTAAAGATACAGGGATGTCGGAAAGACCAATTTGGGGTAAATTCTGCACTGAAAGATTGCCATAGAAGCTCCCTGACTTGCAAAAGTTTCAGCTATTGATGGCGATATGTGTTCAGTGAAAGCTATGCTTCAGATTCAAATTAGAAAATTCTAAATAGCAGAGCTATTCTGAAAGTAAAATAAGACGTTAGTGTTTTATGATTAATCAGTCTTGTGTTGGATAAGTTTGCCCAAATGCAGACTGATAAAAGTATATTGGGCTTGTTGAAAGTAAGTTAAGTTATGCAGAACTATGATGTTTGGAAAGTACATTAAGTAGGACCTATTAAATCAATTTTCAACTGATGATATTTTCAACTTGTTGTGACATTATGTAACCCATATTAGGTTGAAGAAGCTCTAGATGGTGACATGGAATCATGTAATATGGCAATATGCTGAAGAAATTCTAGAGAAGTAACCTTATAAAAATGGACCAATAAGAGGAAAGGGATGTTCAGCGTTTCAATGAACCTGCTTTTGTTCATCTCATTCAATATGGCAAACAAATTATATAATAATTACTTAAAAGAGGACATTTATTTAGGCACAGGAATTATTAGAGACATTGAAGGAACGATTAAAGGAAGAGCAGCCCCATTCCCTAGAGCAAAGAGGAAGGAAGGAAGGAAGGAAGGAAGGAAGGAAGGAAGGAAGGAAGGAAGGAAGGAAGGAAGGAAGGAAGGAAGGAAGGAAGGAAGGAAGGAAGGAAGGAAGGAAGGAAGGAAGGAAGGAAGGAAGGAAGGAAGGAAGGAAGGAAGGGAGAAGGGAGGGAGGGAAGAAGGAAGGAAGGAAGGGAGGGAGGAAGGAAGGGAGGGAGGAAGGAAGGAAGGGAGGGAGGGAGGGAGGGAAGGAATAAAAGAAGAAAGGAAGGGAGGGAGGGAAGGAACGAAAGAAGGAAGGGAGGGAGGGAGGGAGGGAGGGAGGGAGGAAATGAATGAAAGAAGGAAGGGAGGGAGGGAGGGAGGAAAGAAGGGAGGGAGGGAAGGAAGGAAAGAAGGAAGGCAGGAAGGAAGGATGGAAGGAAGGAAGGATGGAAGGAAGGAAGGAATAAACGAAGGAAGGAAGGAATGAACGAAGGAAGGAAGGAATGAACGAATGAACGAACGAAGGAACGAAGGAACGAAGGAACAAAGGAAGGAATAAAGGAAGGACTTATTTAAAACCAATTTTCACATTTCACACCAAAAAATCACAAAAAAATTTCAAAGGTTGATATTAAAGATGCTGTCATTGCCTTTTTATCTAAACATCATTACCATGAGCCTAGGCCCTTATCTTGACACTATCCAAAGTGAATTGTATGTCTTCATTCACTCAAAAATAGTTTATTTTCCACATGGCCAGAATTGTAGAAAGTCACTAGTAAAAGTTATTATCTAGTAAGGTAGACAAACACGCAGGCAAATGAGTAAAATTAGACAGGAAGGACTAGGATTGTAACACTGGTTCTTGCTACATCACAGACCCTGGTTTCAGTCTGTGATACTGCCTCTTAACAGACTTTCTTCAAAGGTACTTACTATTATAATCAAATATGTTTATGTGAAAAGTAAATTTTGCATCATTGTATATGGAAAATTTAGTGACTTATAAATAACAGTAGGAAACTCACAAAAATAAATATATAATTGGTAGAAGAAACACATTTCTTGACAAACTTTAAAACCCACTTGCATACCACTGGCAGAATACATAGATAGTATTTTTATTGGTCATACTAAGGATACAAGGATTTCTCCTTTTAAAAACCATTTTATTCCGGGCCGGAGCAATAGCTCAGAAGGTAGGGTGTTTGCCTTGCACACAGCCGGCCTGTGCCGGTCCGGTTTGATCCCCTGGCATCCCATATGGTCCCCCGAGCACCGCCAGGAGTAATTCCTGAGTGCAGAGCCAGGAGTAACCCCTGAGTGTCAGTGTTTGGGTGTGACCCAAAACGCAAAAAAAAAAAAAAAAAAATCATTTTATTCCAAAACCAGAGAGAAAATACAGGGGATAAGGCACTTGCCATGCATGCAGCAGACCCTGGTTTGATCCCTGGCACTAAATATTTTTCCCTTGAGAACCACCAAGAAAGACCCCCGAGCACAGTCAGAATTAATCTCTAAGCACTGCCAGGTATGGTGCAAAACACTCAGTAAATAAACCATTTTTCCTCACTTAACAAGTATGCTCTGAGCATATTTTATATGCGAAACATATTCTCCAACAATAACAATCTAATTTGGAACTTTTAAAAAGTACAATAACAGAAGCTGTTCTACTTTTTCAAATTTGAGTTTTTTATCTGTTTTGGAAGATTCATTGAAAACCCAATGCAAGTATGATAATAGAATTTTAAGCCCAAATGAAAACAGAAATGATTGACAGAGATGGCAAGAATCACTTGAGCAGAGGTGCAGGAGATCAAATCAACAGGATGTGAGAATTCCTTGACTGTGGGAGGAAAAGAGAAGAAAGAGTCCTGAATAATCCTCAAAGTTTTGTCCTAGGGAAATGAATGCAGTAAGAGACCATGTTCCAGATTCATCTGGTACCTGGCATGTTTAGCAGATCATTAAAGGTCCTTATCTCTAGCCCACTGATAAACACGGCATTTGTTTCACTCTGATCTATATGGGTTAGTTTATGCCATAGTTATCTATATAGGTTAGTTCATGCCATAGCTATTGTTGCGACAGGGAGATAAGTCATGGAATAAATGCCAACCTGCATTTTGCCTTTCTGCAAAATGGAATCTTGTCATATTTATAGACGACAGGCTAAGTGATCTCCCAGCTCAACTGCAAGTTCACCAGACAAACTGAAAGTAAAGCAAATACAAGACTCAAAAGAAATAGTGCGATCCTCAACTTGCTAATTCTCTTTAACAAAAGCAAAGAATAACAATAGGCACAAAAATAACTGTTGTAAACTGTAAGAAACAGGCGGAAAGTCCTTGCTTTGAGTGTCACTAGGAGTATGTCTACCTCCTTCAGGTGTGGCCTTCATTTCTGCTGCCACAGTCAATAATGGATGTTCCTCATCAAGCAAGCAACAGGGATAAAGATACCTAATTATTCCTCAGAACACAGACATCAGTCAGCACAGGGGGAATGGTCACGTTGAACTTCTGTCAACAGGAAGAGGATCCTGTTTCAGTTGTTCTTGCCACATGAGTCAACAGGTTATTATCCAGCCATTTTTCAGAGTAAAAGCAAACAAGGCAAATACATAGTCATTCTCAGCAAACTGACATATAAATTATGGGACATGCCATGCTTACTCTTAAAGTAATTACTTTCATTATGACAAAAACCATCTTTTCAAATCTTCTAGGCAATCACTATCACCATCACTATCTTCCCGTTCATCATCTATTTGCTTGAGTGGGCACCAGTAATATCTCCATATGTCCTGTTCCTGTCTCATGCTAGTAGAGCCCAAGGGCATCTGCTTGCTCCAGGAACATAAAGAGACTCAGACAATTATATTAGGTCATTCCCATGACCTAATATAATTGTTACTGGTATTTGGCATATCAAATACTACACGAGCAGCTAAGTTGGAGGTTTATGGATATGATTGATGGAAATCACCAAACACTTAATCCATGCCACGGTGACAAGATGCAGTTTTCCTAAATGTCTCCCCAGGCATGTGTCCAGTCTTCAGCAATTAAATTCCAGTATGTATCTAACCTTTAGGAAGACCAGAGCTCATACCTCAGCACCAGCAAGGCATCTTACATACAGCTCCAATAGGGAGAAAACAGCTTAAAGTACTAAAACTATAGTTGCAAGGGCCAAAATTCATCATTCTATAGGAAGTACGATCAGGTAGATGCTTTTTAATGCAATTTTTTATATTTTTTTTTTTTTTTGCTTTTTTGGGTCATACCCAAAGATGGTCAGAGGTTACTCCTGACTCTTCACTCAGGAATTACACCTGGCTGTGCTTGGGGATCATATCAGATGCTGGGGAACAAACCCAAATTGGCTGCATACAAGCAAATGCTCTGCCTGCTCTGCTATCGCTCTGGCTGCTGAAATGCATTTTTAACTGCTACAGTAAGTTCTTGGTATTTTCTTGCAACCAAACAGACATGTCACGGGACTGGAGACATAACAAGGCAAGTAGGGCACTTGTCTTGCACATGGCCAAGCCAGGTTCAATACCTGGCACCACATAGGATACCCCGAGCACACAAGGAGCAATTCCGAGTGCAGAGCCTGGAGTAACCCGTGAGCGCTACCAAGTGTGGCCCCCAAAATAAAACAAAACGAAAACATTTCATTACAAAATGGATTTTTCAAGCAAATCTTTAATCCAGAAGAGTCATTCTGGCCTATTAAAGAGGTAGTGTGTATGTGTTTACAAAAATGGAACTGACATTTAAACCCTTCCTTACAGAACCTCATTTGAGAAGGAGTGACTCATAGTGATTAATCAAAAATTTTTCCCTCTCTAAATTGCTTTTAAAGAAAGCTCAACATAGAGCCCACCAACATTTTAACACTGAGAAACTACAGAAGCTTTTCTTCCCCAGGAGACTTAAAAGTTCTATTTTACAATGCCTAGGGATTAGAAGCAAGAGTTGGGAACTTCTTAGAAGCAAGAGTTACATATCTCTATGAAAAGAAGAGAAACACATCGAAGTACTCAAATGATTATCTTTAATCCTTAAAAGAGTATGTATGTTAGAAATAAAGTACAACCATATCAAAGTTTATATCACGATTTCAGCGGCATACCCTAATTTCTCTCAAGTAGTTTTAAACAGTCAATTCAAAGACATGTTTTGGTGATTTTCTGCTTTGTTATTTCAATGTAAAAATGATAGGATTTTCTGGGCCAGAACTATAGTACAGTGGGTAGGGCATTTGCCTTGCATGTGGCTGACCCTGGTTCAATCCCAAGAAATTCTCTTATCAGAAACTGGAAGCTATACTGTTCTATGATCCCATGTTTCTGAAAGTGATTTCTGGTCGCACTGTAGGGTCGTGTGTGTAAACACCAAGAAGAAGTCAATACCAAGAAAGCTCGGCAAAGCGAAAGATGTATGAGGTCAGAGTGAATGTACAGCAAGAGTGCCTGCCTTGCATGTGGCTGATCAGGGCTCAATCCCTGACACCCAATTTGGTTTCTGAACGTTTTCAGGAGTGATCCTTGAGTGCAGAGGCAAAGTAAGAACTGAGCACCACCCAGAGTTGCCCCAAACCCAATAAAAAGTAAAAAAAAAAAAATACATAATGACATAGCCAGTAAGTGGGGTTCC
This sequence comes from Cryptotis parvus, assembly GCA_021461705.1. Taxonomy (NCBI): domain Eukaryota; kingdom Metazoa; phylum Chordata; class Mammalia; order Eulipotyphla; family Soricidae; genus Cryptotis; species Cryptotis parvus. The sequence goes on from JAJIBD010002728.1 coordinate 146,817, forward strand.
TAGAAAGCATGTGTGAGAGAACCACAGCACTCCTAAGTAAGTCATTACTGGGGTCCCTCTATCAAAGAGCCATCAGAAAGCTGCAGTGGTCCCAGAGTCCTGTCTGTAGGGCCCTATCCAGGGCGTGCAACAACCTCCCCACAACTGAGCAGGCCAACCCTGGCTCCTGCTGCTCGCCTCTGGATTCCTTTCCAGCTACAACAGTAAAGAAAGAACATGGTCTCCAACAGATCACAGTTTTTATCTTATTCTTACTTACATAGCAAAGAGAGAAACTTCACACCTATATTAAAAATGCCAACGGGCTTCAATAGGAATCAAACGTTATCTGTGTGAAGTCCCAGGCTCCTGCCCTGTTGTATCACAGGCTCACTCACACACATGCCTGCCTGCCTATGGGACCGAGGCATAGGTGGTTGCAGCTCAGGCCAAGTCTGGAAGGCGTGCCTTGGGCTCTCCTCACGAGTATAACTTTGTTTTTCTTTTGGGTCACATCTGGCAATGCTCAGGGGTTACTCCTGGCTCTGCACTCAGAAATTACTCCTGGCAGTGCTCGGGGGACCATATAGGATACCAGAGATCAAACCCGGGTCGGCTGCGTGCAAGGCAAATGCCCTACGAGCTGAACTATCGCTCCGACATAGTTAAGTCGTGGGTATAACTTAACTACAGTTATTTCTAGTCAGAACGTCTACACAACCACCTCCATGAACCAAGTTTGAAGGAATTTAAAAGATAATTCAACTAAATACAAAATGAATTTTTATTTAAAAAATATGTAATAAGATAAGCACCCCTGCAACACGCAAGTGTGCACACACTGAAATTGAGAAGTGTAAACCTAGTGAGCACCGTGACCAAGTGTACCAGCACCAGAGCCAAATGTGCCACCACACAGCACACTATGCAAGCAAAGCAACCTGATATGCAACTCCCAGTGAACACCACAGCTAACAGTGTGAAATCCCAATCATCACAACAACACCAATAAGAAAAAGAAAGGAATGGAAGAAGAGAATAAAAACTTAAAAAATTAATACCTAGAGTTGGAAGGATGGTAGTATGGAAGTAAGTGGAGAGCGAACTTACCTTGTACACAGTCAAACCTGGTTTGATCCCTGGCTTTCCATAGGGTGCTTGGAGCCCCATCAGTAGCACAGAGCCAGGAGTAATCCCTGAGCATCACTGAGTGTGGCTCAAAAGTCAACAAAATCATATAAAATGAATGCACAAAACATAGCTATAAACAGTGATTTTTATTTTGCCTTAGTGGTCTATGAAAGATTTTGCCTGTTATCCCCAGTGGATTAGACCACCTCAAAAGCAATGCTGGCTTTGTTCTAGTTAATAAAAGAATCACAGCCTACTATGCACTGTACAGTGCTAAGAGAATGAGTGGATGTTGGAAGGAAAAGATACAGAAATAACTCCAACCAACTGCCCCAGATTTTGTGATGTAAAAGACAGATATGAAAACAAATAATAGGAAGAGATGCTAAATATGGAAGGCTACCACTCCATCTCGACTTTGTGTGAGGGATTCCCATCATAAAAGAGGAAACATTTTGGAATCTTGTCCATGTGCACTATTTGTGCAACCATTTAATTATTCACTCAGCAAAATGTTTATTGCATATCAATTCCAAAACACAAAATCTCTCTTCCCTTCTAGTCAAGGAGAAGAGTCTTCTAGTGAAAGGGGACACACAATGAGAAAAAAAATTTTTAAATAAATAAGCTTGGGTGTGTTTTCTCCTATGGATTACAGTACACTGAGGAAAAGCTAATGGGATAAATAGGTTAAGAATTGCAAAGGTCACAAATGATAAGAATCCAGAGGATTCTGCTCTCTATGGGTATCGGAGCAGACCTCACAGATGCGACAGGCAGAGAGGAGATTGGAACGAGTGTCAGGGGCAGAGAGGAGTATTCAAGACATGGCGTGTGAAGGCCCCGAGATACTGCAGGACCCTGTGACTGCAGCAGAGTGTAAAGAGAGCAGGGTGGCAGAAGCGATGGACAAAGAAAGTGACAAAAAGGGAAAATATGGGAAAGGATTCAGGTTTAGAACATATTCACTAGCAAGAGTCGATAATTTATAATAAGGCTGTGTGTGTGTGTGTCTGTGTGTGTCTGTGTGTGTTTCCATTATGTCTAGTCTACCAGGGAGGAAAAGTGAGTTATAAAATCACAGGGAGAGGGGTCAGATCAATAGAACAGCAGGTAGGGTGTTTGCCTTGCACACAGGCAGACCTGAGTTCGATCCCCAGCATGGCATATGATCCCCGAGCACCACCAGGAGCAACCCCTGAGCATCACCGGGTGTGACCCAAAATGCAAAAAAATAAAAATAAAACCCACAGGGAATGGAATTAGAAGCTTTCAAGGAAAAGTAAACTCATTAAAATTAATACATTGGGTCCTAGCCATCTAGTCACACTACATAAGGGATCACTGTATCACTGTCTTCCCGTTGTTCATAGATTTGCTGGAGAGAGCACCAGTAACATCTTCATAAGTCCTGTCATGAGCAAGTGTAGCCCTAGGGCATCTGCTTACTCCAGGGACAGGGAAGAGCCTCAAGCCATTTTTCAGGTCATGGAATTGAGGTCCATAATTGTTATTAGTTTTGGCATATCAAATAAAACATGGGTAGCTTGCCAGGCTCTGCCATGTAAGTGGTATACTCTCAGTAGAAGGCTCTCATCTCGAGCATTTACTGATGAAGCTTAAAGGGGAAAGAGCAGGTTTTCTTTTGGGTGGAGCCCTGAGGAACTATGGAGTCTGCATGTTGAGAATGACTGATGCCACCTTTTAAGAAAGTTATAGTTCAGGGGTTGGAGCGATAGTCAAACCCAGGCGCTTGCCTTGCATTCGACTGATCCGGGTTCAATCCCAGTATCCCATATGGTCTCCTGAGCACTGCTGGGAGTAATTCCTGACTGTAGACTCAGCAGTAATCCCTGAGCGCTGCCAGGTGTGAACCCCCCAAAAAAATAAATTAAATAAAAAAACACTTATAGTTCAGTAGATTTCTTTAAAACTCATAACAACTAAGTATATCACTCTCACTTTATAACTGAAAGAACTCACTTTTGAGGAAATGTGCTTTGCACAAGTCAGAATTTAATCCCAAATCTTTTATGTTTAAGCCTTGTGCTTTTTCACTCTAAAAACACCGCCTACTTCAGAACAGAGCTTTTTTGTCTTGGCCTTTGTGGATATGTATTTAAGCCAATTCAGTTTGAAAGGAAGCCATATAAAATGAAATTACTTGTAATGATCAGGTTGCTTCTTTCAGCAGAGCAAGAACGAAAGGTAGAATGTGTTTAATTGTGTCTATAATGTTCTAATGGTTTACTGTTTTGATATTGTAAAAAAAAAAGAAGACTATGTATTAGATGCAAAAGTATCACAATTTGTTTCAGAGAATTCCATTTGATGTGTGATATAAGCAAAAAAAAAAGTGGGGATTCCAACTGCTAAGCGTTTTCATAGGTGGTGCAGTAAACACAGAACAATTTCTTTTTTCATAGTTAAAAACAAACAAACAGAGCTTAACATGATCCTGCTTTTCCGTTAACATTTTTAAGCATTTTTAAAGTATAAAGAAACATGTTTAATAATTCTTGATACATTGCTCCAAACACCAGGCCAGTGTAGCCAACAGTTCTCAGAGGAGAAGCTAGTCCATTAAAATGAATCATGAAAGTAAGTCCCACTAATGAAATAATCCCTAGAATGAATATTATGGCAAGGTGGAAATAAAATCTGCATAAGGTTAAAATTCACCTTCTGGGTGCATCCGCAGCTCCTTCTTTCCCTCTGATGGGGCAGGGTTGCCCTAGAGAGAGGATAATTAAATAAAAACAACAAAATTCTTGTATTCACAACTGTTAGGTTACTGGCTTCATCCTTGAGGAACTGAAACTTTCCCTGCAGCTAAAAGATGCTCCTGTATTTCTTTATCATCATCTGTAATCAGATAAGTAGGGGAGATGCCAGTGTCATGTCCTCGCCCTGGGCAGTAGAAGGCAGGGCAAAAAAAAGCTGCTTTCTTCCCTCTCCCTTGCAATGGGCGTTTTTACCTCCTGAGGCTCTTTACTGCTTGAAAAATTAACACTGTGAAACTCCTCCTTTGGCCCTGACTGGTTGAACTCCAGTTGTCAATTGTGCAATCTTTCTGATTTCCAAGCTTTCCAGAGCATATACACTGTCTGAGAGAGGGTCACAATTTATGTTCAGGTTTACTTTGACAGCATCAAAATTTTATGGCAGAATATTTTATGGAGGTATTCTTGGTTCATGAAATTGCTCCAATTCAGACTAAAATAAAAAGCCTGAAAAAGAACACTTTAAGCAGGAATAGGTAGCAGAAGGAAAAAAACTGGCTAGAAAAGAGAAGATTAATATCAATATCTGATGCTCTGGCTATGAAATGGGGGATGTTAGGGATTTTGTTGAAATGGCTATGTCGAAGGCAGAGTTTTTTTCACCTTTTTAAAAAAAAATGTATATCATTGTGAGATAGACAATTTATTTTTTAATTTATTTTTTAATTTTATTATACCACCATGAGATATACGAGGACAAAACTGTTCATAACTGAGTTTCAGTCACACAGTGTTCCAGCACCCATCCCTCCACCAGGGCACATTTCCCACCACCCAGTTTTCCCTACTCCCGCCCCTGCCTGCTCTATGACAGCCATTTTTTCTCTCTCTCTCTCTCTCTCTCTCTCTCTCTCTCTCTCTCTCTCTCTCTCTCTCTCTGATGACTGGATAAAGAAACTGTGGTATGTCTATATAGTGGAATACTATGCAGCTGTCAGAAAAATGAGGTCATGAAATTTGCCTATAAATGGATGTACACGAAAAGTATCATGTTGAGTGAAATTAATCAGAAGGAGAAAGACAGGTATAGAAAAAATACTCATTTGTGGACTATAATATCTATTTGTATATATAAATATATATAAATATATATAATATATATATATATGTGCATTGCCCCTCAAGGTGTTGCAGGTGTGGCTGCAGTGCATTGGCAGGTGGAAGATAGGAGACAGGTTTGTCTACACCCAGGGCTCTGCCCTGTAGACCCTGGATGGTTGATGGTCTGACATAAAAGACTGGGTCCCCTGGGATGAACCCAGAGCCATGGCAGAGCCTGGCTAGCTACCTGTGGTATTTGATATGCCAAAAACAGTAACAATAATTGACCTCGTTCCCAGTGAATGGAGATGTTACTGGCACTCACTTGAGCAAATCGATGAACAACAGGAAGACAAGTGACAAGTGACATATATGTCCATATATAAATACATATACAAATAGGTCAGGCAGGACCCCCAGTCTTCTGGCTGGCTGGGCTCCCCCCCTTCACCTCTGATTAATCTGTGGACTTAGGACCTCAGGTCAAGGTGTCTAAGGGCAAAGCAGTAGTACAGGGGCATGTGGGTGGACCCAGGTTCAATCATTTCTGGCGTGACTTAGTATCCCCCACGCACTGCTGGGAGTGATCCCTGAATGCAGAGCAGGGAGTAAGCCCACAGCACCAAAGGGTGGCCCCCAAAGCCAAATAAATAAAATGGAATAAAGGTATTTGTTCAGGTCGCTGGCCCAGATCTGGCCGAAGAGCTTCCCAATTCATACTCTTTACCCAAACCTCCCCCACCTGCCCATCCTGGCTTATTTGGAGAATAAATGTCACCTCACCCAGTTCTCAGGTTTGGGGGGCTGGGTCTGCCCTAGATGTCCTGTGTGAGCCTTGTGTGTGGACCCCCCTTCACCCCCCGTGGGGGTCCCGTCATCCCTGGTGGCACTCCAGCTGCAGTCACTGTTGGCCACCATTTTATTTTTTCAAAAAAAAAAATTTTTTATTTGCTTCTTGGGTCACACCTGGCAATGCTCGGGTGTTACTCCTGGCTCTGCATTCAGGACCATATGGGATGCAGGGGATCGAACCCAGGTCAGCTATGTGCAAGGCAAACTTTCTACCTGCTGTGCTATCGCTCCGGCCCTTTTTAAAATTTTTTTAACTTTATTTATAAACTATGGCAGAGCCTGGCAAGCTACCCGTGTTTTATTTGATATGCCAAAAATTAGTAACAATTATGGACCTCAATTCCATGACCTGAAGAATGCTTTAAGGCTCTTCCTGTCCCTGGAGCAAGCAGATGCCCTTCAGGTACACTTGCTTGCCACAGGGTGTATGGAAATGTTACTGGTGCCCCCTCGAGCAAATTGATGAACAATGGGAAGACAGTGAAGACAGTGACAGTGATCCCACAAATTAGTACATATATGCATATATATAAATAATGAGAGTAATATCCAAGGCCAGTTAAAACAGGGGCCAGGAGGAATTGTTAATGACTGGAACTTACCACAAGTGTGTGGAGGACAGAGGTTAAGTAAGATATAGAAGAGATTCATTTGCCAACAATAATTAGCAGTGGTAATGCTAGAAGTGAGTTTTTCACCTTTCCATTCAGATCACTTCCCAAGTGATCCCTAAATGGGTATAGATTTTTTCCTACCTTTGGGGGAAGGTATTTGTAGAAAACTAAGTTCAATCTCCTCCCATTTTATTGCTCCAAATATAGACATGTTGTTGCTTCTTTTTTAAAATCTCTGCCTCCTTTCTCAACACCATATTCCTTATTTCATCATGTTAATTTTAACATGAGGAATCGAAAGAGCTATGCTTGGAATATCACGCCTCACTCAAGTGAGAGAAGGAATCTGGAGTTCTGATCTCCGTCGCTATTCCAGAATCAGGGACGCTGTCTCGCTTGCCAAGGCATCGAAAATCAGATGGGCTGGACATGTAATGCGATTTGGAGACAACCGCTGGACTAGAGCCATTACCGACTGGATCCCACGGGATGTCAAAAGATCACGTGGCCGCCCACCTACAAGATGGTCAGACTTCCTTGTAAAGACCCTGAAGGACAAGACCTCCTGATATATGTTTCACTTGACCTTGGATATTGGTATCATAATATGTACATATATATTTATGCCATGCAAATAAATGCAGCCATTCTGTATCTGTCTCTCTCCTTCTGGCTAATTTCGCTCAACATAATCTTCTCCATGTCCATCCAAAACCCAAACATGAACTTTTTAATTGTATATCTTTTTATTTGTATATCTCACGGTGGTATAATAAAATACTTTAAAAAAAGACCCTGAAAATGGAGACATATTCCCTGCTCATGGATAGGAAGGATCAACATTATCAAAATGGTAATACTCCCTAGAGCTTTATACAGATTCAATGCGGTCCCTATAAAGATACCCATGATGTTCTTCAAAAGAAATTGAACAAACACTCCTGAAATTTGTATGGAATAATAAAACTCCACGAATAGCTAAAGCAATCCTTGGGAAAAAGAAGATGGGAGGTATCACTTTCCCCAACCTCAAGCTCTACTACAGAGCAGTTGTAATTAAGACAGTGTGGTATTGGTATAGAGACAGACCTGTAGACCTATGGAATAGAACTGAGTATCCTGAAACACATTCTCAAATATACAACCACTTAATCTTCGATAAAGGAGCAAAAAAATATTACGTGGAGCAAAGAAAGCCTCTTCAACAAATGGTGCTGGGAAAACTGGGCAGCTACATGTAAAAAAATGAACTTAGACCTCCTTCTAACGCCATGCACAAAAGTCAGATCAAAATGGATTCTAGATCTCAACATCAGACATGAATCTATAAGGTACATCGAAGAAAACATAGGAGAAATGCTCTACGACATCGAAACGAAAAATATCTTTAAAGATGACACACCACTGACCAAGCAAATGGAAGCAAAGATAAACAAATGGGATTATATAAAACTAAAAAGCTTCTGCACCTCAAAAGAAACGGTGACCAAGATACAAAGACAATCCACAGAGTGGGAAAGGATATTCACCCAATACCCATCTGACAAGGGGTTAATATCCAGGATATATCAGGCACTGGTAGCACTCCACAAGAAAAAAACAGCCAACCCCATCAAAAAATGGGGAGAAGAAATGAACAGAAGCTTCCAAAAAGAAGAAATTCGAATGGCCAAAAGGCATATGAAAAAGTGTTCTTCATCTTTAATCATCAGGGAGATGCAAATCAAAACAACAATGAGGTACCATCTCACACCACAGAGACTGGCACACATCCAAAACAGCAAGAACAACCGGTGCTGGCGTGGATGTGGGGAAAAAGGGACTCTGATCCACTGTTGGTGGGAGTGCCGACTGGTCCAGCCCTTTTGGAAAACAATATGGGCATTCCTCCGAAAACTAGATATTGAGCTCCCATTTGATCCAGCAATAGCACTCCTGGGAATATACCCGAGAGACCGAAAAACACATAGCAGAAACACTATCTGTACTTCTTTATTCATCTCTGCGCTATTCACTATAGCTAGAATCTGGAAACAACCTAAATGCCCGAGAACAGAGGACTGGCTAAAGAAACTGTGGTTCATCTACACTATGGAATACTATGCGGCTGTCAGAAAAGATGACATTATGAAATTTACCTGCAAATGGAGGGACATGGAGACTATCATGCTGAGTGAAATTAGTCAGAAGGAAAAGGACAGATATAGAATGACTGCATTCATTAATACGACATAAATAGATACCAGTGTTTTACTAAATGTGGGAAATGGTAATGGCAGATTAAGACTCATCATTGAATATACACAAAGAGACTTAAGTGATAAACTCTAAATATCTGCAGGGCTAGCCACAATGTGTAAAAAAGAAGAGGCAGAGAGATGCAGAGACAGAGAGAGAGACAGAGAGAGAAAGAGAGGAAACTGGGGTACCTGCTATTAAGGCAGCATGGGGGTGGGCAGGAGGGGTGGGGTACATTGGTGGTGGAAATGGGGCACTGGTGGAGGGATGGGTGCTGGTATACTGTATTACCAAGAACCAATTATGATCACCTTTGTAATTGTATGTTTCACTGTGGTATAATAAAAAATTAAAAAAAAAAATAAAAAGTTCATATTGGGGCCGGAGCGATAGCCCAGCGGTAGGGCGTTTGCCTTGCACGCGGCCGGCCTGTGCCGGCCTGGGTTCGATCCCCGGCATCCCATATGGTCCCCTGAGCGCCGCCAGGAGTAATTCCTGAGTGCAGAGCCAGGAGTAACCCCTGAGCATCGCAAGGTGTGACCCAAAAAGCAAAAAAAAAAATAAATAAATAAAAATAAAAAAAATAAAATAAAAAAGTTAAAAAAAAAAAAAAAAAAAAAAAGACCCTGAAGGAACGGTTTGAGGCTCTTTATATTCCTGAATCAACCAGATGCCATTGGGCTACATTGGCACGTGACAGGGTCCAATGGAAATGTTACTGGTGCCTGCTCGAGCAAATGAATGAATAACGGGATTCAAGTGATCAAGTGATCAATTTTAACATGTTAATTTTAATTTTACAAGCAGTGACTGCTCGGTCTTTGTATCTGGTATTTCCCACAAACTGGCATTTCTGGAATATACATGGACACATAGACCAGACAGGCGTCAGCTTGGCATTGCCCCTTGAAACCAAAGTACTCTGCAACCCTCTTTTATTTTCTTTGCTTTTTGGGTCACACCCGGCAATCATCAGGTATTTCTCCTGGATCTGCACTCAGGAATTACTCCTGGAGGTGCTCGGGGACCATATGGGATGCCAGAGATCCAACCCTGGTTGGTTGCATCCAAGGCAAATGCCCTACCCACTGTGTTATCTCTCCGGCCCCAGTCTACAACCCTCTTGACCTCACCACATACCAACACAATGAAGACACCCTAAAACGCTAGAGAAATGCTAGAATTTTATTCTTTTTTCTTTCATGGATTCTGAAAAGTAGTTTTAAGTTCCAAGTGGATAGATGCTATTTCTTTTCATTTTACTATTCTTAGTAGTTTCTCATCTTACTGCTTTGTGTTTGCTCAGGGAATATGAGTTCTGCTTAGTACAAAGAGTTGAGATCTTCTTTGGAGACTCAAGGTAACATGGTGAATTTTCTGTACAGTACATGTTTTACCAGACAGTGTCTCATTGTTTTTCTGGCTACAAGGTTAAATATTAAGCAAGCGAATAGCTTTTTTTTTTCAACTCTAGATCCTTTCTTGTTTTTGTCTAATTGTTCTGTTGTTTAGAGAGCGGTCTCCCACTGTGATGCACACTGATCATTTTTTTCCTTATATTTGTAACTGTTTTTGATTTATGTGCTTTAAAGTCATTTTGTTAGATACATAATACCCATGACAAAACTATTATGAATGTTTTCTTTCCTACATGTGGAATGCCCTTCTTTGTCCCTTTCCAGGCCTCTCTTCTTAGATATTTTCTCTTTGTCTTTTGCTAATTAAACCAGCACCTAAACTTGATTTTAATTAGCATAACCTGCTATGTATTTCTTGTCCTTAATTTTAAACTTACCTAATAAAATTTGTTAGATATCTCAATAAAATATAGTAGAAATATGGTTTAGTTTTGTTGGTTGGTTTGTTTGTTTGGTGTAGTTATATTTGGTTGGTTGATTTGGTATGATTTGGTTTTGATTTGGTTTGATTTGGTTGGTTGATTTGGTTTAGTTTGGTTGATTTGGTTTGGTTTGGCTTTTTGGGTCTCCCTACCTCATTCAGAGTTCAAGGGGCCATGAGCCTTGTTACTGTGAAACTGAGCTAATTCTTGACGAAATTCTTGAGTTATTGCATATGAAATTAGCATATAAAGCTAAGGTGTTTATGAAGTTATACATTTAACTGCTTTACGAAGATCTGTTTGGTTCTCCCATTTCCGTGTATGAAGTCCTGGTCTGTTTCTCCTTTTTGTGTTTTTGGTTGGGTTTTGGTTTTTGAGTCACACCCTATGTTGCTCTGGGATCATTTCTGGCTATGCTCAGGGGATCATTTGTGGTGCTGGAGATTGAACCCTTATAGGTGTGTGTACTATCTTACCTGCTGTGCTATCTCTCCAGCCTCCTCTCTTGTCTTTCTTTCTAGAGGAAGAGCACACCCAGTGGTACTTAGGCACAGATAGTCCTTTCTTTGTGCTCAGAGATCATTCCTGGTGGTGCTCATGGACCATATGCAGTGCCAAAGATAAAAACAGGAGCATCCATGTATAAGGCAAGCACTCAACACCTGAACTCTCTCTCCAGCCATCCTGTCCTTTTTGGTCTTGTTCCTCCATGTTCCAGGCTGCTCATAGGTCCAGTGTCTCTTAGTGCCCTATAGACTCCATGATCTGTCATTGATGCTTGCTGCTTTTAGTCCCCTTGGCTTTCCTTTGAATTTCTGCAAGTGAGTGGCGCCTGCTGCTCTTCCTACCATCTGCAGGGGCACAGGTCAGGGAACAGAGAGGTGCTGAGCATTCTGGCAAGAGTTGGGTCAAAGAGAGTGTAGGCTGACCTTGTGTCCCTTCTAGGTGTTCTTGATTCCTGCCCTGAGGCATTGTATTACCATTTGACCAGCTCTTATAGGTAAGATATTTTTGTCTTGTTTTGGTTTTGTTTTGAGGGGCACCCCCTATTGGTGCTCAGGCATTGCTCTGGCTCTGCACTCAGATGTCATATCTGGTGATACTTGGGGACCACATGGGATACTGGAGATTGAACACAGGTTGGCAGTGTGCAAGGCAAATGTCCTACGGATTCTACTCTCACTCTAGTCCATAGGTGAGATTTAAAATGGCCAATTTTATTGTATTAACTAAATTACTTGGTGTTCCTTCCCTTGCTTCTCCCCCGATGGTTCCCCCATGGATGATTCCCATGGATGATTCTCTGCCAAATGGGCAGGTATTTCAGTGTGAGGGTTCAAGGATATGTTGTTACTCAGGCTCCAAAGTGCCTATTCCACCCCTCCACGGACATCAAATGCCTAGAGGTCTTCAAGTTCACATCCAGAGATGTTTGAGGGACCAGGTGATGCCAGGAATGAATCAATCACTGCACTGTCTCCAGGCCCGTAGTTACAAAAAGAAAATTTTAATCCAAACTTGGAGTCTTTGAGTAGTAGAAATATATTTATTGTGAAAGCTTGTAAACTTGGATTTGAGGGTATAATAATTTAATTGTTCTGGTTATTGTATTACTGATTGAATTTTATGTTCTCTTTATGTTCAGATAATTAAGTGTGGAGTAAAATTATTGCATCTATTTGAGCATGGACAGATTTATTCTGTTGATCTTGAGCAGTTCCAAAATTTTTTGGGTTCTAGTTCCATTTTTTCAGTTTGGATTCTTATTTTCCAGCACTTATATTAAAGGTACTTTTTCTATCAAGAAAGATTTTTTGTTAGACTATGAATCTTAAGTGACAGGATTTAATTAGAAATGAGACACTTCAACATACTTTCATGATATTTTATAACTCTTCTATTGGGTTTTTTCATTATAAAAGAAGTGTTGAAGAACTTCCTATCTTTTTGCACTGATAATATACACAGAGAGAGAAACGAACGGAAGCTACAAAGAATGGATATTATCCAATTAAATGTCCTATTGTACATAACCTTTCTGTTGACTTCCTCAAGACAATTGCTGTGCTGATGCTTGTGTGTTGTGTGTCCCCTTTGGTACTGCTGATATGCTACAGGTAACCTTGGTTTCAGCCTACTTCCACGCACTCTTCTACTTTTGCATTTTGTGTAAATGTAGATATTTGAGGGGGCCTCCCAAACAGTACTCTAAGGGCCCCAAACTCATATCAGGCAATTCTCAACTAATTCTGTTGGTGGTTCAAAATGAGAGACCCAAGGATGTGGTGCTAATTGGGGACAGTGCAGGGAATACTGGGGCCACCGTAGCTGTGCTAAAATGGCGCTTGGTAATTCTCAAAGGACCATGTGGGGCTGAGGACAGAACTATAGCTGGCATTGTGCAAGGCATGTGGCTTAACCCCTTTATTATTTTTCTGCCTTATTTATATTTTTGCATTTGGTTTTTGCTTAGCAATATATTATGTGCATCTTTCAATAAACTGCAAACACACATGGACCCATTTCACTTATTGATCAGATTTTTATTTAATTTTTTTAAGATGATAGTTTGAGAGCAGATGCCTTATCACCTCATTAGCTGGTTTCCTATACCATCCCAGGGTAGCACTATTATATTTTTACAATGTTTTAGAATTTTCTGTGTAATTCTCTGTATAATAAATTACAAAAATATAATTTTCTTTATAAGATAGTATAGCATATACTTATCTTTCAATTAATAATGTACCTCAAGAGAGTTTTTAGTATCCTACCCACAGAGTTCCTATATTATTTTTTCTTTGGGAGAGGGGTTTCCTCTCAATACTCATGTAGTCATATGGTACTAGGCATTTATTTCAGGCTCTCATGCATTGAAAGCAATTTCCCTGCTCCTGCATATTTGTCATGCAATAGAATTGCACTTCATCATTAAAACGTTGGTGATTTATATTATTTCACTAACTTTGCAAATACATCTGAGCAAGCACATCACTTATATGCAAGAATCTTTGCCAGAGAAATTTCTAATGTGATATCAAATAAATACTATATAGAAAAATAAAATATAGTAACTTAATTAGTTTCCAATATCTAGATATTTTATTTCAATACTGTGCTAATACAAAGTTCCTGCCATTCCTAGCCACCACCTCTATAGAGCTTTAGAAGAAGCCAGAGGAACCCCCTCCCTGCACCCCACCATACCATGATGATAGCCATTTTCAACGTCCAGACTCCACAGTTCGTCACACCCCCCCACCCAAGAGAGAAGCCGATCTCAAGCCGCCCTCATCAGAGTCCCACTCTAGTGAGAAGCCAATTTGAAGCCATGTATGTGGGTCTGGGCAGCTAAAATCACAGGGTTTCCATGGAGATGGAGCTGGGGTTCCTTTCCTCCACCTCCATTCCTTCTGGGAGCCCCAGTGGACACCCACGAACTGCTCCGGGGTTGTCGGCTGTGATCCAGAGACATTGACACATGGGGCAGAGCTGCTACAGGCTCTCCCTGTGGACACAGCTGCTTTGCAACCGTGCTATATCAAACTATTAGACATCAACCATGTTCCAGAAATTGAGATGATCAATACAAGAACAGAAATAGAACAGATTAGCCCGTAGCAAACCAGGAAAAAAAAAAGTCATGACTTTATCAATACTACTACCATATATGGACTGCTGTTGTCAATATAACTGGTGCCAACTAAGGGAGCAGGCAGGGGGATGGGGGTGGGAAATGAGTGTATTTGGTGGTGGGATTTGTTTTGGATGATGAAATATTAAATAAAAACTTTGGATGATGAAATATTAAAGAAAAAATTAAATTAAAAATATTCCTGCTATTGATTTCCTTGCAGGTACAAAAATAAATGTCATTATGCACATCCTCATCTGTGAGATAACTTTCTGGCAGTGCCATTGCTGTATCAAGCACATCTTAGAACTTGATAGGTATGCTTAAATGGTTCCAACTGCCTTTCATACAGGCTTCACTGATCTCACCAGCATGCTTAGAAACTTATTTTCTACAAATTGATGTAATGGTAAAACATTCAAATTTCATTGATGAAAATTGTCTAATTTCACTTTCAGCTTGCATTTTTATACCACAGAACATAACCTAAGAACCACTTATACCTTCTTTTTTATTTGTTTCTCGTTTTGATTTGGGGGATGCAAAGGCACAATCTATGGTGCTTAGAGCTTATTCCTTACTCTGTGCTCGGAGATCACTCTTAGGAACCATATGTAGTGCTGTGGATTGAAAATGGTCAGCCATATGCAAGGGAAGTGCCCTCTTCTATGTACTATCCGCCTGGCTCCAATGTCCTCTTATTTTTGCCCATTTTCCTATTGTATTTTCAGGTATTTTAAAAAGTTGATTTGCACCAAATCTTCATATTGATATTTATCTTTGTAGTTCTCAAAGTTCTCTGTTGTTTATTTATTATTTCTTTGTTTTGGAGACCATTACCAGTCGTGCTGAGGTGTTTAAGGTTTGCAGTGATCACACGGTGCTAAGAATCATATCTTGGATTTCCACATGCAAAGCATGCACTCAGCCTATTGAGCTATCTTTCTGGCCCCTTTATTTAAAAAAAATTACTTTTAGTTTAGGTAGTTTTAATAGTGTTGATTATTTTTTATAGATGCAATAATCTTTTGGAATTCTCTGATATTAATTGTGCTTATTTTTAAACTCTTCTGCTGTTTATTCTATTACTCCAAGAATGTGGGCTGATCTTCGGAAATCCCTGTACACCTGCTTGTTGGGTTTACTCTAAGCCAACCTCAGTGATTGTGGGAGAGTGTTGGGACAGACTGCCAAGAGCTGACTAGTAGCTTGTTTTCAGAGACTAAAGAGGAAAAGTAACTGCCTGTGGGGGCGGGGGCTGTGTAATTCCTGCCTGGGCTTCCACTTTCACTTAAGCCCTCTGGGCCAGTTCACTGTGACCCAAGATCAGCTCTGGAGAGAGAGTGGGGGTAGAGTCTGTCTCCACAGCAGCCCCGGATGCTGCTGTTACATTCTAATGTGCTTTGGGTCCCCCTCTCTGACTTTGTCAACAGAACTGCCCCTACATTAGTCTACGTCTGCTCTCGTGCATGTTCCAGGTTATATTTCCTGAAGGTTATTCCTTCCACCAGCTGATCCTCTGGGATGGCTCAGATCTGCAACTCCCTGTTTGTTTGTTTTCATACTGAGGGATTCCTCTAGATTTCTTCCTCATCACAGCATGCTTGTTTGTTCCTCAGCACGGCTCCTAATCCTTATTTTAAAAGTTGCACACCCGGCGATGCTCAGGGGTTACGCCTGGCTCTGCACTCAGGAATTACTCCTGGCGGTGCTCGGGGGACCATATGGGATGCCGGGATCGAACCCAGTCCAGCACAGGCCGGCAGCGTGCAAGGCAAACGCCCTACCCGCTGGGCTGTCGCTCAGCCCCTTATTAAACTGATTTTATTTCCCAATTTCTTTGAAAAGACAAAGCTAGGAAAAGTTGTATGTTCGCTGCCATGCACGTTAAATACTTAAACTTGGGAGAGCCTTAGCATGGTATGTGGTTCGTAGACGACATCCACCAAATGTTGTTTTGCATAAAGAAACACAAGGAAGGTGGAGGGATGGGTGATGCAACATTGTGCGACTGAAATGCAATCAGGAACGGCTTTGTAATTTTCCCACAGTGATATAATAAAACATTTAAAAAAAACACAAGGAAAGGAAGAAAATCAAGGGGAAAATTTAGAATAATTTCATTTTTAAATTTATTTTAATTTTAGATTAGGTAATAGGAATGTAGCTGTGTTTGAGTGCAGAATATTGATATACAAAGTTACTGCATAGCTCTCCACCAAAGTATCCATGATCCTCAGTCACGTCCCTTCATCACTCTGACTGACTTCCTTTCCCTCAGCCATCCCCCTCCCACGTTGTTTGTTGATTGGCAGTTATAGTTTTGGTACATACCATTTCCCTCTTTTGCCACCATCCATGACTTCCTGACCTTTCAACTATGTTACTGTGTTACTTCTAATCCACCTCATCCTTCCTCCAATATCTCCTTCTCAACTCATGCATTCTCAGACCTATGATCCAGTATCTGAGCTTTATTATCAATTGCTATTGTTCATACCTTTGATTCATGCCACAGGTGAATGAGATTATACTGTATTTATTCTGCCTCTTGTTTATCATAGGTATGATACCTTCCAATTACACCCAATTGTCATACTTTGCATGACTTTATTTTTTATCTTATGACTGCATAGTATTCCGTTGTATATGTGTACTACAGCTTCTTTATTCAGTCATCTGTTGTTGGAAATTTGGATTTTTTATATATTCTGGCTATTGGGCTAAGGGCTGGAGCTGACACAGGCATGCACATATCTTTATCACTATCACTATCTTCCCGCTTCATCATCAATTTGCTCAAGCAGGCTCCAGTAACATCTCCATATGTCCTATCTCATGCTAGTAGAGCACAAGGGCATCTGCTCGCTCCAGGAACATAAAGAGCCTCAAACCATTATATTAGGTCATGACCTAATATATTATTACTGGTATTTGGTAAAATTATTACTGGTATTTGGCATATCAAATATGACATGGGCAGCATGCCAGGCTTGCCGTGCGGGTGGCATACTCTTGTAGTCACCTCTATTTTATTTTATTTTACTTTATTTTATTTTATTTTGCTTTTTGGGTCACACCTGGCAATGCTCAGGGGTTTCTCCTGGCTCTGCACTCAGGAATTACTCCTGGCGGTGCTCGAGGGACCATATGGGATGCCAGGGATCTAACCCAGACCGCACGGCAAACGCCCCTACCCGCTGGACTATCACTCCGGCCCCTCTTGTAGTTACCTCTAAATACAGCATTTATTGATGAACCTTGCCGCTTAAGCAGCCGCACGAGCCAGGCTGTGATAGGCTCGCCTGCTGGGTGGAGTTCTGATGAGAGGGGAGGTCCAAATATGGAAAATGGCTGCCCTCATGGGGTGGGAGAGTCATCTGGCTTGTTGCGAGGCTCTGCTGGGGTGGCGGGCCAGAGCTAGAACCTCCCATCCTCCCGGGGCCTCGTGAGCGGCTGGGCACAGGGAGAACTGGTAGCAGCTCTGCCCCATGTCTGTGAGTCTCTGGATCAACATATCTGGGCCGATTGAAAAAAATCCGCCCAGACATACCTTTATAATTTTTTTCAATCCGCCCAAACATATCTTTATAATTAATGATTTTATGTGTGGGGTATAGATGCCTAGAAGTGGGCTAGCTGAGTCAAATGGAAGATCCATAGAATTTATTTATACTATGGTAAACTGAATATTGTTTTATAGATATTGCAGACCCTCCAGGAATGGCTAGCCACAAATATTACAAAATGTGAATAATGCACTCTCTCTCGCTCACAGGTATGTGGCTGAAAGATATAGAAATGATTAAAAGCATGGTCCCTATGGTCTAACATGAATATCCTAAAAGAAAAAAACTAAAAAAATGTATCATACATAGCTTAGTCTATTTAGATATACCCTGTAATGTTCCGGGCTACCTCTGGCTCTGTGCTCATGTAGTTCGAGGGATCAAACCCAGCCATCTGCATGCAAAGCATGTGCTCAGCCTGCTAAGTTATAGCCCCAGCCCTTCTGGCTGTGAAGTCTAAAGGTGTTAGAGGAGAAGAAAGAAAGTAATTACTGGATAATCTACACATAGAGAAAGCTATTTCAATGTGGCTCAAATGGGAGAAAAGATAAAGGTGTATATGACAAGTTTTATTATATGCACTGAAAAGATCCTTCCAAATATTCATGGCCATTAGACTCTTGAACTCTTCCAAATACTCATAGTCATTAAAAGTAGCAGTAAGGGCATGTTTTAAACTTTGTGTTATTCTTTAGTTTCTCCTGTTTGTTGTTGTTGGGGATCACACTCTTCATACTAGTAGCTTCCATGAGTCATACACACAAGAGTTGTGACACTAACATCCAGTGGGAACCATGCACCAGTGACAGTGGGTTACTTTGTTGAGGTTTCAGGGATCACTAGCCATAGTGCTGCTGGAGTTCCTCTCGTGTATAGGGTGGTGCTGGGACTTAGTCAGCACTACTCTGACTTAGCCCTGCCTGCAAGTCAAGTGTTCTACCATTGAGCAATTTCCCAGCTCTGGATAACTCTCTTGAAAGAAATAAAGTATGGCCTATAAGTAAGTTTCTTGGAACTACAGATGACCAATTATCACCTGCACAAACCACTTCAAATATTAAAATTTATATTGTGAACTTGGTTCGCTTTAAAGGAAATTTTGACTTAAGGCTCCAGCAGCTTTATGCTTTTAGGTATTATACAGAAACATTGAAGTTTTGCAAGGAAAGTGACTCAAGATTAGCAGGAGAAAGGTCTGCTTCTCTAGTGGGGGTTCTGCCTTGAAAAACTCAATAGCTCACTTCTGCCTTCCCGTCTGAATAGGCCAGGGCAAGGACTCTCACCATTTTAGTCTGATACTAAGCGCAAAGCCAGGATCCCTGCCACCTGTGTCCTGGGGAGAGTGAGAAGTGTAAAGAAAGGCAGGCAGCAGGAAGCCATGAGAAGAGAAATTGCTGTGCTCCTTGCTTCAAGGGCACAAGATACACTAAACTCTAAAAGAATGTTTTCTTCTAACGGTCTCTGCGTCTTGCCTTTTCATATTCCATGGCATAGAAGATTGGGGTCTTTTTTGACAAATAAGCGTATGTGCTGCCCTTCCAGACACCAGAGAGCCCAGGGGAAGGTGGTGCGACAAAGTCATCCAGCATGTGGCTGTGAGAACAGACTGATGGAGAAGAGAACTAAGAGGTGACGCTGGCAGGTGGTGAGCAAGGGGATCAGTGCTGAGTCGGATGGCCTGGAGAGAGTCAAGCTGAATCGGCTCTTCTTGTCTCTGTTTTCTCAGTAGTAACAGAGGCATATTGGTCAGGATTTTAAAAATTGCAGACTTCACACTGACAGTATAGGAACAGGGATGGTGGTTCCAAGAACTGGAGTGCATGCTTTTCGCATGTGGGATCCCAGGCTTGAGCCCTGACTGCACGAGGTCCCCCAAACACATGTGGCCCTCACCCCACCATACTATAAAGTTTAGTTCCTGATTCATAAAGCACTGGGGAAAGTTATGTTTTTATTATGGTTAATTTCTTCATACCACCCAGCTGTAGGACCTCAGATAAATAAGTCTTAAAATGTGACCTGGGGACACTGGGATATTCTTAGAGGGACCATAAGGTCACAACAATTTCCACATATATTATTTTCAATATGATGGTCTCTCATGAATGCATATTGGAGCTTTTCAGAGGCTATACAGCATGTGACTGCACAATAGAATAAATAGAGAGGGTAGGAGAATCAGCTCCCTTCATTGAGGTTAGACAGTTAAGGGATTTATTAAAACGTGCAACCCTTTTCACAAAAATATACTTAAGTTTTCATAAAATTCTATTGACATGCAATGGGTTTGCTCTTGTTTTTTGAATAAAAGAGAAAGGGAGATGCAAGGGGAAAGGAAAGGAGAGGAAAAGGGAAAAGGAAAGGAAAGGGAAGGGAAGGGAAGGGAAGGGAAGGAAGGGAAGGGAAGGGAAGGGAAGGGAAGGGAAGGGAAGGGAAAGGAAGGGAGGGAAAATAAGTGAGAAAAGAGAGGAAAGAGGGAAGGGGAGGGGAGGGAAGAGAAGGAAAGGGAGAGGAAGGAAATAGAGGAGAAAGAGAGAAAGGGAGGGAAGGGAGGGAAGGGAAGGGAAGAAGGCAAGGGAAGGGAAGAAGAGAAGGAAAAAGAAAAGAAAGGGAAGGGGAAGGGAAGGGGAAGGGAAGGGAATGGAACGGAACAGAACAGAATGGAACGGAACGGAACGAAATGTTACAAAATGGAACTGAATGGAACAGAACATAAGAGAAAGGAAGGGAGGGGAAGGGAAGTGTTAATCCCACAGGCTGGGGCTCATGCCAGTGAACGGAAACAGAAATTCATGTTATTGGATAGCTCAGTTCATACAGAAGGAAAAAAAAGAGCTCGGTGGGACTAGGTTCCCATCTCACACCAAGTCCACAAGCTGCAGCTCCTACATCCCTCCCTGTCCTTAGGGAGAAGAGCCTAGGAAATAGGTTAAATAAAGACTGTTAGAAAAAGGCGCTAGGGAAGAAATGGGCCAATTGAATACCAGAGTCCCTTACGACAACTTCTACCGTCACTTGTCTCATTCTGGAGTCCTAGACTCCTGGCACAATTCTATATACAGCAGGCCCTGAAAATATCTGAAAAAGAAAAATAAGAAACAATAAATGAACCCACAAAACAGGAAACACCAAGAAAGCAAGACCTAATCAGTCAGTATTCTTAAGACTTTGGGGGAAGGTAGCTCTTCAAAATAAAGAGTTCTAACTAAAAACCACAGGGAAAAGAAAGTCTTTCCCCTCCGTTTATGTACATGGTCATTGCATCTATTTCAAGTTTCTTACCAGGAATCCTAATAAATATTTAAGCCATTCTGATCTACCTTGCCAGCTGGTACTTAGGGGAATTAGGCAGTGGATTACAAGGATGGTTTCTTCAGAAGCTTTGAAGTCTGCTGTGTTAGGCTCTACCATCACAAGAATGTCTCATCTACTTCCCTTTCTCCTTTCTTTCCTAATCTCTTGTTAAAGAAAAGTAGCTATAAACACACCAACCTATGTTGCTATAATGATTTTCTTAGTTAACACTGTAGTTAGGTTCATATAGACTTTTACTGTAATCCCCCATTTTCACTAG
The DNA here is from genome assembly GCA_021461705.1 of Cryptotis parvus. Classification (NCBI taxonomy): domain Eukaryota; kingdom Metazoa; phylum Chordata; class Mammalia; order Eulipotyphla; family Soricidae; genus Cryptotis; species Cryptotis parvus. The sequence goes on from JAJIBD010002728.1 coordinate 168,072, forward strand.
TTCCTAAAGTCTTGGACTACTTTCTTTTTTAAGCTCCAGCCTAAAACTTTGCAGGTCTTGTTCCTAATAAATTTTAAAATCAGTTAGTTCTTCTGCTTCTGAGAGGGCAAGCTATGTAACGTTTTGCCATGAGCACTATAAAAGCTAATTAAGCAGAGGTAGACATTGTCACCATGGCTGTTCATTACTTGGAAAGACATCACCTTCCAGGAAATTATCAAGAATTCGAAATACCAGGAGAGGAGAATCAAGTGATATCTGTCAGTCAACTTGGCTCTTTTGACTGAAGTTGCTGAGAGAGTCTCACAATTCCAAAAAGGCCCGAAAAATAGACTTTAGAGGGGTTTTCTACTCAAAGGATATTCAATATAAACTTTTTCATTTATTTCAGAGGAACAGGCAAGATATTTAAATGCTATCGGTAATATTCTGCTTATTATTATTACAAAATCAGGACATACTGAGGTTTTCACCACATAAAACATATATAACAAACATGGAAGGTATACAAAGAAATAGCTCTGTAACTTAGAGGTCCGACTTGTAAGTATAGGACGACAACTTGCAAGTTGTCATCCAAAGTCCCACATGTGGATCACTTATCAATACCTGGATAGACGTCATTTTCTCAGGCTCTTTTCTTAGAGATAAGACAGATGGCATGTCCCTAGTTCTTGCAGGTGACCCTGTTGTATAGACAACTGGTTAATATCCACAAAAGGGGTCATCCTCATTGATGAATGTCTTCCCTGACCTGGTAGTCAAGAGATCTGGGATATTTCATACCTACTTCGGTATGATATACTTCTTCCCTAGATTTTGTATTCTCTTTTGATTTTCCAAACTTGAGCCTACTAAACCAAGCTCACTCACTTGTCACATATATAGGACTCCATGCATATTTATTCTTGCTTGAGGTCTTAGACCAGCTAGTCTCCATTAAGCTGAATAGCCAAGATGATTCATTCAAATGTCTGGACATATGTCATTTACATATGACCCACTCATGCATTCGTATGCCTTAAGCTTTGTTGCTGCATAGCAGCCGTAGGCAAGTCAGGTTTCTGGGGGTAAGTGAAGGGTTCAGTGCTACAAAGAGGAAAAGGTAGAAGCCCTTAAGTCCTCTCAAAGACGGGACCTGTCACTAACTCAGCTTTACTTCTGCCTTATTCTATTAGTGAAGTGAATACTATCTGCCATCAGTAGAGAGAAGGAAATGACTCGATTTCTCAATGAAATGATAAATTTACACCTGTTATTTTAGCAAAACTCAAGAAACAACATGCTGGAGTATTTTGGCAGGGTTTCTGGGTCCATGTAGCCCAGCAGAAACACTGTTAGGTCATTCCAAGTGAGGAGTTAAAAAAAGAGTAAAAACTACAATCCTTGTTATGGGAAAACTTAGCACTTAATCAGTCTAGGAGGAAAAGAAATACCATTTATAAAACAACGGCATTTCTTTACTTTGGAAGAACACTATTTTTGAGGAGGAAGGAGCACTTGTTAAGGCATCAGACAGCTCAGAGGCTACTGAATTTCAAAGTTTTTGACTCTGATCAAACTTGTAGGATGAGAAGAAGAACATGAACATGGCACAAATAGGAGTTTAGTCAGAAGGTAACATTAATTCTGGATTTTCTGAAGGTAGCAGACATGTGCTAAAACTCAGAAAAAAGAAATAGAAAAAAGTGGTTTAGGAAGAAAAAAATTGTTCATATGATGAATATAGTCAAAACCCAAGGAGTTATTATATTCATCTGCTCAGGACAATTGATTCATTTATTAATGAATAAATAAATGAGAGAAAGGTTTTAACTTTCTCTCAATATAGAAATCAATGCTGTATAGCACAAAATCAAATCCGTAGTATTAATACTTTAGTAATAAATCCATAGGTGCATGTATTGGTATTTTAATTTGTTTAGAATAATGTAATTTCTAGAGTAAATATCAGATTTATGACTCAAATCTTTAACATAGAATCAAATCATTAATTTTGACATGAAAGCTTGGAGCTAAAGTTAAATTAATTACATTTACGTGCCTATGTCAGCATTTGGTTTGAGTCAAAAATTAAATGTAAAGGGAAATTGAATATATGTTATAGATGCTTGTATCACTTGTCTTCCCCTTGTTCATCTATTTGCTTGAGTGGGTGCCAGTAACGTCTCCATTCGTCCCTGTTGCATGCTAGGTAGAGTAACAGCAACAGTCACAATGTTATAGATACAGTTAAGATAATTTTGAGATATTGAGTTAAGTCTGTGAGACCAAATATGAATTGAAGAACCTTTAAAAGTGTTTACTAGCATGTTCATTTTGCTTAGTTAAGGTTTAGTGCCTCTGCTCTTCCATTTGTTGTTATTATTGTTGTTTCTGTTTTATTGTTGTTGCTCCTGCAAATTGCCATAAACTTGATGGCTTAAAAAATACAAATATATAGTCCTCTAGTTTTATAGACTGTAAAGTCAGCTCAGATCTCGCTACACTGAAATCAAGGAATTCCGAAGCATGAGTTCTCTCTGTAGACTCTAGGGAAGAATCCGACATCCCTATGGTGTGGTGAGTCCTTTCCATAAAGCATCACTTCAATCTCCTCTTTAACTTCTCTGTTCTACTTTTAAAGATCCCTAGACTAGTGTAGTGGGTCCACCCAAATAATTCATAATAATCTCTGTATTGTAAAGGCATCCAAACAACAACCTTAATTTTGTCTGCAAACTAAATTTCCCTTTACTGTGTAATATAACATATTCATAAATTCCAGGAGTTACAGCAGGAGCATCCTTGATTGAGGGCATTAGAAAGCATTTTATGCTTACCACAATATTGGGATAGAAAAACAGAGTTTCAATATTCTCTTCATATTTTTCTTCTTGTCTACCTTCAGATCTACTTTTTGCTCAAGCTCTCATTCAATTTAATTCAATTTAAAGTTATCATTTGTAATTATATAGGTTTATGATTTTCTTTTGCTTTTTTGGGAGGTCACACCCAACAATGCTCAGGGGTTTCTTCTGGTGGTTCTTGGGGGACCATATAGGATGCTGGGAATAGAACCCGGGTTGGCTGCATGCAAGACAAATGCCCTACCCACTGTACTATTACTCCAGTCTCGATTTTTTATTATATCAAGCCAGTTGAAATTTGTTGTAATTGTATTAGCATATGATATTTGATTATATCAAACCAGTAAATTAATTTATTTGTAGGTGAATAGAAGTGACTATGAAAAGCCAAATAAATGACAAATAATAATAATAAGAGCAGGAAAGGAAAGGAAGGAATTAAGAGGGAATAAAACTTTAGTTTTATTTTCATACATGGAGCATATGCTTAGTTTCTGGTCTTTCCATTAAAGTGAATAGTTAATTTTATGTGTTAACTTGACACATGAGTTGCAAATGGCTGCTAAAAGTTGCACTTATTAATGTCCCATAATATTTTGGGAGACATTAGTTTTGAGTCAATAGATTAAGCAAAGAAATGTATCCTCACCAATATGAATATAGGTGAATGGATATACTTCAATCCCTTTGGGAGCCAGATGGAACAAAAGGTAAAAAAAAGGGGAAGAATTCGCTTTTGTCCTGAGGCTGGACTCAAACTTCCAATTGCATCAACATGTCTAGTTTTTCTGATTTTCTAATTTGTAGATGGCAAATTCTGGAACTTCTTAGTATTTATAGTCACATAAGCCAATTTGTATAATTAAAAATGTATAAACATATATCTCATTGATTTTCTTTCTTTGGAGAAGCCAAATAAATTTGATAAGGAAACAAATATCTGCTTTGTTTTAAGAATTAAGAATGTTGTTTTAAACAACACTATTTATTTATTTTATTATCTCATGGTGATATATATATATATGTATATATATGACATATATATATCACCTTGAGATACACAATTACAAAACTGTTCATGATTAGGTTTCAGTCATACGGTGTTCTAGCACCCATCCCTCCACCAGTGCACATTTCGCACCACCAGTCTCTCTCTCCTCTCCTTCTCTCTCTCTCTCTTCTCTCTTTCTCTCTGTCTCTCTCTCTCCTTCTCTTACACATTGTGACTTGTAATACATTTAGGGGTTATCATGTATGTCCCTTTACCTATATTCAATGTTCAGTTCTATGCTGATATTACCATTTTCAACAATTATTAGCACTCTGGTCCCTCTCTATCTTACCTAACCTCTGACTCCCAACACTTGTGGAAGATTCCAAACACTGACCAAATTCTCCTGGTCCATGATTTGCCTGGCCTTGGACACGAGTATCGTACATTTTTTATATCGCACAGATGAATGCAGTCATTCTATATCTGTCCTTTTCTCTCTGGCTAATTTCGCTCAACATGATACTCTCCATGCCCATCCATTTATAGGCAAATTTCATAACTTTGTTTTTCCTAACAGCTGCATAGTATTCCATTGTGTAGATATAACACAGTTTCCTTATCCAGTTACCTGTTCTTGGGCACTCAGGTCATTTCCAGATTCTGGCTATTGTGAATAGTGCTACTATGACCTATTTTTTAAATTGGGCAGAAAACTTGAATTTTTGTCCAATTGAACAAAAAAACTTACTATTTTTTAAATTGGGCAGAAAACTTGAATAAACCTTTTTCAATGAAACTCTAAAAATGGCATATGATAAAATATTCATCCTTTCTTATTTTGAGAAATCAAAGCAAATCAAAACAATGTGATATCACTTTATACCTATGGGACAGTTATACAAGACACAAGAAACAGTTTGAAAGAGGCAGTGGAGGAAATAAAAAAATTAAACAGTATTGGTGGGAAATCAAAATTTGTGCAACCATCATAGGAAGAAATATGAGGAAAAATCAAAGTGATAATTATAATACAATTATCCCATTTCTAGGTATTTACCTAACCATCCCACTCATTTGAAGAGCTACAGGCATTGTACCATATTTATGCAACATTACTTAGTCAAGAACTACACACAGCTTAAAAAGCCCATCAACTAACGAAAGAATAAATAAAATGAGGTGTATGTACACAATTATGAACTCTTCAACTTTAAAGACAGAGACAAGGGCCAGAGAGATAGTACAGTGCTTAAGGAGTTTGCTTTGTTCCTGGCCTACAGGATAGATTCCTAGCACAGCCAAGAGTGATGCCTGAACCCAGAGCCAGGAGCAAGCCCTGATCACAGCTGGATGTGGCCCAAACACCAAAGCAAAAACAAAACAAAACAAAAAAAAGAGGCAATACACAATATGGATGGGCCTAGAAGGTTTTATGTTAAATAACACAAGCCAAACAAGCAAATGCCAAGTGATATCACTCGTGTGTAGTATACAGAAAACAAAGAGATGAACTAAATAAAGCGATCATAAATTTTAGGTCTGTATGATCAATTAGTGGTTACCAGAAAGCAAGGGAGCAGAGGAGTACTGAGGAGGGAAGAAATCAATCAGCCCAAAGATGAGACACATATTTAATGATGCATACGTGAAAACTATATAACAAAATGCTACTTCAATAAAAATTAGTATTTCAAATAATAATAATAATTTTGCTCACATTCAAACTCAAAGTTCTGATGAGAGACTCTGATCAGCACAGCTAAGTAGAAAATCTGGTCAAGTCTGAATATTCCCTAGCAATACTGGTTAAAAATTATACTTTAAAATATTTTCTTTCTCATTGGAAGTGTTTTAGCTCCTATATTCTCAAAATCGCTCATATTGTTCTGGATCTTTATAATCTGGACAATACAGAAGAGTCATTGGCAAACCTATAACATCCTTTGGAGAAACCAAAGAGCATTAACAGAAAAAAATTATCTTTTAGGCATCCCCAGTAATTACAATTCATTGTTCTCATGTGAATTGCTCATATTTTACAACCTCCCAAAACTGATCTGTAAGATTAAATATGATTAAATGTCTCAATTGACAACATGTAATATTATATTTTACTATTGATCTCAATCCATGTGATTAAGGGTAATTCTGCAAGACATATTTCTTTTGAACTGGTAAATCCAACAAAAGTGATAAAGAAATGGTAGGGAGGCGACATCCTGAATATGCATTTGGCACTTCAAAACAAATGGATTGTTAAAAAGTTATTTGAGATTAGTTGAGCATGAGTAGGCATTTATTGCTTTCTTCTTGGCCAGGAATTATTAGCAAAATAAGGCGAATGGTAGAAATATTTCCTATCACAAAGCATATTCATCTTTACTTGAGAAACTTGATTTTAAACTATCCCTATGTGCTTTAAGATACTGTGTCTTTTCAGTGATGCCAAGTAGTTTACTCTAAGAAACCTGTAGTATGAACTGTGATGTTCATTTTGTAAAGTAGTAGAGAGCAAACTGCACTCAGAATGTGCACTGTTTCAGGAAGAGATGTCAGTACTGCCTGTGTTTAGTTTTGCCATTCTCCACCTAACTGGATAGTTTGAATTCCTTTAGAGACTACAAATTTTCACTTCAAAAGCATCTGTTTCAGACTAACCTTCCATCGACATAGTACAAAAATATTCCTTCTTTGATTGGTTTCCATTGCAAAACTGTTTATTAGTTATGAAACTGAAGCAAATATATTATGAGCCATATTTATAACTGATCATATGTGTGTGCTTCTTTGGAGGCCACACCCAGCTGTCACTATCACTATCACTATCTTCCCGTTAATCATCTATTTGCTAGAGCGGGCACCAGTAATATCTCCATATGCCCTGTCTCATGATAGTAGAACCCAAAGGCATCCTCTTGCTCCAGGAACATAAAGAGCCTCAAACAATTATATTAGGTCATGGGAATGACCAAATATAAATGTTACTGGTAATTGGCATATCATTACTACACGAGCAGCTTGCCAGGCTTGCCGTGCGGGTGACATACTGTTGTAGTCACCTCTAAATGAAACATTTATTGATGAACTGCGCTGCCGCTAGCGGCAGCGCAAAACGGGCTGTGACAGTCTGGTCTGCTGGGTGGAGTTGTGACGAGAGGGAAGTCCGGATGTGGAAAATGGCCGGCCCCATGTTCAAGACTTATTCCTTACTCTGTGTTCAGGAATAATTTCTCATAGTACTCAGAGGACCGGGTCATGTGCAAGGCAAGCACCTTAAAGTCTGTGAAATCTCTCCAGTCCCTTTTCATTCTTGTATATAGAATTCAGAGTGACTATAACCAAAATAATAGCCTCCCTGATGGACTAGTGGTTAGTATTCGGCACTCTCAAAATAATACTGGATTTCAATATGATAATTTTTTATGATTTATGGGGACAAGGAAAAACTAGTGGCTTTCTATATATGATGAACCATATGCATGCATTTTTTTTTGCTATTTTGGGGTGACACTCAGCGATGCTCAGGGGGTTACTCCTGGCCCTGCACTCAGGAATTACTCCTGGCAGTGCTCGGGGACCATATGGATGCTGGGGATCGAATCAGCCACATGCAAGACAAATGCCCTATGCTGTGCTGTCGCTCTGGCCCCCCCATGTAAGTAGTCTTTTAGAGCCAATATTTATTATTCCATTCTTTTAAACATTCCAGTTTTAAGGAATTTACTAAATAAAACTAAAATCACATATCACTTCTTATTTTTTCTTTTTAAGTTCTTAAAAAAGTGGAAGGTAATAAAATCATAATTGAATGAATATGAAATGGGCAATGTATTTCAATATGTTCAGAGCAATGCAAGTTATTCTTTATTCCCATATTCCTTTAACATAATAAGTAATTATAAGTTTTGGAGAAAATTAAGTGAGCCAGGAGTAAGTTCTGTGGTCGCAAGTTACTACCCCTCCAAAAACACAAAATCACTGAAACCGTCTACTCACTCTGTAGACAAAATTAATCTTAGGCTACTTCACTTACCATTAGATCTGGTTGGAAGTGGCCCCATCACCTCTGTAGGGCCTCGTAAGCAGCCGGAGACTCGCTCACCATAATAGCTGCCATTTCGTGGTCCAGACCCAGATCATCAAACTAGTAGAACCAATCATGTTCTAGAATATATTACAATCTACGATGTGTAAGAAAGGGAAGCAAGAAGGAGAGAGAGAAAGAGAGAGAGAGAGAGAGAGAGAGAGAGAGAGAGAGAGAAAGGAGATAAAGAGGAGACAGGCTGGGAGAAGGGGGAGGGAGGTGGGGACATTGGTGATGGGAGATGGGCAAGGGTGGAGGGACAGGTTTTTGGAACACTGTCGAACCAAAATTCAAACATGAACATCTTGTAATTGTATATCTAACGGTGGTATAATAAAATAGTAAAAAAAAAACTCTCTACACCAGCACCACTAGGCTAGAGCATTTGCTCTGCATGCCAGAAATCTGGGTTTGAGCCTAGTCCTACAGGGTGCCAGAGCATCACTGGGAGTAACACCCAAACAAAACAAAACAAAAAAGAAGTCAGCAACCTAAATAAATGTCTTCACAGCTGTAGAGTGTGCTGCCCAAAGAGTTAGGCATTCTCAAGAATACCCTGTAAATTTGATACTATTAAAGGAGCAATTCTATCTATATTTACTGAATAATGTGTTATCGCCCAGCTGCTTATCAAGTAAATGCACATTTGAATATCAAACTATATTTTATCCAACTCACTAGGTAACTATTCAGTGAAATTATTATCTAAAGATATAATAGGACTTGAAAGTATAAACACACCTAAAAATTTGTATGTATTGATAATCCTCTAATGGATTATAATGTGTTGTTTGTATGTAGTGATCTAGCTCCCCCTTTAAAGTAAAAATAATTCCCTTTATGCTTAATCTTATATAGTTCAGTAAAAAATCACTCTGCATTCACTATGTTACATCATGCATAAATTTTAGCAGGAAGATTCCTTAAACACAAGTGGCGTTTACATATCCTTTTGGTGAGAAAAAATAAATCATCCTACTATATGTTCCTTTTTTATTTTTTTAATGAAGGATAGTTTGATGGTTATCCTTATTCTTTTATTTGTTTGTTTTTTGGGCCACACCAGAGGTGCTCAGAGGTTACTCCTGGCTCTGCATTAAGGAATTACGTCTTGCAGTGCTTGGATCATATGGGATGCCAAGGATTAAACCCAGCTCAGCCATCTAAAAGGCAAATGCCCTCTCTGCTATACTCTCTCTCTAGTCTCATTACTGTATATTTTTACATGCCTGCTTGAATTAAGCTTTTACTAATGCAAACATGAAACATCTTTAAAAAATACTGAGGTTTATCATAACATCTGCATTTTACAGAGGGTTTCTCTGTGTAAACACACCTTCAATAGATTTAATATCACCACCTTCAATATTTACATTTCTATTAGGGTTGTAAGATTAGGGAGTTCCTGATTTTTTTTTCAAATTTCTCAAAGTTCAAAAATATTCATATTTTATGAAAAGTGCATTTTTGTGGGAATTTTCAAATTTAGAATAATGTCACCAAATCCCAGCTATTCAAAACCCTAATAAATGAACATTTCTCTTTAGGATTAATAGTATACTTAACCTTAAAGGTATCTGTAATATACCAAGTAAGTACACTAGCCAGTCTAGTTCATTAATTCTTTATACCTCTAACTATGTCTCTAAGTAGATATATTGTCCCATTTTATAATTACGAAGTCTAGTGACCCATGTAACTTATGTAGAAAATAATATAGTGAATGGTGCGGTAGGGATTTGTCCAGAATCAGGACATTTGATTTTTTAGAATACTAGTGTAAATTATAGTATATTACCATTTAATATATTACCATCATGGAAGCATTAATATGAAAGTTGTCTGATTGATATATTGCATTACTATCACAGACTCAATAACCCAGAATTTCTCAAATAATTTTTACAGGCACAGAGTTTCCTCTCCAACAGTAACCTGTTCTGCCAATATTTTCTTCAATTCAAAGTACAAAAGAACCTTCAAACTTTGTATTCAAAACGACATAACAGGAGGCAAGAAATATTTTGGCACATGTATATATACACAATATTGGCAGATAACATTAAACTGCATCTTGTTGTAGTGAATCACAAGATATTAAACAGGATTATCAGTTAAAAAGAGGCACAACTCTTTAAGATCATGGTAGACCAATCAAATTACTGCATAAAATTCCATAGTGATTTATTCTATGCAAGCTAAAACATGACTAGTATACAGAACCATAAAATTAAAATTTTAAATTAAAACAATCTGAGTGCATCAAAAGGAATAAAAACAATCAGAGTGGATTGGGATGCAGTGAAAAAAGGAACCCTCGCTTGCCTTTTTTATGAATGTAAACTGAGTCTTTAGGGGAAAATATGATGGAAACTTCTCAAAGAATTAAAAATTTACTGCCATGTGACCCAGCAATTCCATTCCTTGACATCTATCCCAAGAACACAGACACATTAAATCAAAAAAGTATGTGCGCTACTATGTTCATTGAAGTTCTACACATTATAGCCAAGATATGGAATTAACACAACTGTCTGATGAAAAATCATTGAAAAAGAAATTGTGGTATAGATACACAATGGAATACTACTCAGCTATACAAAAGATACATTTTGCCTTTTGTTGCATTGTGAATGATGCTAGAATGTGCCTTGTGAAGTTAAATAAGTAAGAAGGACAAAAGCCACAAGATTTCACTTATCGATGGTATAGAGAGAAACAAAACAATTGGCTGATCTAATAGTAACAAACAAGGTTAACAATTATTAGTGGGAAGGGCCTCTGGAGGGAAGCTAGAAGCAATCTAGAAGTGAGTAAGGTCAGTGGTGAAGCATCTCTGGCGTTTTGGTGCTGGTGGAGAAGAGTAACTACATCAACTACAAACACTAACCCTGGTCCTCAACTACAGTAAAATAAACAAAATCATCTTAGTGCACATTTCCAGAAAACAACAACAAAATGTACAACTCAGAAGAATAAACAAACAAGAAATTCATCATCAGTGTTTCTCAGACCCCCTCATAGAGGAAGAATAAAGAAATGAAAAGTGGACTTTTTGAATCACAGTGACTGTGACTCACAGGGACATCCACCTGACAGCCATTCCCAAGAGAGAGATGTGGTACATTACAGCCCTAACACACACACACACACATAACCATACCATGCCATACCATACCATACCATACCATACCATACCATACCATACCATACCATGCCATGCCATGCCATGCCATGCCATGCCATGCCATGCCATGCCATGCCATGCCATACCATACCATACCATACCATACCAATGCCTAGCCCCGGCAGATACAACTGGCTTCTCTCCTGCACAGTCTGAAGATATCTGTTCCAGCCATCCTGATCCTGGGTCTCCCCATTTGGGAACAGAGTAAGGCCTTTCACAGATTGGATTCCAAACTGGTTTATGTTTGAGATCCTGAAACACTGAGTTCGAGTCATTAAAAGGGATGAGCATGATCTAGACCTAGGTCCTGTTTGTGCTCCTTGGGCCTACATATTTATTTTAGCAGGAGTCAGGGGGCACCTATGTGCTTGGACCACAGCCAGCACACCACATGCAACGTGGGAGACAGAACCAACATTGGCCATAGCAAGGCAAACACTTTAACCCCTGTACTGCCAGTCAGTTTAAACTCTTTAACGAAGTTTCTGAACCTCTGGCAATATCCATAACCTTATCTTCAAAGTTTAAATAAAATGATAAAAAATAAAAATAGTATGACCAGGAATAGCTGATATGATGCCAACAGCACATTACAGCATTTTCACATTGTGACTTTCAGTTCATTTACCCCTTTTCTGTCTTTCCTTCCTTCCCTCTTTCCTCTTTCTCCCGTTTCTTCTTTCCTTCTGTTTTCTGCAGCCCTCTAAATATTTTCAGCATTCTCCTCTTGTCTTCGGGTAATGCAACCAGAAAGTTTTGGAGAAAACACGTCTCTTTTAAGGCTTGTCTTCCTCACCCTCCTCATTTGACTTCCTGCCCATTTCTTCCGTTGCCCTTATGAAGAGATTGTGAATGGGGAAGTGAGAACCAGCTCACCCTCTTTCTCAGCCCTTCTACAGAGCCCTGAGGTCATTATGAGCAGGACTGGGATGTTTGTCTCCCTGAGGCTGATTGAAGTGCTGCAGTAAAATGGGTGAGGGCTGCCTTCAGATGAAGATGAAAAAGACCTGGTAAGCCCTAAGACCTAAAAAGGAGTTTTTCTTCCAGGGTGTTTTCAGCTGCATTTTTCCATTCTACTTGCAATAGTAGCTGATAAGGACTTTAGGTGTGCAGTGCCCTTTTCCAGCCCAGAGTTCCCTTGTACAAGAGAGAGAACCTGAGAGAACCAGTGCAGAAAGGGATGACTTTAGCTTTCCTTTCCATTATTTTCCTCTCCCATTCCCCCTTTAGAAGAAAAGAAAATGCAAGAACAAAGAAAGCATCCTTGCATCCTCATATTTTTACCAAAACTTGAAAAGACAACAAATCTAAGTCTGCAGGAACTTCCTGGAGCTTCAAGTTTTGCTCAAACAAGTTAGGTATTTCTCTGGGTCTTATACGTCAAGGCCATATAATTGAGATGGTTGATCATTTACTGTACAACTCACAGGAAGACTGAGTGCAGGCTTTTAGAAGAGGTGGGTCTCTGTCTCTCCTGAGGGTCAAAGGACAGATAATTTCACAATAAAGGGCATTGAGCTTTGGGTCTCAAGGCGATGGGAGAAACCCTGCTGTCTGATCAGAGTGCAACTTGCTCTAAGGTTGGGTTATCAATCATAGCAGTATACGCAGGCCATTATTTTACTGTTTTCTGTTTGCATAGACTAAGTATTGCAAGTAGATATACTTTTATTTGTTGGTGCTCAAAAGTGAATGTAGATATATCTAGTTGTGTCACCAGACTTCAATCACGATCACGATCACGATCTTCCCGTTAATCATCTATTTGCTAGAGCGGGCACCAGTAATATCTCAATATGTCCTGTCACATGCTGTAGAGCCAAGGGCATCGGCTTGGTACAGGAACATAAAGAGCCTCAAACCATTATATTAGGTCATGAGAATGATCTAATATAATTGTTACTGGCATTTGGCATATCAATACAACACGAGCAGCTTGCTAGGCTTGCCGTGCGGGAGGCATACTCTATAAACACCTCCAAATAAAGCCTTTATTGATGAACGCAGGCGGCCGCTATGCGCGCGAGCCGGGCTGTGATGGGCTGGTCGGCTGGGTGGAGTTCTGATGAGAGGGAAGTCCAATGTGGAAAATGGCGGCGCCCATGGAGTGGGTGGGGGTCGTCTGGCTTGTTGTGAGGTTCTGCCGGGGTGGTGGGCCAAGGCTGGAACCCACCATGCCTCCCGACTGCCTCATGAACGGCTGGGCACAGGGAGAGCAAGGAACCGCTCTGCCCCATGTCTGAGAGTCTCTGGACCAGCATACCTGGGCCGGATTGAGGAAGAAACTGCTCCAGGGTGGGTGTCGATGATCCGGGCTGTGATGGGCTGGTCGGCTGGGTGGAGTTCTGATGAGAGGGAAGTCCAATGTGGAAAATGGCGGCGCCCATGGAGTGGGTGGGGGTCGTCTGGCTTGTTGTGAGGTTCTGCCGGGGTGGTGGGCCAAGGCTGGAACCCACCATGCCTCCCGACTGCCTCATGAACGGCTGGGCACAGGGAGAGCAAGGAACCGCTCTGCCCCATGTCTGAGAGTCTCTGGACCAGCATACCTGGGCCGGATTGAGGAAGAAACTGCTCCAGGGTGGGTGTCGATGATCCGGGCTGTGATGGGCTGGTCGGCTGGGTGGAGTTCTGATGAGAGGGAAGTCCAATGTGGAAAATGGCGGCGCCCATGGAGTGGGTGGGGGTCGTCTGGCTTGTTGTGAGGTTCTGCCGGGGTGGTGGGCCAAGGCTGGAACCCACCATGCCTCCCGACTGCCTCATGAACGGCTGGGCACAGGGAGAGCAAGGAACCGCTCTGCCCCATGTCTGAGAGTCTCTGGACCAGCATACCTGGGCCGGATTGAGGAAGAAACTGCTCCAGGGTGGGTGTCGATGATCCGGGCTGTGATGGGCTGGTCGGCTGGGTGGAGTTCTGATGAGAGGGAAGTCCAATGTGGAAAATGGCGGCGCCCATGGAGTGGGTGGGGGGTCGTCTGGCTTGTTGTGAGGTTCTGCCGGGGTGGTGGGCCAAGGCTGGAACCCACCATGCCTCCCGACTGCCTCATGAACGGCTGGGCACAGGGAGAGCAAGGAACCGCTCTGCCCCATGTCTGAGAGTCTCTGGACCAGCATACCTGGGCCGGATTGAGGAAGAAACTGCTCCAGGGTGGGTGTCGATGATCCGGGCTGTGATGGGCTGGTCGGCTGGGTGGAGTTCTGATGAGAGGGAAGTCCAATGTGGAAAATGGCGGCGCCCATGGAGTGGGTGGGGGTCGTCTGGCTTGTTGTGAGGTTCTGCCGGGGTGGTGGGCCAAGGCTGGAACCCACCATGCCTCCCGACTGCCTCATGAACGGCTGGGCACAGGGAGAGCAAGGAACCGCTCTGCCCCATGTCTGAGAGTCTCTGGACCAGCATACCTGGGCCGGATTGAGGAAGAAACTGCTCCAGGGTGGGTGTCGATGATCCGGGCTGTGATGGGCTGGTCGGCTGGATGGAGTTCTGATGAGAGGGAAGTCCAATGTGGAAAATGGCGGCGCCCATGGAGTGGGTGGGGGTCGTCTGGCTTGTTGTGAGGTTCTGCCGGGGTGGTGGGCCAAGGCTGGAACCCACCATGCCTCCCGACTGCCTCATGAACGGCTGGGCACAGGGAGAGCAAGGAACCGCTCTTCCAGACTTCAAATAAAAATAAACCTCTCACCAGACTTCAATAAAAATAAAACTGACAAAACTTTTAAAAAATTACACTTTTACACAAGACACTTTATATAAAAGGTGTGATATTGTTTTTACCCATACAAATAAGGAATACATTGCTAGCAAATAACGATAATTGTATTTACCTAGATATAAGCTTAATCTATTGTTACAGAATAATAGTAGAGTAGGGTTTAAAAGCAGGTTAATTCATAGTCTTGCCTCTTACAGTTGTTTTGAAAATTAAATCACACACACCATACTCATATGTACGCCTGTATACATACACATATATATACACCATATGCATACATGTGTACCACATATAGTGTAACACATATATTGACTACATAGTCACATACACAGGACACATACAAACACCACATATATGCAAACGTAGACCACACAGGTACACATATATGTACACACATACTATCCACATGTATTCATACATGCATATACAGACATGAACTCACCACACACAAATTTCATTTCTACTAGTCTCTCTCAGTCCTCACTTAATAGGTGGCTGAAACACACAGAAGCCCAACTATTGGTTAACCGATGCAAGTAGAATCATCAGAAGAATGGACAAGAACAGAGCGGTGCATGGAAAGGAAGAAGCGATGTCTAAAGTACACGACGTGAGAAAACAACAAGGCTCTGTGCTAGCTTAGAAGAGGATGATGGACAGCTGCACTGGGGCTCAGCAGTGCAGCACTTGCTTTGCCTGTGAGAAGTCCTTGGTTCACTTTCTAAAGGGGCCAAGAAAAGAAAATGGGGCTTTGGGGAGGAAAAATGCTTGGAAAAAGACATCAGGTAAAGGAACTAGCTCTGATTTGACACAAGCACAGAAATGTGAGAATGTAGTGATCAACTGAGTTTTGCCCCGTACTAGTGCTGGATAATAGGCTATTTCTAGCCCCTTCACTGCAGGAGGGGGTCATTGGTGAAAAGATGATCCTTGAAAATCCCAAGTGGGTATCTACAGGAATAGATGGCGTGTGTTTGCCTGGGATAGAACTGTATTTCCTTATGATCTATTTCCTTATGATCGTGCTCTGGCTTGCAGACTATATAATTTTCCTATTTTTCTCCCTTAGAAATGACTCACAAATGCTATATTATTTTACCCTACGCAAATTGCTTTCCATAAACCTGAAGGAGAAAGAAAAGGGTTTGGAGCCATCATTATAAACATGACACATCTGTTTTTAATAAGTGATGAAGTATAATAAAACCTTTACTTTGGGGGAAATAGCCAGCATTTTCTCCTGAAAAAAATTGTATCCATCTGGTCCCATGAGAGCTGGGTTTTTCATTAAGTGATATTTGTTGGTCGGGTGATTGGAGAGTAGGAGTGAGGAAAAGGGGAAGTTGTTAGATCCAACACTTATCGTTAAGTGAAATTCGTTTCTAAAAATGTAGCATCGAGAAACTGGTGAGTAATCCTTCTTCAGAGTAAGATATTCTGTCATCAGATCTGCTGATCTGATATGCAGTAAAATTAATCCTCCGTTCTGCAAATGCCGGTGAGATGGCGATACCAGATGTGCGGGGACAGAAGCCTTCGTGCCAGCCAGCCTCAAGAGTGCAAATCTAGGCAGCGGCTGAGATTGTGGTCCACATTTGACTCCCAGCCAGGCTCTCTGGAGGGGAGAAGGAGGTGATGGTGGAGACCCTGAAGGTTTTCCAAGCCTTCTGATTTCCCCCCTTTCCCCAGAGGTATCATGGTGCATTATTTTGAAATTCCCCACTAATCTGGCAACTGAGCATTTATGAAAACAGTACAGGGCTGCAGGTAGGTACGAAATAGAATGAGGTAAAGGAAAAGAACTGACATTTGTGGGTAGGTATATACCTTTAGACCCTCTTGATGAAACCCCCTACCACCACACACACACACACACACACACACACACACACATAAGCTCAAGAGGCCTGGGCGACTGACTCGATTTCAGATTTGGGGCATTTGTTTGCTAGCACATTACTTCAAGGGCAGAATTTTATGGAGGGGTAAAATCTATGCTGCATTTTCCTCTATATATCGCTGATCCAACCATTCTGTGGTCCTTGCTTATGTCGTTTTTTTTTTTTTTTCCAATGGGCGCTGTTAGCTTCCAAAGGGTGTTTTAAAAGCACAGGGAAAATAAAATCAATATTCTTTCATGATTATCCAGTGATGGCAATGACAATGAAAGCAAAATTAATCCTTAATAGACAGGTTCAGCCAGTCAGGCCATTCACCACTACTCAGTAATGTCAGTGGTGGCCCTTTCCCAACTCTGGCCATGACACCAACTTGCAGACCCTCAAATCTCCAGCAAGAATCTTACGAGCTGAGCTTAAGTCACACTCTCTCTTTGTGGCTAGGGAAAAGCAGGATCTCTTGACTAATAGTCTACCAATACTGTATGCCAGGGAAATTCAGTTTGCTGTTACCTGAAAGCCAAAATAAAATATATTACTTGGAATGGGACTACAGCAACCAGTAATTAAATTACCTTTTCTACTATATTCATTTGTATTATCTGTCCCTCTCCAAAAATGTAAACTCTATGAAGACAGGTGAACAATGTATTGTCCTCATCTTTAAATTAAATAGGCAGCACAGAGTCTGTTTTACAGTAGGAGCTCGAAATCTGAATGAAATGTCATGAAAGTTAGCAAAGATCCATGCGTTCCCTGAAGTATCTTTGCCACAGAGGCAATAACTAGAGCTTAGTTCTTGATTGAAATAATTTGGATAGCGCCATAAAAACTTACTCTTGTATCAGTTGATTCATAACATTGACCACAAATCCTAATAGATCCAATAACAGCAGGGGAAAAAGATCTAGCCATGATCAGTCCATTACAGGAATCACCTTTACCAATTCTTTGTGTCTGTATGAAAAAAAAAAACCATTCCAATGACTTGAGTGACAAAAGCTCTCATTTCACTGAAAATTGTTAAACAGCTTTTTGTCTTCAAAGCCCTCAAGAATCTTAAATAAATACAGTGCTCTGTCTCCCTTTCATATATTTATGACTACTTTATCTTGGGTGTTGATGCCACAGAAGAAAATCTCTGTTAATTAAGAAGTTGGCACACTTAGAAATGGAAATCAGGAATCAGAGATTTCTTCCACCTCATTTTTATCAATCCCCTACACTTTAAAATTAATATGTTTGTGCTTCTTCTCATAGTCCTTCCTGGAGCTTTTTTTTTTTTTTTCAAAAAGAATGTCTCCCTTATCCCCTGTAATATCCCTGCCTCCTAGTCCAGTCTTGTGTCTCGCACTTAGCTGGCACTAAATAGTTATTATATTCAGGGAGCATACAGGCAATGTACTTTACTATAAATCAGTTTCGATTAATTCATCTAAGTATTGAAGACTAACTCTGTGTCAGGAGGGATACTGTAGGAAAAGTAGAGAAAATGTCAATTTCGTGTGTAGTAACCTAAAGAGGAAAGTATGGGCTGAGTCTCCTCCGTCCAGTAATGGTAAACCCTCTGGTTCATCTGCAAACACTCACTCCTC
The DNA here is from genome assembly GCA_021461705.1 of Cryptotis parvus. Taxonomy (NCBI): domain Eukaryota; kingdom Metazoa; phylum Chordata; class Mammalia; order Eulipotyphla; family Soricidae; genus Cryptotis; species Cryptotis parvus. The sequence continues at coordinate 186,389 of JAJIBD010002728.1, forward strand.
AGTAGCTCTGCAATGAGAAAACTACCGTAAGGAAGCCCATATTGTCTTTTTTTTAATTGAATCACCATGAAAGCTTTCATGATCAGGTTTCAGTCATGCAATGTTCCAACACCCAGCCCTCCAGTGTACATCTCCCACCACCAATGTCCCAGTTTCCCTCCTGCCACCCCTGCCTCCCAACCCCACAGCCTGCCTCTGTGGCAGGCACTTTCTTTTCTCTCTCTCAACGTTTGGGCATAATGACTAGCAATAAGACACCGCGGTACCATCGTGTTTGGTCCTTTCCCCACTTGCAGCCCATATCTCCCATCCAGAGCGATCATGTCCCCATGTTATCTTACAAAACCATTTCTCCTGTTCGCCATCACCTACCCAGTGCTGTTTGATAAATGACTTCCTGGGGGTGATACTGCTTGAGAATGTTCAGGACTAAGGCAAGCCATCATCAGATTCCCTTTTCTTTTCAGAATATTATCAGTTATGCTTGGTGACTGTGCAGGTATGAAAATGACCATATGCCTGCCATTTAGGCAGGCTATGGGAGGGGGAGGGAATTGGGGACATTGGTGGTGGGAAATGGGCACTGGTACAGGGCGGGGTGCTGGAACACTATGTGACTGAAACCTCTAAACATGAGCAACGTTGTAATTGTATATCTCACGGTGGTATAATAAGTTTAATAAAAAAAAAAAAAGAAAATGACTATATACTAGTGTTGGGTCCCTTTAAGAGATTTAAGAGCTCCCTTAAAGGGATGGCTTTTACTTCTTAAAGGGATGGCCAATATCCAAAACCTGGCCTCAATTGTCTTAACAGACCTTAGGAGTTACTGTGCCTTTAAGATTCCACTGTCTGTCACTGTATCACTGTCTTCCCGTTCATCATTGATTTGCTCGAGCAGGCACCAGTAACATCTCCATAGGTCCTGTCTCATGCAAGTAGAGCCCAAGGACACCTGCTTACTCCAGGAATATAAAGAGCCTCAGCTTGCCAGGCTCTGCCATGCGGGTAGCATATTCTTGTAGTCATCTAAAAATCCAGCATTTATTGATGAACAGTGTGGCCGCTTGGCGGCCTCACGAGGCAGGCTGTGATAGGATGGTTTGCTGGGTGGAGTTCTGACGAGGGGGAATTCGGATGTGGAAAATGGAGGCCCCTCATGGAGTGGGGGGATCGTCTGGATTGTTGCGAGGCTCTGATGGGGTGGCGGGCCAGGGCTAGAACACGCCATCCCTCCCAGTGCCTTGTGAGCGGCTGGGCCCAGGGAGAGCCAGTAGCAGCTCTGCCCCATGTCTGTGAGGCTGCAAGTGGGGGAAAGGACCATACTATGAAAGATTCAACATACTATGGAATATGTTGCACCTAATCATTATGCTCATATTTCTCCTCACTCTTTTTTAATTTAATTTTGTTTTATTAGACCATACCCAGCTGTGCTGAGAGCTTACCTCTGGCTCTGTGCTCAGGGATCACTCCTAGAGGGGCTCTGAAGACCAGATGGAGTGCAGGGATAGAACCCTGGTTGGCCACATGCAAGACAAACACCTTTCCCGCTGTCCTATCTCTCTAGCCCTCTTTTCATTTTCAATGGAATTAAAATTAAAACATTTGTATGAGCCACTGGAAAAATTATTCTAGTTTCCGTAGGTACAACGAGCAAGCCCCTGCGATGGGGAGGTGACTGAAGGGGCTCCTTCCCCGTGCAATTTCTCTCTCCTCCCTCCTTTCCTGCTGGAGTGAAGTTTCAAAGCAAGGAGCTGGTCCAGGCTAATCATCACACCGGTGGACTTACCTTCTTCTCCTGTCTGACCGAATTCTGAGACCAAAAGGGAAAAATTCCTATGTGCATTAACCTGCCACTGAGGTTTAACCATGCTGGCACCTTTTCCGTTGCTAAGCTGTGGGAAAATTATGCATCCCAACACTAGAGCCCTCCTCTTGTTTATATAAGGACCCCAATTAAGCTGGAAATAGAATTTAGCCCTGCAAACATTGTTTAAAAAAATGTTAAGACATCCAGTCCAGTGCTCCTGTTCATTATTCTCGGCTGAAACCTAATATTAGGAACAGCATGTACCGAGGACCTGGACCATGAATTAATAATGAAGCATTTGTACTGGAAAATATGCAAGCACCTAGTTACTTTATTTGGCAAGCACCCGTGGGGTGTTTGTTCTGTCTTAGTGATTTTAGTGATCATTTTTGCAAGACATAAGAAGAAATCAGTGATGGCTGAGGAATCCTGTGCAGGGGAAAGGAAAACCCACTTTAGATCCCAGCCTCCCTCTTCCCTGCTTCGCTGCCACAAACCCTGTGGCTCCCAGCACTCTGAGACCTTGAAATTTGCACCTCCCTCCAGCACTTAGCCCAGCTCTTAGCACATGTAATTTCAGTTCTTCCTCCATATAGCTTACTTCACCGTGAGATTACAAGACCAAGAAAGAATTGTACTGGGAAGCAATGTGGGATCGCAATTAGGAGAGAGGTCCCAGATTAAATAAGATATAAATTGGAATTCCATCTCTACACACTGCCACATAACTGTTGCCTGACCTTGAGCAAATCATTTCAAATGTTCTGATCCATTCGCTCATCTGTACTGAGGGTGATGATAAGAATTACATCTCGCCTAATAATTAATTCTCATCTGTAAAGAGAGTGGATGATAATAATCACAGTGCTCTATAATGGAAGAATTGAGAAAGATATGGTAGGCACCTAGTAGATTGTGGTATGTAAGGGACATATCCTAGCTCTTCTCATCATTGCGAGGATTATCATGTTACCCATCACCTCCTTTGCTTTCCTTCTTTTAGAGTAAGTAATATATATTATATATATTATAAATATATATATAAATAAATATATATTTATTTATATGTATATATAGTATGTAAAATGTTCATGTAGGTTCAACACATCCATGAAATATGTCTTATCCTGTGAACCAAGTAAAATAGCATAAGAGGCCAATTTATTCTCTTTGGACTGATTTTATTCAAATAAATTTTCACCTGAGTTTCTGCATGCGGTAGCACTTCATCTCAGCATCTTTGAGGCAGCTTTGAGGTGATGAAAACAATTTATTCAGGATGTTTTCCAGGGTCCCCGGGCCATGGATCAATGGTCAAAAACACCTGCCTTGAAAATGGAACAGTGTGCTAATAATTGTCGAGGGTACTAATGCCAACCTAGAACTGAGCATTAAATAGAGGCAAAAGGATACACATGACAACCTCTTAATGTATGTTCTGTAATCCATAGTCTGGAAGGGAAGGAAAAGAGAAAGAGAGAGAAAGGGAAAGAAATAAAGAACCTGCCATGGAGGTGGGCTGGGGAGGGGGAGGGAACCGGGGACGTTGGTGGTAGGAGATGGGCACTGGTGGAGGGAAGGGTGCTGGAACACTGTATGACCAAAACCCAAACATGAACTTTTTAATTGTATATCTTTTTATTTGTATATCTCACGGTGGTACAATAAAATACTTTAAAAAAAAAGCACCTGCCTTGCGAGCATGAGGCCCTGAATTTCTTCCCTGCTGCTTCCCAAGTGAGTCAAGTGAGGGCCCAGGGGTTCTGCTGCTTGGGGCATTCCCGCCCCCAAGTCAGAGTGCAGCTTCTCTAGCACCCAGCCAGGTGTATGGGAACCCCACACTAAAGCATGAGCCCTGGGAGAGCAGCATGATCTGGACCATGGTCCCAGGTGAGCACGTGTGTGGGCACCAGAGAGAACAGGCTTAAGCACAAGTACACGAGGGCAATCGCCAATCAGCAATTGGTGCTGATTGGCAATTGTGTTAAGTGGCCCATCAGCACCCCCACCTCGACCAAAGAGGAAAGGGAGGAGACAGGGGGACATGTGTCCCTGTGGATTTTTCATTTCTGACAAAATTTTTAAATATATATTTATTTTTATTGAAAACACTGTGATTACAAAGTTGTTCATTATACCGTCATTTCTAATATTGGTCACACAGCACCATCAGAGTAACCTTCCCTCCACCAATGTTCCCATTTTCTCTCCCATTTCTAACCTGCTCTCTTAAGCCCATAACAAATTCACTTTGTATTACTTGTTCCAACCAAATTGTAAGAAATGACAAATAGAATTATGAGAAAATAAATCAGTAAGAGCCCATTTGTGATTGTTATATGGTTTTAACCTATATAAATAAGGAAATAAAATGTTTTATTACAATATAATAAAATGCTTGTTCTCGTGTAAGTTGTCAACTCTGGAATCTAACGTATATTGCATTAAATTTTATTTTATATTTGTATCATTATGGTAATAATTATGACTTACCTGTCTTTACTGAAACTTTTAAGGAAATTCTTATCAATATATTTTGGAATGTTACACAAAATTGGTAAGATCTACCTATGAAAAATTTCCCCCTCCACTTTATATAAACACTGGTTTGCAAAGTTGTTCATGAGCTTTTGTCACATGCATTCAATACTCCAACACTAATCCCACCACAGTACCACCTTCCCTCCACCATTGATTTCTGACAGATACCAGAGTGTTCCTAGTGTTCAAGAGTGTTCGACACAAATTCTGTGTCTCAAATGATGGTAGCATCTATTAGAACAACTCAGAACACTCTAAACCTGACCATGAACCACATTGTGGAGAGGGGCGCCAGACTTTTGATTCTGTCTGTGTTCCTACAACTTTAAGAATTACTTGGTTAACTAATTTTGAGCTCCCATTTAATCCAGCAACACCACTCTTTGGAATATGCCCCAGAGACCAAAAACACATAGCAGAAACACTATCTGTACTTCTTTATTAATTGATGCACTATTCACAATAGCTAAAATCTGGAAACAACCTAAGTGTCCAAGAACAAAGGACTGGCTAAAGAAACTGTGGTACATCTACACTATTGAATACTATGCAGCTGTCAGAAAAGATGAAATTTACCTGCAAATGGATGGACATGGAGACTATCATGCTGAGTGAAATTAGTCAGAAGGAAAAGTACAGATATAGAATGACTGCATTCATTAATCGGATATAAATATATACCAGTGTTTTTACTAAATGTAGGAAATGATAATGTCAGACAAGAACTCAACATTATATATATATATCACTAGAATATACGCAGACTAGAACTCACCATTATATATATATATGTATATATATATCACTAAATACACACAAAGATACTTACATGATAAACCCTAAATGTCTACAGAGCAAGTCACAATGTGTAAAAGAAGAGAGAAAGACTCACAGAATCATAGAGAGACAGAGAGAGAGAGAGAAAGAGAGAGGAAAAGAGGGGGTACCTGCTATAGAGGCAGACTGGGGGTGGGCGAGAGGGGGAGGAGTACAGTGGTGGTGGGACTGGGGCACTTGTGGAGGGGTTGGGTGCTGGAACACTGTATTACCAAGAACCAATTATGAACACCTTTGTAATTGTATGTCCCACGGTGGTATAATAAAAATAATTTTTAAAAAGAATTATTTGGTTATTTCTTGCAAGGCAACTCAGACACCTGTCCCTTAAGACCAGGTTTTTGGTCGTTTCCTGAACATGTAAAAAAATGCCTTTCTACATCTGCAGAAAACAAGTAGTTGTTGTCATCACTATACTTGCCCTGTGAAACCTTAGCAAGTAGATAGAGTTACACATTCCGGTCCTTAAAGAGGAGCAAGACAGTTCAGCTCCAGAGTCCAAGAGAGCCTTCCCGCGGTCCTGATCAACTTGGCTTTTGAGTTTGGTGGATTTAGACCTTACATTATTATTTATTTTTTAACAAAATCAAACCCCAAGCATTTAAAAAATAAAAGGCAAAGGTTAGATTCTTTCTACTGATGAAAACTAACACAGAAGGGGAAATTCCAGTTGTTGTTTTTGTTGTTGTTGTTTAAGTTATTACATAACCGAGTGTTGTATGTGGTACAGGAAATAAGTTTGCCCACGCACCTGCACAGAAAAACCCACATCAAGAAGTTTGCTTCGGCCGTCAATCTGTGGGACCCAGAGCTAAGCCTGAAAGCAAAGGTGAAATAAAATCCGAAAATTGCACAGCAGCCGCGGAGGAGTCAGCTAACCAGAGGCCCCTGCTGAAACCCCATCTGTAGGGTAGAGTTTCAGACGCATTTTGATGTTTTGATCACCTGACCCCAGCCAGGGCGTCTGATTGGCCTGCAAGTTTACAGGCTAAGTAATGATGTAACCAGAGTGTGTGGGAACCGAAGGATGAGACAGATACAATTTTTCCCAGTCACTTATTAGACTTGGCTACTAATTCTACTTGTTCCTTGATTTGACTGTTGGTTATCAGGAAATTCAAACTACTTAAAGGACATAATGAGTTTATCTCTGCCCAGGGTAGAATTTAGTCACATTTATATAAAACTCAAACTAGAGAATAACAATTTGTGAAATTCGATAGCTGATCTATTTACATATCACTATATTTTCTTTTCTGTATCCTTCTTTTCCCCCTTAAAAATCATTTACAAAATCATTCTTATATAACCATAACCTTTAAATATTCCATCAAAATATATTGGGTTATTATTTTTAAAACTTGGATAAAGATATTGAAAGAGAGGAAAAGAAAAAACAAAACGAAGTTTCTTCTAAAGGAAGAATTCCCAGTATCTGCACACTTTTCGTTCAATTTCTTTTGTCTCAAAGTGTGCCTCAACGGAACAAACGTTTGTACCCATGGAATTTGTCACTATGACAACGTTTGACCTTGAAAATGCTGACACTGTATCAGAGACGACCAAGAGAAGAAATTATCCTTCTTTGACAAGAATAGTAGAACCAGTTGAACAAACTACAGCTCTCGATATCCAAACATGCATCAGAGCAAGGATGGCCGCAGATCAAACGCAAAGTGGTGCTCTGCAGGCCTCGGCGGCAGGAAAACTAGGATTTTGGTCTTGGGGCCAAAAAAGAAGATGAAATGTTGGTAATAAAACCTGGAAATTTTCCCCTAACTTTTCTATCACATACTATTAAATAAGGCAGTTAAGTATTTTTTTTTTAAATTTTTTATTGTTTGAGGGGCCAGGGCAATAGCACAGTAGTGAGAGCATTTGCCTTATAAGTGGCCCACTTGGGTTCAATCCCTGGCATCCCATATGGTTCTCTGAGCATCACCAGGAATAATTCCTGAGTACTGGGTCAGGAGTAACCCTGATCTGGGCCTGGAGCGATAGCCCAGTGGGTAGGGTGTTTGCCTTGCACGCAGCGGGCCCATGCCGGCCCGGGTTCGATCCCCGGCATCCCATATGGTCCCCTGAGCACCACCAGGAGTAATTCCTGAGTACGCAGAGCCAGGAGAAACCCCTGAGCATTGCCAGGTGTGACCCAAAAAGCCAAAAAAAAAAAAAAAAGGGAGTAACCCTGATCATCTTCGAGTATGACCTCCAAAGAGTCAAAATTTTTTTTCACTGATTGAGATCCTATGATTTATAATACCCCTAATAGTTTCTCAAGCATTTTTTTTTTCCTTTTTTGGGTCACACCCGGCAATGCTCAGGGGCTACTCCTGGCTCTGCACTCAGGAATTACTCCTGGCGGTGCTCGGGGGACCATATGGGATGCCGGGATCGAACCCAGGCCGGCAGAGGCCTGCTGCGTGCAAGGCAAACGCCTACCCGCTGGGCTATCGCTCCAGCCCCAGTTTTTCAAGCATTTAATTCCTACACCACAACGTCACTTTCTTAACACCAATATTATAGACTGCTGACATGAGTTGGTAAAAAGTTTTCCAACTTTTAATTCTGAATATCTTGGAGGCCTTCTCACAGCTGTGCCTCCTAAATTCTAATCAACAGCTTTACCCTGGGCCAGAAATATTATAGATCTCCAAACTGATGACAGAGCTGGAATCTCTAATGAATTTCCTGTAGAATTTTAAAAACTCATTGATACATCTTGTAGCATTTGTACCCCAGAAAGTATCTCACAGTCTCAAAATACTTGATCTAGTTAGCAAAAAATATCTTTTAAAAAAGGAATTCCTCTAACACATTTCTTTATTGTTGCTTTTGTGTTTATCATGCCCAACACATAGGCAATAGATACGGTGTCTGACACCTACTTAAACCTGTTGGGAACTAAATCAAACATTAATGGGGATTAGTGTTAGAACTGGTGTAAACATGGCAAACAGTCTGCTCCAAGTACGGACTCACATTTCCATATGTTATGCGGTGAGCGGTCATTTAAGAACTGAGATACTCAGGGAGATGGTGTTCAGGTAGCGAGTGTTTGATCTGTGAGAGGTAAACACAGCCTGGCTATATGTACTTCCTAGCCCCTGCATACATATACCTAAGCAACTCTGGCCTCTAAGCCGCTCTTCAAGAGACAGGTCAAGTTCAAGATAAGCAATTTCATTTCTGAAAAGCTTCTAAAACACAGATAAAAAATGATTTAGTACTTCCAGGTGCACAGCAATTCTTGGCAGAAGAAGTTAATTCCAGGTGCATAATCTCCTAAAGAAATCTGTTGTCAAAGCTGGATAAAACCATCACATTAGGAAAATAGAAGTTCAACCATGAGCAAAGTATAAGGTATGGCTAGGGAAAGTCTCTGCTCCCTGCAGAAATTACAGCATAAAAGTGAAACTCCCTTTTCCTTATGTAAACAATGCTTCGTTTTGGGCATCATTTCAAAAGAGGTAGAGTGGAACATGCAGGAGCATATAGAAATATGACAGACTCTTGGTGGGAGGTTTGGGGTGGGGCCCCAGTGCCAAGCCAGACTCTAATACGCAGACAAAGGAAGAAAGAAGATTCATTTTATAGCTTACAGATTTCTCTTCTTTTTTTCTAGCAGCTGGACCAACCAAGGAACTCAATCAACAACAACAAAACTGAGATGTGCCACACAGTGGAAAATGTTATAACAGCTTGAATAACAAGGGGCCCTGGCCGGGGTGGGAATGTGGGTGGAGGGGGCAGGCAGAGAGATCCCATATTATGGAATATTTAAACTTTGTAATTCGATGCACATTTATTAATTGGTCTCTTTTTAAGAGGCACTTATTTATGACAGGTTTATGAACAATATAGCATGTACAGAGCACGGCCCCTTCTCCCAGGCCTTGTTCTTATTTCCATATGTTCACATGAAATGAGCATCACATTTATAGTAGTCCTCGCTGCTCTTGAAGTGTTTGCCAAGGCTGCATCCCTTGGGAGTTGTTACCACCAGATTAATATCCTGTGGGTCATTCAATTTAAAAAACCACATTATAGAGGCATTATGTGATTAGATGTACTGCTTTTACAAGCCAATTGGGGTGTGTGCTTTGCATCTGGTTCTGAAAAGCTGGTGAGGCTGACTTAGAAAGACCTCCAACCTGGAGTCTCTGAGAAGTCCATGAGGATACAGACAGATGGATAAGCTGAGAAAAATATGTCCTTTATCGTCCATCAGCAACTGATTCAAAGATAGGATTGAAAGGAACCACTTGCTCAGTCAGAAACAGGCCTGTAGAGCTGGCTGGCACTGACTGTTCCAAGAGGGAAAAGAGGTGTTAGGTTTCCATTCCCTTTGCTTGTCGCCAAAGACACAGAGGAAACAATCATGCTACTTCCACATTACGCTTACTAACCACACTAAGTTCTACCAAAGATAAAGAACTTTCTTTGCCAGTTTTACTAATTTGCGTTTGTGGGGGCATAGTGTGCTCAGGGCTTATTCCTGGCTCTGTGCTCAGGGATCACACCAGGCAGAATTTGGGGGAACACAGGTAATGCTAGAGATGGAGTCCAAATTGACTGCATTGCAAGACAAGTGCCCGAACCCACTGTACTATTTTTTTGGGCCCTAATTTTTCCATTTTAAATGTTATTTTTTTTTCTCCCTTTAAACTTCTTCCAATATGGCACGCAGTCCCAAGTAACAGGAAGTACGCCTTTTGAGTGAGCAACAGGAATTTGCCACTGGCTCCAAGGATGTCCCATATTTCCTGTAGGTGTTTCAAATGGCATCAGGTACAGAAGCCCCAGGCAACAGTGAAACATCAATCATCATTTACAGATTCACTATTGATTATCTCTAAGGAGATCATTCATTTAAGCTTCTTTCACACTAGACCCCAAAGGGTCTTAGACTGCAATCGGTAGGGCCCCTTGAAAGGCATCCTGTTGGAACATTGTGAGCTGAAGAACTCAAGGAAGAGGTAGATGTTTTGTGGGTATGTGTGGTTCCATTCACAAGCCAATGAAACCAATGCTTTCCTACCCAGGAACAAATCCACTGTTCTTACCTCTTTTTAACTGTCCTCATTTTTACAGAACCTGAGATCGACATGATGGTTTTAAAAATAGAGCCTGGGCTTGAAAGATAGTAGAGCAGATAGGACCCCCTCCCCTTTGCCTTTTGCACAGCTGACCCATTTCTATTCCTGACACTCCATAGGGTCCTCTGAGCACTGCCAGCAGTGATCCCTGAGCAGAGCCAGGAATCAGCCCCTACACCACTGGGTGTGGCTTAAACACCCCCCAAAATTTACAAAACAATAAAATACCAATCTGCTTAGTCTTGAGAGGATTTCTACCGGCTGAGTATGTATGAAGTTCAGGTTTCTTGGATTTGCATTTTAACACTGAAGACAATGGGCAGATATTGATTCCCAATTGGAGATTATTTCCAACTGACCCTGACAGTTGGGTATCATTTCAAACTGTGCCACTCTGAGGGCACTGAGGACCCTTGATATGTGTGTTTCCTTGTCTGCACAATCACGCAGCTACTTTTTGCACAAGGAGGTTGAGAAGAGAGCTCCTACTGTTGAAATTGACTTAATAAATATGAAGACAATATGTATCACCAATGATGGGAAGCTTGAGGCTAAGTATAATGACAGTGAAGAAGAAGGCAGGTTGACATCGTATATGCTTATGAACATTTGGCTTAGTATTTGTCATTTGGGAATTTTTTGGGGACATCTGTGACTGGAGCACTACTAAAAATTCAAAACCACAGCAGTGTTCCTCCAAAGAAATATATTTTAAATATGCAATGTGTATTTTCCCATGGAAAATTTGTAATATTTGAATTTCTGCATTTACCAGCACTTTCCAAAGCAATGAAGGTGTTAATGCAAATTCCTGTATTTTGCAGGCTTCTGGAAGTTCTTTCTCCTTCATTGCCTATATAAATGATGTTAAGAGTGTCTGGTGACAATCATACTTAGACCTTTAGTCTGACTAAGCCACTGTCCCTGTCCAAGCCAGGTGTCTATCAAAGGGTGACATAAGAAATAAGGTCACAAGGTCTGAATTTTGACCCTGTACATCTGCCTCAGATGACTGCATTGTGACTGCAAAGAGGATGTACAACCTGCAATGAAAATAAAAATATGCACTAAAAAGAAGCTAGAGATTTCCTAAGATTGACAATAAAGATTTAATTTTGCTGTATTGTTGCCGTCATATTTAATAATCAACCACACCATGAAAGTTCCATCTGTCTAGATTGGAATCTATTTCTGTCCACCGACACCCTCCTTTCACTCTCTCACTCTCGAAGGAACAAAAGCAGCAATGAGACCTAGAGCTAGTCCAGCTTGCCTTGCATCTGAAGAGCCAGCGTTAGACCCCAGCATTCCATAAAATACCTCAAACACTGGCAGAACTGATGGCTGAGCACAAAACCAAGAGTTAGCACTGAGCACTGTCAGGCATGACACTAAGCAAAACAATAAAAGATCCTAATTTTTTTCTGAAAATTTCCATTCCTTTATTTTAAATTGACTAGTTGGAAATCTATATAGGAATCTTCATATAAGAAGGTAAGTTTTTCTTAGGTATCTGGACTTGCCAGTGGAACTTTAATTGATAAAGATAATCAAGCAGTGAATCCCTAGACCTAGTTGGTTCATCACCTAACAGCTGCTTTGAGATGAACTACCATTATTCATCCTTCTGCTCGCTACACAGACACACCAAATAAGGCTGGTGCAAGAAGAACAATGACATCCTCCAGGAAAAAGAATCACAGCTTTCTGGTTGGAGAGGTTTTTAGTAGCCTTATTTTCAGCTAGGTAAATAGAGACAGAGAGCATGGATTACTCCGTGGAGAGAGCGGGAGAAAGCCTGTGCAGTGTTTTCTTCTCCGCCTTTAATAACGTGTGCTAGGGTTTCAAGAACACTCGAATCCTCTTGCTTTCTTCCGTTTGCCCGTTTTGATTCCTGTCTACGGTAGCGGGCATTTTCAACTCTGCCAAAACAGTCTGCCAATCCCTGCTCAAAAAATGTCAGGCCCCTTTAGAGGAGGGTTGCTAATTATCCCAACGCCCCCTGCTGGTGGCTTTCACTACAACCCAAACTCAAAACCTCGTTTCCTTTGAACACGTGAACTGCTAAAGACATTTCCCAAGTTAATCCACACAGTAAAAAAGCGGATCAAGATGAGCAAGAAAACATCAACAGCAAAAAAAAAAAAAAAAAAAAGAGTGCATTTCACAGGAGACTGTAACTCCCTCTAATATAAATTAATTGAAGGTGTTGATCTTATTTCTAAAACTAGCATTGTGATTAGATTTGTAAAACAGAAAATAGTTATGTTGGTCTAATTTTTCTTGCCTCCTTTTTGTTCCCACACTCCCTCTCATTTTTGTGGTTTGTGATATTTCCCTTTGTCTCTAAGCTCTAGACTTCTACTTAATAAGTACCAATAAAGATGGGATGTTATCCTTAAACAGTGGTAGCATTCCCCACCTGCTAATTGCTTTATTTGTACTTACTGTTTCCGCCCTCTCATCAACAGGGGCTTTAGCATAAAGGGCAATGAAGTAGAACGTGATGAGGCGAACAGGAGGCAAATAGGAGCCAGCGGAGTGAATGCTTCTATAATTACACAGTAGCCTGGAGTAGTTCTTCTTAAATCAAATTATGAGCCTGGATTACCTAAGACTCTCAGGACATAACCCGGCTTTGCATTTGTCTGTGGGTTACCGTCGACAAGCAGCCCTCTTTCCTTTACCTTGTTCTTCACAACACGATCAAACCTCCAGGTCCAAAGCAATGAGATTTCAAGCCAATGCCAGTTTCTTAAATGGTTTGCCTTCCCCAGTGTATTTTAAAAGCTACACAAATTTTTTAAGTGATTGGGGTGGGGTGCTCAGAGAGATAGTACTATGACTTAGGAATAAATGACCTAGGTGTTGGCCTTACAAAACCTCACCTGGGTTTATCCCGGCAACACATATGGTTTCCTGAGTACTACTGAGAATAATCCCTAAGCATAGAACCAGGTGTAAGCCCTGAGCACCTTCGGTAGGGCCCAATAAACAAGAACAACAAAATTTTTTTAATGTTTATAGCCACTCTTTTCATTGGCATATCAAAGTTTATCCCAGCAGAGTTCAGTCATGATTCTTGGGCAAATATTTATGCCTTGTCAACATTTGCCCCCTCCCACCCACCGGGCAACTGAAACAAGAGTCACTAGCTCCTGCATTGTTTGGATCCTTGTTTGAACACCTGACCATCTCCTGGGATATGTACACTGCACTGGAAACAACAGAGGAACAGGAGGACTGGACTGGATGCCGGGCCATCTGGCAGAGCCACTTCCGTGAGCGGCTGACTTGCCGTGAGTCCTTGACTCACTTGTCTGGCTGCTTCCTGTCTTGTTTCCCTCCTCCTGAAACACAAAGACGATGCAGAAGTTCCTTGCTAAGGGCCCTTAAAGTTCTATAGTTCCAGTTCCCTGTATCCTTCTAAACGGTGGTGAACACAGGAGCTGTAGCACATCTTTGTTAAGCAAAGCAGCATAATTATCTATTTCTTAAACACCTAAAGACTTATAAAGTCAATGTTTGGAGTGCCCGACATTAGGTCCAAAAGTGAGTAAATACTTCAAAGGCTCGGTTGGTTGATGGTTCTGGATGCTGTGGCTTTTGTTCTCCGGGTGTGGTGCCACAGCCAGGACCAACTTAGAAGAGGGGTGGGCCACAGGGTCTCTGGAGCCATTTCCAATATTAAAGCAAAAAAAAAAAAGACTTCACACTTCTAAAAAGGTAATTATCAATATTGTGGGTTTTTGAAGACTCTCTTTTAGTGAGGGAAATAAATATGATCTAAATAATTAAGAAGCAAATTCCTCCCTTATGCATTGCTCTGTATTGGAAAATCGTCATTGGTTTACAAATATGCACTGAAAGTTGGCATCCTAATATGGTAGACAGGTAAAATTACAACCGCCACAAAAAGTAAGAAAACGTTCGGATATATCTCCAGAGTGACGTGTTGGAAGTCAAATCCCTATTTGTTAAGCCGCTGTTCAGGAAGACCTGGGGAATGGCTCAGTGGCTTAAAGCACCTGCCGTGCCAGTGTGGGGCCGGAAGCTCAACTCCAAGAGCTCCCAGCATGCAGCAGGCATAATTCCACCAGAGTGCGGACAGCAACAGTAAAGAGCCCCATGGTCAGAAGCATTGTGGCCATAAGTGTGTAGCTCCTGGCCAGCGCTGCAACTAAAATAAATGACCACTGTAGCCAGGAGTTCGACCCTAGATCAGCATGTACTTAAGTACCCCAGTGATCCGCAGTGACTTCCACAAACAGAACCAAAACCCAACTGAAGGTGAACATTTCTCACATAGAGGCCAACAGGCATATGGAAAAGTGTTTATTACCACTATTTATCAGGGAGATGCAAATCAAAACATTGAGATACCGCCTCACACCAGGGAGAATGGTCGGATTTTAACAGGGTAGAAGCTGCCAACACTGTGGAGAGAAGGGAGAGATGTAATAAAAGAAACATTAGACAGTGGGATTGTAAACTGGTTCCATTTCTATAGGATACAGTATGAGACTTCTCAAAAATTTGAAAATAAGAGCTCACATAGAATCCAATATTCTATTCCCTGGCATCTACCCTAAACAGGTATTTGCGCGCTAAAACATTTCACCACTATTTATAATAGTTGGGACCTGGGAACACAAGCACCCAGCAATAGATGAGTGGAGAGAGCTACAGAATATCTATAAATGGTGGAATATACTTAGCTCTGAGGGGAAAAAAAAATGAAAACTTGCATTTCGTTACAGCTTGGAAGTGTCATGGTAAGTGGAAAAAATTCAGAAGCAGAAATCCAAATACCGACAATTGACTCATAAGTGAAATATAAAGAAACAATCAAGGGTCAGTGGAAACAAAGACCTTGCAGGCAGCTGACCCAAGTTTCAACCCCAGCACCTCATATGGCCCCCCCAACCCTGGCAAGAGTGATCCCTGAGTGCGAAGTTAGAAGTAAGTCCTGAGCACCACTGGGTGTGGCCCAAAACCAGCAAACAAAAATGTGCCTGAGTATCATAAGTAAATGCAGTCACCCACCTCTAAAGGCATCAAGCGCCACAGGTTAGTGTGCAAGGGTACCCAAGAACCTGCAAGGTCATCATTGCCACAACAGCAAAGGGAAAGAAAAGAGAAAAGTAACTAAGTGAAAAACAAATCAATTTTATGGAAATTTTAAGTGACTTCTAATTACGTCAAAAAATTTTAAGAGACTTCTAATTACGCCAAAAAAAATTAGAACACAAATGTAAGGTAACCACATTACCTAAACTAGAATAGAAATATTTTTAAATAATTCAAAAAGTCACGTCAAACTCAACTAAAATATTAATTGTGTGTCTATTTTTTAAACTATAAACTTCTTATAATAGAATCATCCATTTGTTAATCACAAAACACTTTCATTTAAACTTTTTTTTTAATTTAGGCACTGTAACTTACAAAGCTGTCAATAATAGAGGTTTAGACATACATGTTCTAGCACCAAGCCCACCATGAAACCCTCCTGCATTGTACCCAGGTTCACCCCTACTCCAGCCTGCCCTCTTAATAAGCACCTTTTTAGTTTAATAATTATGGTCTGGAACCCAAGCTTATAAAGGTATTGGCTCTGTGATTTAGATATCTATAGTAACTACAGCTCTACACCACTGTTTTAATGATTCTTTGTTGAGAACTAAATGACTGAATTAAAGATGTAAATTCTATTTCATTTTTATACTTTTTCTTAATTCTAAAAGTATGGTTATTAGCGCTAACACCCAAATACTTTGTTATCCACTAAAATACCAGTTTTATCTATAAGTCACCCAACCAATGAATTATCAATGAAGCCACTAACCCAGTCGCATATGATATTGCCATGTGGCCATGCTCTGTTTCTGGATGCTATTGTCCTTTGTGAGGTTAACTGAGATGGATGAGCTAAACAATACCACGGGGGATGTAGTAAATAATCAGATTGCAAAAGAATTTAGAACCTGCAAGTGCACAAATAATACTCAGATAGAGTAACAGGAATTTTATTTCTAGTATTTCAAGTCAAACCTGAAGTCCTTGTCCCAGAATTCTCCTGTAACATTTGAGGAAATTTTGAATGAAGTTCACAAAATTGAGAGGTTACAAAATATTAAAGTTAACCTGATTCTTATTTGTTTCTAACTACTGTTTCTCTCTTTGACTCCTAGTTGAAGCAAGTATTACCAGAAATTATATGGTATGTGTCATTTTTCAGTGCTGATATCCTCTTTTTTCTGTCTCATTCATTTGCTATTTATTACTGCAGTAGATCTGTTGGTCTCAGAAATTTAGATATATATGTCTGAGTATGCATGTGTGTATATGATAAACATTTTATAAGTAAATAATATGTTTTACATACAGATATACACACAAAGCTCTCAAAAAAGATGAATTACTTGACTTAAGTTTGTTTCTGTGCATCAATTTTTGTATGTCCATTTCCAACCAATAAAAAAGTTGGTTACTTACTTTTAACCAAAAGTTTTTCTTAGATAAGCCTATAAAATAGTCTTGTATTTTACAAGACTTTATTTTACAAATAGTCTTGTATGAAATAGTGGTCAATATCTGAAGTCAAGATCTCTGATTTTCAAACCTGATTCTATTTTTTTAATCTAAGTAACTGAGAAATTGCTTAATCTCACAACACCTTTATTTCTTTTCCCATAGAATGGAACCATGATGTCAACCTTCCTTCATCACTTGATCACTTGAATCACTTGATCACTTGAATCCCGTTATTCATCGATTTGCTCTAGCAGGCGCCAGTAACATTTCCATTGGACCCTATCACGTGCCAATGTAGCCTAATGGCATCTGGTTGATTCAGGAATACGAAGAGCCTCAAACCGTTCCTTCAGGGTCTTTACAAGGAAGTCTGACCATCTTGTAGGGGTGGGCGGCCACGTGATCTTTTGATATCCCGTGGGATCCAGTCGGTAATGGCTCTAGTCCAGCGGTTGTCTCCAAATCACATTACATGTCCAGCCCATCTGATTTTCGATGCCTTGGCAAATGAGACAGCATCCCTGATTCTGGAATAGTGACGGAGGTCAGAACTCCGGATTCCCTCTCTCACTTGAGTGAGGCGTGATATTCCAAGCATAGCTCTTTCGATTCCTCTCTGGGAGACCCGGATAGCATTCTCATCCTGCTTTCGCAGGGCCCAGGTCTCTGAGGCATATGTTAATGCAGGGAGAATGGTGGAGTCAAAGAGATGTGCCCAGAGACGGAGGTTCTTTGTCCTTTTAGCTATTTCTTCGATGCCTTTGAAGGCATTCCATGCCGCTCTCTTCCTCCTGCTCAGCTCAGGTTTTAGGTCGTTCATCATGTTGATTTCTCGACCTAGGTACACATAACTGCTGCATTCAGAGATGTTTGTTCCATTGAGAGTGAATGGGGCCTCTGGAATGAGTTCATTTTTTCGTGAACATAGTTTTGCTGAGATTCAGCTGTAGACCTATCTTTCCACACTCTTGGTCGAAGTCAGCCAGCATTTGTGCCGCTTGGCTAATGTTTGGTGTTATTAGAACGATGTCATCAGCGAAGCGGAGGTGGTGTAGCGTTGCCTACCGTCTATCTTCACTCCCATTCCTTCCCATTCTATAGTAGTTTTTATACTACAGAAATATGTCTATAAATAAACCTTTAAGAAAAAGTTATTCAATATGAATTCTTTACCCTAGAAAAGTAAAACTTTTATGACTGTTATTCCTCATAAATACTTCTCTAAAGGAAAATTTTCAGCTTGGTTATAGAGAGACACCAACCAGCCAGTGGAACACTTTGATAATGGAAATATTCCATATCTGTTGATAGAATAAATAGAGCAGTCAGTAACCATGTAGAACTAAAGGTGGATGTAGATAAGAAGCAATTCTAAATTCCTTTACTAAGAACCTGAATAATTATAGTAAATTTAGTTTAAAATAATCATAATGCCTAATATAGCAGCGATGTTAGAGCACCATCATGGAACACTTTGAGTCATAACTGAATTTAAATTCATGGCTCTGCCACTTACCCCTAACGGGATATTTATCACTGGGAAACTCGTGTCCTAATGTGTACAATAGAGTAATACCTATCATTTAGGATAAATGTGGCAATATTATAAATAGTTCTCTAACTCTCTATCCTCCTTTAAATTTGTATTATTTTAACAGAATAGTTCTTAGAAAAAAACCAGACACAAGGCAATGAGTTAGAATCTTTTCACTTAAAAAAAAGATTGGGGCCAGAGTATAGTACAACAGATTGGGAGTTTGCCTTGCACACAGCCAACCTAGGTTCTATACCTGGCACCACATATGAATTACCAACTCCAGTTTATTCCCCAGAAATGTGTGGCCCCAAAACAAAACTATGAAAATCCCCATGATCCTCCCACTCACAGAGCTGCAATGCGGTCCCAGACAGGAGAGTCATTTGTGCAAACTTCCTGCTTGATAGATCACAGTCCAAGAGGAGCAAGGCTCTTGTTGCCTTTGGCAAAACTCATTCCTTCAATAATTGTATAATCTCGCACCAATGTCTTTGACAAAGAATTAATTGATCTCAATAGGTTGGAGGCTCCCAGGAAAACTTCACAATGACATTTCTCAAAGGTAGTGAAAAGAATTTTTGTGCCTCATGGAAACAGAAGTGCAATCTCTTTGAGCATCTTCAAGGGCATGCTCATAAAGTTCTGGGATACACAACCTCAGGATGAACATTAGCAGAAAATCACAACCTCGGGTCTATTATGAAGAATTTTGGAAGCACAGATTGCAGTATTAGCATTCCTAAAATTAGACTTGACTTCAGAACAGCAGGATGGAGTCCAAGAAACTCTGTCAGCAGCCTCAGTCCTTTTCGGAGGTTATCCTCTCTAGGGGAAAAAAATCTTTTACATCAAATCCTTTACTTGATGCCTTACAAATTTTAGACAAGCTGGCACCTTGCCATGTCCTTAGCTTAGAAAGTATTTTGACAGTCATAGCTATGTGAGAAAGCATGCGGATTGCATCACCAAAGAATGACCATATATCCACTTAACCAATCAGAATTTGTATGCCGGAAAAAGCATTGGGGGGGAAGGAGGCATAGATGAAAAATACTCATTCATTTCACCCTAGAATAAGACCCAAAGAGATGAGAAGCCAGACTTTTACAAAAATGATGTTCAACATATGCTTGGTGCTATGGTTTGCTGTCCTTAGATCCATTCCTTATGCCAGTGATTGGGAGATTTGGGTCCAGATATTTGATTTTTATGTCTCAATGCCTAACATAGGAAAATAATGCTAGTTTATTTTGAATATTCACTGTCTTCCCGTTCATCGCCGATTTGCTCGAGCGGGCCCCAGTAACATCTCCATATGTCCTGTCTCATGCTAGTAGAGCCCAAGACATCTGCTTGCTCCAGGAACATAAAGAGCCTCAATCCATTCTGGAATAAGGTCTATAATTGTTACTGGTATTTGGTATATATACCAAATACAACACTGGTAGCTTGCCAGGCTCTGCCGCAGATAGCATACTCTTGTAGACATCTCTAAGTCCAGCATTTATTGATGAGAGGAGGTGAGGGGAGGAAGGAAGGGAAGGGAAGGAAGGGAAGGGAAGGGAAGGGAAGGGAAGGAAGGGAAGGGAAGGAAGGGAAGGGAAGGGAAGGAAGGAAGGAAGGAAGGGAAGGGAAGGGAAGGGAAGGGAAGGGAAGGGAAGGAAGGGAAGGGAAGGGAAGGGAAGGGAAGGAAGGAAGGGAAGGGAAGGGAAGGAAGGGAAGGAAGGGAAGGGAAGGGAAGGAAGGGAAGGGAAGGGAAGGGAAGGAAGGGAAGGGAAGGGAAGGAAGGGAAGGGAAGGGAAGGGAAGGAAGGGAAGGAAGGGAAGGGAAGGGAAGGAAGGGAAGGGAAGGGAAGGGAAGGGAAGGAAGGGAAGGAAGGAAGGAAGGGAAGGGAAGGAAGGAAGGGAAGGGAAGGAAGGAAGGGAAGGGAAGGGAAGGGAAGGGAAGGAAGGGAAGGGAAGGGAAGGGAAGGGAAGGGAAAGGGAAGGGAAGGGAAGGGGAAGGGAAGGGAAGGGAAGGGAAGGAAGGGAGGGAAGGGAAGGGAAGGGAAGAGAAGGGAAGGGAAGGGGAAGGGAAGGGAAGGGAGGGAAGGGAAGGGAAGGGAAGAGAAGGGAAGGGAAGGGGGGAGGGGAGGGAGGGAAGGGAGGGAGGGAAGGGAAGGGAAGGGTGCTGATAGGCTGGTCTGCTGGGTGGAGGTCTGATGAGAGAGAAGTCTGGATGTGGAAAATGGAGGCCCTCATGGAGTGGGGGTCGCCTGGCTTGTTGCGAGGCTCTGCTGGGATGTTGAGCCAGGGCTAGAACCCACCATCCCTCCCGGTGCCTCGTGAGCAGCTGGTCACAGGGAGAGCCAGTAGCAGCTCTGTCCCATGTCTTTTGAATATTATGACGATTAATTAAACGACAGATGAAGTTCATAGTATTTTAACTACCATGGGGTTGAGATTCAACAAAGATTTGTCCTCTTCATCCCCTAGACATTTCAAATTGATAATGAAATCATCTTGCTCTATCCAAAAGGTAAATCTATCCAAAAGTACTTACCTTTAACCCAGAGTTCGAGCATGAATTAATCATATATTGAACCAAGAGACCAATTTTAGCAAATTGTGATGAATATTTCAAATTTGGTATTCCGAGCCTTAATAAAATTTAGCTGATAAGGTTATGATTATTTCCCAGATGTTCACAGTAGAAAACAGGGCATCCATAACAGAGTCCCAGAGTAGCCTTTGCCTGGATTAGTTCAGTGTCTTCTATATGGAACAGCCCTTTATGTCTATTACCAAAGAGATTTCCCCTACTATGCATTTGACCACACCAACTCTCTTCTCTAACATATTTTATTGCATTACAAATATGAAACATACTGTTAGACCAGAGTGACCGTTCAGAGGGGAAGAAAGAGAGGAGGGGAAAGGAAGGGAAGGGAAGGGGGAAGGAAGGGAGGAAGAGGGGGAGGGGAGGGAAAGGGAAGGAAAAGGAAGGGAAGGGAAGGGGAAGGGAAGGGAGGAAGAGGGAGTGGAGGGAAAGGGAAGGAAAAGGAAGGGAAGGGAAGGGGGAAGGGAAGGGAGGAAGAGGGGAGGGAGGGAATGGAACGGAAAGGAAGGGAAGGAGAAGGAAAAGGAGGAGGGGGAAGGGAGGGGAAGGGGAAAGAATGGGAAGGGAATGGGGTAAGGAAGGAAAGGAGGGAGGGATAGAAGAGGAAGAAGGAGGGGAGGAAAGGGAAGGGAAGGGAAGGGAAGGGAAGGGAAGGGAAGGGAAGGGAAGGGAAGGAAGGGAAGGAAGGGAAGGGAAGGGAAGGGAAGAGAAGGAAAGGGAAGGGAAGAGAAGGAAAGGGGAGGGAGGGAAGGAGAGGGAAGGGAGGGGAGGGACGAGGAGGGAAGGGAGGGAAGGGAAGGGAAGGGAAGGGAAGGGAAGGGAAGGGAAGGGAAGGGAAGGGAAAAGGGAAAAGAATAACAATATTCTTGTAGATGACACTGCAAATTTCTTTGAAAATTCCTCCTCCCTTCCCTTCCCCTTCCCTCCTTTTCCCTTCCCTTTCCCTTCCCCATCCCCTCCCCTCCCTTCCCTTCCCTGTTTCCACAATGAAATCCAAGAAAGACCTCACTTCCTGGATATCCATTTGAGTCCCTTGACAGACTTTTCTTCCTTCAACTTGACCTCCATTCTTGTTCCTCCATTCTACTAACTCACCTTTGAGTAACTCAATGCTTTATATGGAATGAAAGTAACGGAAATAATTGGACAGAAATATTTTCAAGACCCATTCCAACTTGACAATGTCATAATTTTAAAATTATGAAACATCAACTTTTTCAACTTTCACTTCTTTCTTGATCAAAGCAATTTTATTCTTTGCAACAATTACCAAAACAGAAATATATATCTACCCCCTCCAAGACACTTGTTTCCCCAAAACATTACCCTGAATTAAAAGTAAAGCTCTTTAATTTCTCACTATTTGTAACTAATTTATAAAAATTCTTCCAGGTCTTAGCCACTTTAGTTGTAGAACACCCAAGCCCCATCTGAATATGTAATTAGCATGCCACAAATACCTGTTAATTGATTGACAATGTTAATATTATTCCTTCTTTTCATTTCACATACTTGGTAAGTGTTTTACCTGTTGCCTATTTAGCCTCTGTGCCTGTCTCCTTTGTTATTGTCTCTAAAAAACTACAAGCTGCAAAGTGTAGGAGCCACATTTCTTTGACTCATTATGGATAATGGGCTGCAGAGAGATGCTTAAACAGGCTTTTCAATTGATTGATTAATAGAACGATTGATGGATGGAAGGAAAGGGTGAATGCATTACCACATTCTCCGCTTGCTCTTCCAAAGGCCGAATTTACCAAAGGGTCCTACTCTGTTCTTGCCCCGGGAACAAAGCATCAGAGGTAGGTGGGCGAGGGGGGTAGGGACAGCCCTCCTACAACACACAATAGAGGAGGGCCGGCTTGCGCTAATTGCTACAAAACATCTTTTGAGGTATGTGGCTATTTTTACAGTTTCTATGCTAAACTTTTATTTTAGGTTAAAAAGGGACACCTGAAAATCAGTATCCGTTTTTTCAAAGCTCTACACTTTTTAACCTTGACCATCACTAAGTGCAACTGACTTCCCTGACATTGGCAGCTTTACTTGTATACATTAGTCTACAGGGGAACCTGTTTCATAAATCACACACATAAAAATGCATGCAAAAATATTTCAATTGCTTTAATTTAAGATGCATTCATTTTATGTCTATCCTATGGGTCTTGAGACTCAAATATATATATATATATATATATATATCTGCTTAAAACAGTCTAGCAAATATATATGTATATATACATATATGTATATATACATATATATTTGCTAGACTGTCTTAAGCAGATACAGAATGAAGCAAGACTTGACAAGTGAAAAACAATTGATAGATGTCAGGGTATTATGAATTCTGAAGTATAGAACCATGTCTCTGTTCTTGTTTGTTATTATAGTACAACATGCAATTTTCAACAGAGATGAGTTCCCACAGAAGACATAACCTCAGTAACTAGATATCCATTTCCTTTCTCCAATTTTAATTGTTCATTTATTTCAAAATATGTATTAAGTGATATACATGCATGTGTGATATATACTTGCATATGAGCAGATAGTTCTGCTGTTATTGAACTTATATTCATTTTCTTTCTTAGCAATTATTGATGTAGAGCACCATTTCAAGCCTTCTCTTCGACTCTGTTCTAAAGGGTATGAGGAGAGGAGATGTATCTAAGTTAACGGAGAGATGCCCAGAATGTAGGAGTGACTGACACCCGGGTGGTACCATTTTCTTTCTTTCATATTGGTACCACTTGAGTAATATGACTCTGCAATCACTTGAAAAGTCTCCACAAACTATAAATGCTTAATAAATGACTCTAGTAAAGTTGTCATAATATGCCATTGTATTTTACAATAGATTCATGTTAAACTTCTAATGAAAGAAGCAATCTATAGAGCATGCAGTATGATGCAATTTTATTAAGTGAGAAAGACTAAGTGCATAGTATAAGGTGACTAGACTATGCAATGCCGTTGCAACAATCATTTGTCTAGAATTACTGGTGTTATGCAGGATCAATGCTTTCTAAATTTTCTACAACGAAAGTGTTTGAAATCTCTAATCATAGAGACAAAATTACTCATTCTCCTTCAAAAAGTCCATCACATATTATTGCAGCAGAAGGCAGACCCAGGAACAGAGGCACTGATTTAGCTTGCGCGGTACATTTTTGTACCTTCTGAGGTGTTTCGCTTTGTTCACACTGGAAACAAATATTTCAAGTTGTTCCTGTCAAATTTTACTTGGGCCTACTAGCAAACCATCCAGTAACCATAATTCTGCTAATATCAAATATGCATTCCTTACATTTCCAGAAAAAACTTACCACAACTAAACTAGCCAGGGGCAATGCTAATTTGAGAGAGAGATTGAGATTGGAGAGAGAGAGAGAGAGAGAGAGAGGTAGCTAGATCAGAAAGAAACTGCTAAAACCAAAACAAAGACAGGGCTCCCTTCTTTCATTTTAGCCTGTTTCTTCCCAACTGATTGCCCCCTCCGTTCTTGGAGAAAGAACAAGGCCATTCACCAGTGGAGGGAAAATAAATGATTGTGTAAACTCATAGAATCAGCTTGTCACAGATTGGCAAATACAGTTAATGGTTAATTATCTGCAAAGACTTGGGTCTTGTCACTTTTCAATTTTCTGGTTAGCATTTAAAAAAAAGGAACCAACTCTAATTAGTAAAATAATTTTTCAGAACTTTATAAAAGCTAATTCTCTTCAGCTCTTGGAAAAGTTTGCTTATGTTTTGTGGATCTTTTTAAATTAATATAATTCTATAACTCTCTGCCTAAGAGCACTTGCACACTTAATACACCTCCGAACCAGGACAATATGCGTTAAAAGCTGACTTACATTTTTACAGCACAGACCTGTCTGCCCCAAGTGTCTTTTTTGCCTTTTATCTGTACTGAGTGGCAAAATAAATAATAAAACAGTACCTTAACCTCCCAGAGAGAAAGCTGTATTTAAGAGTTTGGATGAGATTGTCTTTACCTACAGGAAAAATTCTGGCCAATAATAGATGATGCAGATAGCTAATATAGAGTCAATATTACAGATATACATTTACGGTGTTCAAATTAACTATTGGTTTCCTTTTAGAAGAGTCTCCTCCTGAGACCAGAGGGTTTGAGTTCATCTCCCTATTTCAGGCTCCTTTACCTTTGAGCTTTTGGGGATGTGTGTGTGTTGGGGGGTGGGGGGAGGGGGTTTTCTATAAGTGCTAACCTTAATTAATGGAAGCTCCACTAAACCCCAGGCAAGGGTTCGGGTCCCAAGCTTGGGTCTCCTCCTGCGCCTCTCCCGGGAGTAACGAGCTCGCAGGCTTCATTACTGGCAGCTGAGGGAAGGGTCACTGGGATGGATTTGCAGGGCCCTCATTGAGCGATCACTCCATGCTGAGAGGAGCTGGCCGAGCTCTCGGACACCTGGTCATTAACATTGCTAATTAGCAGCCATTAATCAGGGCACTCGCTTTTTTTTTGTTGTTGTTGCATGTCACCGGCTCTGAGGAACCAAGTGAATAAGAAGATTGTTTCATTACCTCCAGAAGAGGTGGAATGAAAGCAGTTCCCATCAGCTCAAGATGAGATGGATTAAGGGAAAGGTTAGACAACAGTTTGCGATGAGCTGGGGCGGGGGAGGGCGGGAGACCTGAGCTGTCTGCTCAGGGAAAATCAGTCACCTATAATTAATGAAATCTTCTGCAACCTAATTCTAATCACCGTGTGAGCGGTCCTTCAACTGTTTTTTGTAGTTTAAGAGCTTTCCGCTCTTAAACTACAAAACTACTCCCACCCCCTCCGCCCTTGTCATTTTGATTTTTTTTATTCCATTGGCAACTCAGTAAGTTTAAAGTTTAATATTTTATGCCTTGTCATTCCACTTCATTTTGGGGACCCCAAAAAGCATGACAGAATCTAACATTTTAAATGATTCTTAAAAAAAAGAATTTTAGATGGTAACTCTTGCAGTTTTTAGAATGCAAATAATAAGTGGTTTACTGTGACCATTCCTAAAAGGCAAAAGGAAATTTTTAAAATATTGTGCTGATGTGTATATGATGACACTGAGAAGAAAAACTATGCCAATAAAATAAAGCTAGAGATTATAGATGTTATTAATTCAAACGTAGTGCCATCAACATGTCTGCTAGCTGCTGTCTCTCTTTTGGAATGAGGGCCCCTCATGTATAGAGTGCATATTACATTGATCTTAATTTGGGGAAAATTTTGGTTGTACATGTTGTCATTGCCGTTTTATATATGTTTGAAAAACCATTGTGAGACTTATTTAATTAGCAGTTAGTTAGCTGCTATGAATTTATTTGTTCATTTGTTAAAATGTGTTCACCCCAGAACTGCAAAGCAGATCTCCGGACTTCTGTGGGAAGATCCCTTTATTAAACAGTGAGTACTTCAGCCAGTTTTTTTTTCTGTGCTTCTGCTCTGCATCTCTCTGTAGTGGGTTTACAAAATGTGGTTCGCCTGAGTATTTATTAGTGTTGTGGCCTCATTTGAACATGTGTAATAAATATACATTTGCACATATAATACTTACCCCTGCACTTTCAAAGCAAAATTATTCATTTAATGAGCCCTACATTTCAAAACAATAAAAGGCTAAACCTGTTTTTATGTACTAATTTGCTCTGTTTATGAAAAGAACTATGAAGTTGTTGGGGGAAGGAAGCAAGTATGTAAAACTAATCTGAGGAGAATTTCAATTGGGTTGGAAATCGGTAATATGATTTCTAGGACTTCATGGGAAAGTTGAACACTCAAGGGGAAATTACACAAAGAACAGCTGAGAAAAAGTTGCATTCTGGCACAGAATCATGCAAATGGGGCACATTCTTCAGTTTTCTCATGACGGATTGCCTCTGAAACCACTGAGCCAAGCTGCAGCAATGCTAATGAGGGAGATGCATCAATGAACAGTGTCATCCCAGGGGCTTCCAAAGGGAGGGGAGGGGCAGTGAGCCAAAGGGAGTTGGAGAAGGAAGAAGCAAGAAAGGGGAGAGGAGGAAAGGAGAGGAGAGGAGGGGAGGGAAGGGGAGGAGGAGAGGAGAGGAGAGGAGAGGAGAGAGAGAGGAGAGGAGAAGAGAGGAGAGGAGAGGAGAGGAGCTGAGGGGGGAGGGAGGAGGATAGAGACAAGGCGACGAGAGGAAGGAGGGGAAGGGAGGAGGAGAGAGGCGAAGAGAGGTGAGGAGAGGAGAGGAGAGGAGAGGAGAGGAGAGGAGAGGAGAGGAGAGGAGAAGAGTAGGAGGGGGAGGAGGAGGGGAGGAGAGGAGGAGAGGAGAGGAGAGGAGAGGAGAGGAGAGGAGAGGAGAGGAGAGGAGAGAGAGGAGAGGAGAGGGAAGGGAGAGGAGGGAGGGAGGGAGGAGAGAGCAGAGGGGAGGGGAGAGGAGGGGGAGGAGAGGAGAGGAGAGGAGAGGAGAGGAGGGGAGAGGAGAGGAGAGGAGAGGAGGGGAGAGGAGAACAGGGGAGAGGAGGGGAGAGCAGGAGAGAGCAGGGGAGAGGCAGAAGCAGTTGAACTTTAAATTATTAGGACTAGGCCACTAAAAACAGAATTCACTTAGTAGGTAGAGATATTTGTTCCAAAATGAATAATACTCCATTTAAGATTTGAGATGATTAGAAAAGCAAAAAAGTTCAGAAACTATCTGCCTCGTGGACTAAATACAAAATTAAAAAGTTGGGAGAAAATTCTTCCCAAAGAATAGCTTGTGGTTTCTTTATTAAAGACTTTAGAGTTCAGTGGTAATGGCTGGGACCATCTATTAAAGAGGGAGAGGGAGAGAGGGGGAGAGAGAGAGAGAGAGAGAGAGAGAGAGAGAGAGAGAGAGAGAGAGAGAGAAGAGAGAGCACTTTTTAGTCTTTTTTGTAACTACAGATTTCTCATTTAAATATTAAAAATAGTGAATGCATACATGTGTAGCTCATTTGCCACAAATGAAGGACAGTTTGCTTGTCACTCCAATTGTTTTTGAAAGACTTTTATCTCTTTTTACATGCACATACTCACAGAGATTAGGTTTATTGAAGGAATATTTAAAAAATACTAACAAATTAGTACTTCTGTGGTTGACTTCCTTGCTAACATTAGTTTCCATCACCAGCTAGTGAATACGCCATTAATTTACTTTACATTTTCCTTTTGTCTGGAGCTCATACTTTAGTAGTATTTAACCTATAATTTCTCATGAATAACAAATTAATAGCAACTTATTGAACACTTATTAAACTTAAGGTAGTGTAAAATATATTTCTAAAGAGACCCCTGAAAGTATCTGACACAATGGAGTTTCAGACTTGTAAAGGTGGCTTTGTTTTCACACATGGATGTTGTGTCCCTTTGTAAGGACACTACAATGAGCACTGCCAATTTGGTATTGCAGGGAATTTTGCGGGATACACTTCCAAAATGTACCATTGAAACTTATGCAGAGCTAGTCCCATCCTATGAATGGCTAAAATGTATTTCCCCTTCAGTATCTTATTTCCTGTTCACTATCTTAGAAGAATTTGTTTTTTAAAACATAGTCAACAACTGTGACCCTTGTTTGGTTGCAATGCTATTCAAGCTCCTTTTAATGAGTTAAATAAACACAGAATAAAATGTGGTCAATTTAACTTTTTAAAATCAATGAGAAATAATATAGGGAATTTCAGCCATCAAAATAGATTGATGCTAAAATCTGGTCTCTTTTCATCTTGTGCTTGATTTCAACCAATAGAAATGGTAAGATTTAGAATTAGAGCAAAAAAAAAGTCTCTAACTCACTCTATTGTGTATTACAGTTCATATGGTATAGTTTCCGAGACCACCCACAGTTCTGAGACTGCCTAATGGAAGATTGTATCAGCGGCTGTACCTAATGACAGCTAGATGAGTTAAGAATGAAGTGTTAGCATTCATCGTACTTGTGGGTATAAAACAGATTATTCACATCATTTCAAAGATAACCTTTGTAGCAAAATGCATTCATTCGTGTAACACAGTTCTAACTAATCAAGTACATTATCTATTGAAATTAGCTTAAAATTCTAAATTTTTCAGAAAAAATTAAAATCCATTGCATTAAAGAATCTGTTAACATTTAGACAATTTTAAATTACATATAAATGGAAACTGCAAAGCATGTTTCTGACACCTCACAGTGTCATTTAACGGCATAATTAGGAATAATATTATTCATTGGTAATTCACTATTGTCCATCACACACCTAAGAGATCCCAGAGTGTGTCAAAAAAAAACTTTCTCTGAGAAATCTCTACATGGAGAGGGAATATGTTGGAAAGACGAGGCACCCCCTTCAAAGAAAGGGAAGCAAACACAGAGCTAGAAACATTTCTTTGAAGTCTTCTATCTGATTAAATCCCAATGTTTGGCCATAAGTCCCAATATGGCCATGTTCATTTTTAAATAAAAGATATTTAAATTACTAGCTACTAAGTTGTTTGCTTTCAAATATTAAGTAACAGTAATAGTCCAGGGAAATGCCTCATGTTAATATTATGCTAGCACTGTTGTCCAAGAAGAAAGAGCACCGAATCCATAAGCTTTCCTGAGGAACTGTGAGCTTAGTCCTCCAAGACTCACTGTGTGACTCTAGGCAAAGAACCCAATTAGCTGCTTTGGTCTTCACTTCCTCAGTTGTAAACTGAAGCGGTTGGGGATAGGTTAAGTTTTCACCTTTATACTCTTCTCAGTATTAGGATGCCAGGATAACTCTAGTGACTTTTTTTTCTTTAGAGCACCTGGCTTCCATATGTGAAAAGTAAAGTATAAAACCTACTTGCTATTTTGATCAATTTAATCCTCTGGTGCTCTTAATATCAAATCCTGCTTATATTTCCTTTGCGTATTAAATAATATTATGTTTTATGGAAACAGGTAATGATAACCTTTCATTAATCGAGGCTTTTCCCTAGAGTACAATTCTGAGAGAAAGATACAGAAAGACATTATATAAAAGCCATTATAACAGCATTATTTTTTTTATTTAAACACGTCAAAATTTTGTTCACACTTAGTCAATAGATTCAGTAACCAACAAATTAATTAACTAGGGACATTCTAGCCCTGAGCTCAGTCTCTGGCATCAACCCTGGACTGTGAACCTCCCACCAATTCAATATAGAGTTATTTATGCTAAATATTAGACCTCTCATCTGTAACATGCAGATATTAATAATTTATACAGTTGAGTTGGAAGGATTAAATGAGATAATATTTGTCCCAAGAGCTCAACACAGCATAAAACTAATGTTACCTCTCACTAAGAATGTTACCAAATAGTGATACATGATGTACCCATTGCCAAAGAGAGGCAGATATTGTGTATCATATATTATGGCTCAAAAATAACCTAGAACTTAGCCAAATGTTGTCAAATTCTTTTCTCACAAATACTTTCTTTTGATGAATAAGAAAATGGACAGGGCCCTTTTTCTTATGGCTCAGTGATTCAGAAACCCCTGCCCCCCAAGGCCCAGGAGTTCAATCTCTAGTGCTCCTCTCATGAGCTAGGTATGGGGCTGGTGGCCCTATTGTCCGGTAACCCTGTGAGTATCACAACTCAAAGATATGCGAGCATCTGGTGAGGAGCACGAGTATCACAGTGACCCTCCAGAGAGGACACCAGTCAGGACATCTGGCAGCACCAGCACTGAGGAAGGCTAAGCCCTTGATAAGCATCTCAACCAGAGATGCTGCAACTGGCAAACACCACAACTAAGTGTGCTTATGATCCTAGATCATCCCCAAAACAAAAATGGAAAGGAAGGGGGTTTAAAAAAAGAAGAAGGAAATAGGCTACTCTCCTCTACCCTCACCTTTGCCTGATCCGCCTGCTCCACCCTAACGCCTCTCTCATGGTGGTCAGTGTAAGGACAGTTCTCTGCAGGTTTGGTGGCTCCTGAACATTCAGAATCTGTTCCTTGGGATCCTTTTCTAGCTTTTCAACATAGCTCACCCTTTCACCTGCTCAGGCTCAGCCTGGCCATATTTATCCTGTGTCTGTGCCATTCTAGGTTACCCCACCTTTATTCTTTTCTTAGTTAAACTACCAAAAGTTCTCAAAATTTTTCATATCACTAGTGCCTCCAGATCTTTCTGGAATTCTCTCTCTCTCTCTAGCTCACTAAGTTGCACAGTTTATGAGCAAGAGATGTGTTTAGGGGGGCTTCTGTGATCCATAGCATTAGTTTTTTTTTTAAATAGAAAATCATTACCATAGGCTATGTGCTGGTTTCTCTGACTCCATATCCTATTCCCATAGGAGCAACAGCTGCGCCAGCCCTGGATTCATGTCCCAAAGCTGAGAGCTTTCTTTGATGAATAAGAAAATGGACAGGGCCCTTTTTCTTATGGCTCAGTGATTCAGAAACCCCTGTCCTCCAAGGCCCAGGAGTTCAATCTCTAGTGCTCTGACTCCATGTACTAAGTCCTCAAAAAGACTTGTTAAGTAAATTTTAATAGATTTCTTTTATATTGGAGTACTTTTTGTAATGGTCAGCTATGCCCAACATATAACAGGCAGATTGACCATAAAAATCAAATGAATTGTGCCAATCCTAGATGCTACTGTTAACTTGCCATCCACAGGAGAATGATATACATATTAGAAAATGATTGTGGGCCTACTTTCTTGTCAAATCATTCTGGAGCATAATAAAATCAAGTACAGAGGTCCTTGCAAAGATTAAAGAAATCTTTACTTGCTTATCAATATATCTCTGAAGCTGTTCCTTCCATCCTAAGGCTAAAAAATATGGTAAATCAGGAGAGTGTGATGGGGAAGGTAAAGAAGCACAGAACAATTAAGAATCAGCAGGGAAATTTACCTAACGAGGTCATAACAGATTGTAGGGAAGAGTTCAAAACATGATTAGAAAATCTCCACATATGTTTATGATATTAAAAAAATGTATTTTCAACCTTTGTTCTGGATGTGTGCATAGCTGGGTCTATGCCACTAAGATGGGCAATTATATTCATAGAACCCACGGATCTTACTAACTAGGTGTGCGCCATTTGGGAATCGCCTTGGGTGGCAAGGGCCCAAGGATGTGGTTCTTCTCACGCCCTTTAGTGCCAGGCAATACCCAGAACCACCACATCAGTGCTCCAGATCCTCCAGGGCACCGCTCTTGGATCTTTGTGGCACCAGGTCTTTCTTGGAATTGAGCTGGACCAACCACATGCGAGGCACATACGTTAACCCCCTTTGCTATCCCTGTACTAATCTCTCCTACTGCTATTTCTCTGTGGGTAGCCTCTGTACTCTCATGTTTCCTAAATAAAACTATCTACTTCACTAAAATTGAATTTAAAAAAATCTCATGCTAATTTTCTAAAACTTTTTTTACCTCCTGGGGAAAGCTCAAGTGGTAGAGCACAGGTCTAGCATGGGCAGGACGCTGGGTTCAATCCCCAGCACCAGACATGTCCAGTCCCACCACACGTCCCTCAAGTTCGATGAGTGTTGTCCCTATTCAAAGGAACTTTGTTCCTTATCTGCTGCTCTCCCCTGATTTTACCCAAAGGTTTATCCAACCAGATCCTCTTCATGTCCTATGCCAGGAAAGGAACATCGCAAAATCTGCTCTTGACCCTGTGCTCAGGCTGTGTGTACAGTGTCCAGGCAAGCACCTTAAGCCGTGAACTACCTCTCCAGCCCTCTAGGTGGACTTTCGATCCTATTTCAGCACTCTTTAGACTTCCATTAGTGTCACTTGGATTTGGAAGCTTGATGTTTCTCATGTTTCTATGTAATGTTTCTTTAGAATTTAAGTTCCTGTGCTCGATATTTAGCAATTCTACTACTGACTCTCATTTTCCCCCCAAATTGAGGGTTTTTCCCCAATATCTTTTACTAGTAATAAACATTTCACATCAAGAGCTCTCTTTCTTTTGCTCTCTTGCTCTCTCTCTCTCTCTCTCTCTCTCTCTCTCTCTCCACACTTCCCAAAAACAGCAACAACAAAGTATTAGTTCTAGTCTTGAAGGTTTTATACTTTTCAGCGCAGGAGAGTGAAAAATATTGAATAATAACAATGCGCAGACTCAAGAGTTACAAATAGAAAAATTTATCGAAAAGTAGAAGAGAAGGAAATTCTCCAGCTCGGGAGAGACTTTGCATACACTAAG
Source organism: Cryptotis parvus (assembly GCA_021461705.1). Lineage (NCBI taxonomy): Eukaryota > Metazoa > Chordata > Mammalia > Eulipotyphla > Soricidae > Cryptotis > Cryptotis parvus. The sequence goes on from JAJIBD010002728.1 coordinate 219,516, forward strand.
TTAAGTATGACTCTTTTCCTGCTCGTTCATTGTTCTAATAGGAAAACTGGGGTCTTTGTGTTACTTATTAGGTGACAAGAAGATAACTGAAGAAGACAAGGATTTTTACAGAGCAGTCAGGCTAGTTAGGGCTTTCGGGTTATTTATTTGACCATTTGCCTAGGTTTTGTCTAAAATCTTTTCATGTCCCGTGAGCCTAAGGTCTGGGACAGAATCTATGATTTTAGGAAATTGTTGACTTCCGTTCTCCGAATGAGCCCAAGAATTTGCAGCACCGTTTAAGATGTGAAACGGAGACAGCTGACATGGAGCCGTTCACGGCAGCAGCAAGGGGAAACTGAGGTTTCCTCTGTCACTTTTCTTTGTTTTGCAATACCTCAAACACCAAAGAGTTTAAGAATAATTGTTAAACTTGCACACTTGCTTATGCGATAATTACACTCCCCTCTATCACATGGTATTTGTTCACTCTTCATCACTGTGACAGTCTCATAGTAAGTGATTTCCAGCATCTAAAAGGTACATAGACATAAATAAAATATTCTTAAATATCAACTCTAAGTAATTTACTACTAAATAAAGAGCAGGCACAGGGAACACATGTGGCATGACCAGTTACATGAGGGGTCATACAGTGAGAATTTTGGAAAGGCAAAGTTGCAGATGAAAATCACAAATTAGGTATCAACAATCATTTAGATGTTTCCAGACCATGAACATATCAGATTTGTTTTAAACCAGAAATAAAGGTGTTTTCATTAGTTCTCTGCTCAGTGTTTTAAGACCATTAAAATAGAAGGAAAGAATCTCGCCTACTTTCATCCCTGGCTCTTTCTTCCTCAAAACCATGAAATGATTATTCCAGCACTCATGGTGCCACCGAAAGAAAGGCTCCTTTAGTCACATAATTACCAAAGGAATAAGCAGAACCTTGAGAAAACAAGCTGGTGTTCAAGAAAATAATTTCCATTGCCAGCACCTAACCACCGGGCCTCTTTCTTAAGAAGAGGATGAGGCCCACGGGGTAATAAAAGACCCTATAGAACCGCATAAAAGTTCCATATGTGCTACTCCCTGAGTGGCCTTCAAGGGGTAAGAGCTGGAGGTGGGGTGCAGGGGATCAGGGCTAAGCACAAGACAAAAACCAACCAACTTGCTTCTGAAGAAGCAACTCATGTCTCACACACACACACACACACACACACACACAAACGTAATTAGCATGCCGGGTTGCTGTCTGCCTGCAGATCTTGTTATCAGTGCAAAACAACAACAATAACAATCCTCCTCGTAATAATAATAACTGGATGCGCCCAGCAGTTGGGTTTCTGCAATTACAGTGTGAATTGCAGGAGAGGATTATATGAAGTGCTCTTGGCTTGAGGGGGAAGTAAGACCCTTCAGCTTGCAAGTCACAAGCAGCTGCTTGGGGGCCGTGCACCCTGCCGGTTCCAAGGCTGTTTCACCTCGAGAGGAAAACAGGCCCTTTCTCTTTCCTCTTTCACAGCCGCCAATCCAAAAACCCACCTCTAAGAAGCTGGGGAGGGGGGGGAAGAGAAGTGGGGCGGGAGGCAGGGAGGTGGGGGGTGAGGGGCGGCTAAGCATTGGACAGGAGAGAAAAGCAGGAAAATAAAATCAAAGTGCAAAAGTTGGTCCTGAGCAGCTAGGAGCAACTCCCCACTTAGCAAGCAAACCTTGGAGCTGCAGAGCAAGAGAAAGGTAGGGGGTGGGAGGAGGGCGGCAAGTGGGAGGGAGGGACTTCATTTTAATGCTGCAACAGACAGAATCTGATATTGGCAAAGTTTCAAGGAAAATGGGGAGGGGGCTTGCGAAGGGGTGGGCGGAGAAGAAAGGACTCTTTTACTGTTTCAGGCGTCTAAGTCTTCCCCAGAAGCACCAGCTCAACTCGACATTCTGGGAATAGCAATGAGGCACACACAACAATCAAAACGCACTAAATCTGTTTGATGATTCAAACGCGTCATGCATCTGCACCCACAAAATAGGGCTTCAATTAAATAACCTTGCAGATTTGAACAGGAAAAGAAGGGAGAGCGTGAGGATTTTTAATGAGTAACTCCGAATACAAGAAGTTTGGCTTAAAAAAAATTAGGTGTTTGCCCTACACTTTATTCTAAAGTGAGTTGTAAGCAAGGCTCTTGGAGGGACTCAGCTGCGCCCTGACGTTGGCTCCAAGTTGTGTTTTTCCTTTCTTGCCAAAGGAGAGGCTAGGAAGTTGCCTCAGTTACCAAAGAAGTGAGAAGCGGCTGCGTGAGGCTTTTCATCCAAAGTTCACACAAACACAGGCATAGACACAGACCTTTTCCCAGTGTTGCGGGAAAATCTCTACCGTGTCCTGGCAACAATGACAGCAACACACAACAGAAAAAAAAAAAAACAAATAAAACAAAATCATGTCTGAAATCAACATTGTGAAACTGCTATTTCCATTCCCAAGAATTTTTTGACGTCTAGGGACTTCTATGAATGATATGGATAATAATTTTATTACACAATTATTACTTGGTCTTGGAGCATGTGAATCTGCCTTACATGTCCATGTCTGCACTGTAGACTGACACACAGCTGTGAATGACGCGCTTGAGTGCCTCAGAAGAGCCTTTTGGTATTGTTTCCGAGATCCGGATTCACTATTTTCAGACTGACTTCCAAATAAGCTTGGCCTGGTCAAAAAAATAATCAAAAGAAAATGATTTATGTTGAAAAGGGGAAAGTGTTCCTAAGGCTTTGGGGGCTCTTAGAAACACTTGTCTATTTTAATGAAAATTGATTCTACTTATCAAGCTAGGCAGAAGTTTGAAAGAAAGGGCACAAGTTTTTGGAACTCTCTAAACTGTAGCCATATCTGATATAGTTGAGGACCCCACCAGGGCTATTTTTATTGGACAAATGATAAGAAAATCTATTAACAACAAAAGCGTTTTTTCTCAACATAAATCTGCATTGAACACCAAGGCCAAAAAATAAAACGTCGAAGTTTACAAATTAAGACAGGAAAAATATAGTTAGGAAAAACATGAAGTATATATGTCACTTGTCTTCCTGTTGTTCATCAATTTGCTCCAGTGGGTGCCAGTAACATCTTCATTCATTGGGAATGAGGTTCATTATTGTTACTGTTTTTGGCATATCAAATACACCATGGGTAGTTTGCCAGGCTCTGCCATGGCTTTGGGTTTATCCCAGGGGACCCAATCTTTTTCTATGTCAGACCATCAACCATCCATGGCCCTCCCGGCAGAGCCCTGGGTGTAGACAAGCCTGTCTCCCTGTCTGCCACCTGCTGACGCAGCTGGGCACCACAGCCACACTTGCAACACCTCGAGGGGCAGGATAAAGTATATATAATAAATATAAATTAATTCAGGCTCTTCGTATTCCTGAAGCAACCAGATATCATTGGGCTACACTGGCACGTGATAGGGTCAAATGGAAATGTTACTGGCGCCCGCTAGAGCAAATCGATGCATAATGGGATGTCAAGTGATCAAGTGAAATTAAGACAGAAGACAGATAGTTTGCTCTAATATATGAAAATATCAGGGCAAGATAATATGCTACCTGCACGGCAGAGCCTGGCAAGCTACCCGTGTTGTATTATATATGCCAAATACCAGTAACAGTTATAGACCTCATTCCGAATGGATTGAGGCTCTTTATGTTCCTGGAGCAAGCAGATGCCTTGGGCTCTACTAGCATGAGACAGGACATATGGAGATGTTACTAGGGCCCGCTCTAGCAAATCGATGATGAACGGGAAGACAGTGACAGTGATCAGGGCAAGAAAGGAAGAAATGAACAGAAGCTTCCAAAAAAGAAGAAATTCGAATGGCCAAAGGGCATATGAAAAAGTGCTCTTCATCTTTAATCATCAGGGAGATGCAAATCAAAACAACAATGAGGTACCATCTCACACCACAGCGACTGGCACACATCCAAAAACAGCAAGAACAACCGTGCTGGCGTGGATGTGGAGAAAAAGGGACTCTCATCCACTATTGGTGGGAGTGCCGACTGGTCCAGCCCTTTGGAAAACAATTTGGGCATTCCTCCGAAAACTAGACATTGAGCTCCCATTTGATCCAGCAATAGCACTCCTGGAAATATACCCGAGAGACCGAAAAACACATAGCAGAAACACTATCTGTACTTCTTTATTCATCTCTGTGCTATTCACTATAGCTAGAATCTGGAAACAACCTAAATGCCTGAGAACAGAGGACTGGCTAAAGAAACTGTGGTTCATCTACACTATGGAATACTATGCAGCTGTTAGAAAAGATGAAATTATGAAATTTTCCTGCAAATGGATGGACATGGAGATTATCATGCTGAGTGAAATTAGTCAGAAGGAAAAGGACAGATATAGAATGACTGCATTCATTAATAGGATATAAATAGACACCAGTGTTTTACTAAATGTGTGAAATGGTAATGGCAGATTAAAACTCACCATTAAATACACAAAGAGACTTAAGTGATAAACTCTAAATATCTGCAGGGCTAGCCACAGTGTGTAAAACAAGAGGGAGAGAGATGCAGAGACACAGAGAGAGAGAGAGAGAGAGAGAGAAAAGAGAGGAAACAGGACTGCCTGCTGTTGAGGCAGCCTGGGAGTGGGTGGGAGGGGTGGGGTACATTGATGGTGAAAATGGGGCACTGGTGGAGGGATGGGTGCTAGAATACTGTATTACCAAGAACCAATTGTGAACACCTTTGTAATTGTATGTCTCATGGTGGTATAATAAAAAAAATTTTTAAAAAGAACTTGCCATGGAGGCAGGCTAGGGGAAGGGGGAGGGAGGTGGGGGACACTGGTGATGGGAGATGGGCAGGGGTGGAGGGATGGGTGTTGGAACACAGTAGAACCAAAATTCAAACATGAACATCTTGTAATTTTATATCTAAAGGTGGTATAATAAAGTATTTTTTAAAAAGGGAAAAAGAAAGGTAGCAAGGCAGACAGAGCACTTGCCTTACATGCTGATGGCCCGGATTCAATCCCTGACATCCATATGGTCTTTTGAGCACCAAAAGGAGTGATCCCTGAGCAGAGCTAGGAGTAAGACCTGAGTCCATCTGGTATAGTCCTAACCCTTCCACAAGATTTGAAAATATTAATAAAGCAGAGGAAGGGCAACATTTCACCACATTTATATTTTAGAAAGGTAATTGAAACTATTGGAGATTTGAACCTTGGTAGTGATTATGCTCTTTAGAAGGCATATACATTTAGCTTAAAAACAGAGTTAAATAGTTGGAGAGATAGTACAGGGGTGAAGATATTTGCCTTGCATGTGGAAGACAGTTTGATCCTTGGCATCATATATGATTCCCCCAAACAACACCAGAAGTGATCTCTGAGCACAGAACCAGGAGTATGCCCTGAGCACGGCAGGGTGTGACCCAACCCCAGTCCCCCAAAATAGAATTCAAAAGGAACTCAAGCCAGGTACATCAGTCATTCCCATAAGTCCCAGCAAAAATATATACCCTTTATAAAAGCCTGTAGACCTTAGTATCACAGCCCGGCTCGCATGGCCGCTTGCGGCCGCAAGTGGTTCATCAATAAATGCTGGATTTTGAGATGACTACAGGAGTATGCTACCCGCACGGCAGAGCCTGGCAAGCTACCTGTGTCATATTTGATATGCCAGATACCAGTAACAATTATAGGCCTCATTCCCATGATCTGATGGAATAGTTTGAGGCTCTTATGTTCCTGGGGCAAGCAGGTGCCCTTGGGCTCTACTTGCATGAGACAGGTCATATGGAGATGTTACTGGTGCCCACTGAGCAAATCAAAGATGAACGGGAGACAGTGATAACGGTGATACAGTAGACCTTAGGCAAAATAGGAAACGATGGAGAACTTTGTTCATTTTGGAAATGGGAATTGCATATGTGTACTGAGGGGGAGACTGTAAGTCACATCTCCCATTCAGTTTCCCCTTGGAAAAATGAATGAAGCTTTGTTTCTCATTATGGAATGAGGTTAGATTTGGGGTGTAAGATTTCCTAACTGAAATGCTGAAGGAGGAAAACTTGGAAGGCAGGAGTCCAGATTCTCAAGCATGACTCAGCATGGCCATAAAGACAACATGAAAGGCTGGAGCAACAGTACAGCAGGTTGGATGTTTGCCTTGCATGCAGCCCAGCCATGTTTAATCCTTAGAACTCCAGGTGGTCCCTAAGGGTGGAGTCAGGAGAAGACCCTGAGCACTGCTGAGTATAACAAAAAAATCTTTTTAATTAAAAAAAAAAAAACAGAAGGGGCCGGAGCGATAGCCCAGCGGGTAGGGCGCTTGCCTTGCACGTGGCCGGCATATGCCGACCCGGGTTCGATCCCCGGCATCCCATATGGTCCCCCGAGCACCGCCAGGAGTAATTCCTGAGTGCAGAGCCAGGAGTAACCCCTGAGCATCGCCGGTGTGACCCCCAAAAAAAAGCAAAAAAAAAAAAAAAAAACAGAAGAAATCCTGCTCTTTCTGGGTCTCAGTATTCTCGTCTATCTAGTGGGGCTGTTGAATCATTAACTATTTTGACATTTTATTCAGTTCTTAAATTCCCTGATTTTGTGGATTGAACTAGGCAATTTTGATAACAGATATCAAAATAGAGCAAAAATAGATAATTTGCTTCAAGTGCTAGACCAGGAGAATTGAATTCCTTTTCTTCTCCCACTCCCATGCCCAAAATCTTCCCAAAAACTCATTGCTGCAGTAGAATTTCTGCAATTAAGCTGAAACATCTCAGAAGAGTCTACAAGAGTATAAGTTGTCAGTTCAGAAGCCTCTGACTATTTAGCCATCTCTAAAGCAGTGTGTTTCTCAAAGTGATGTGAGAAGGTGGAACAGAATCACCACAGAAAACAGAATAACTCAAAACTACTCCCCAACTACAGACCCACCTCCCAAAGTGAAACACTGTTATGATGAGGGGCCTGTGATTTGAAGGGCTAAAATATAATAACATGAAAAACTATGGTGCCATAGTTTTTCACTAGGATGAAAGAGCCCAGACAGAATCCAGAAAGAATCTGCCCTTCTAACTTTCATTTTACATCCAGAGGATTTGAAGATGATGTTACCTTCATTCCCCCTTATAAATTGTACTGTATAAATTAGAGTAGCACTTAGCTGGCATTGACTAAGTATGCCTTATGGCATTTCATAATTTTATTTTACTTTAAATCCCTTTTATTCAAGTATATTGTTCTACTGTTCTTCAGTCTAGTACTACCTAGATAAAACAAATTTAAATATATCTTATGATAAAAATGTCTCAAAGCAGTTAATGATGCACAAATGAGAGACTAAGTGAAAGAGTTAAGAGATACCTTAACCTCCCTTAGGTCCAGTTTCTACCCACCATATCCCCACCCTGCTCCGTGGTAAACTTCTTTTGATTTATTTACTTTTATTATCATTTGGATCACATGTTTACAATACTGTTAATGCTTATGGTTTTGATGTATGCAATTTCCTCATCCTAGTGTTATTTAAAACTTTACCAAAAAATGTCACCTAATATCTATAAAAAGATTTTACATAATAACTCGATTCATGTTAGAGAGATAGAACAGAATGTGTTGCATGCATATGGCAAAAATACTTACATACAGCAGATCCCAGTTCAATCCCCAACACCACATTGTTCCTTTAGCATTAGCACCTCTGGAAGTAACTCCTGAGCACACAACTTGGAGTAGTCTTCCAAGAACCACCAAATTTAGCCTCAACCTCCCTCTCCAAAGAAGTAACTAAGGTTTGCAAATTAATTGCCCATCAACAGAGAACAAGGTAAAGAAGCTATTGTGTACATGCTCAATGTAATGCTACTCTGCCATCTAAAAGATAAAATTTCTTCTTTGGGGACAAAAATGAATGCAACTAGAGGTGCTTGTGCTAAATGAAATAAATAAGCAAGTGAAGATAGTTGTAGGATGGTCTCACTGATGTGTGAGATATAAATTGCCAAAGCAAATGAACTGTCATTGTGGTAACAAGACATAAGGGGGAGTGTTGAGGAATGAGGAGAGTGGTCTTCTTGGTAGTGAGATAACAGTGAAACTAAGGTGGTAGTAGTGGTGAAAATCACACACACTCGCACCTCTGTAAAAAAGCTAAACCCCTGAAAAACCACAATACCATCAATCGTCAACCAATGGAAAGCAATGAAAAAATAAAAAGAATTACAATTCTAATGGGCATTTGTTGGGTCCCTTTAAGAGATTTTTAAGAGATTCCTTAAGGGATGACTTTTACTTTAAAGGGATGGCCAATGTCCAAATTATGGGAACAAAAAAAGAGTTGGGAATACAGTTGAGTTGTCAGTTGAGACTAGGTTCTCAGCCTGGCTGGTAGGAGTGAGTTGGAGGAGCAGAGAGCCTGACAGGATAGAGAGTTAGAGAAGCAGAGAAGGTTAGATGAGCTTACTTTAGGCAGAGCAAGGAATTAGTGTGAAGAAAATATTAAAGTGTCTTCAAAGCCTCTGGACTGGTTCTGTACCTGATACTGTCAGTCAGCCTCACAACTGTAAACTGACAGTCACTTATCAGTTAATTTTTTTTTTGTTTTTTGGGTCACACCCAGTAATGCTCAGGGGTTTCTCCTGGCTCTGCACTCAGGAATTACTCCTGGTGGCGTTCAGGGGACCATATGGGATGCCGGGGGTCAAACCCGAGCCAGCATGGGTCAGCACGCGCGCAAGGCAAACGCCCTATCCACAGGGCTATTGCTCCGGCCCCTATCAGTTAATTATTAATGCCACAAATATGTGTATGCTTTGTGGCAGATATAGCTATTTTAAGCATAGAACTATCAGATAGGTAATTCCCAGCTTCTCCATCCCATAGTGAAGACATAGTAGCAGTTAATCATATGCACTGTCATGAGTTCAGTGAGAACAATATTCACAAGATGCTCTGATGGTGAAGAAGTTCCTACCTGGCAAGAAAAGAGGAGCTGGAAAGAGAAAGTTTTCTCCCTTGGGAAGATAATAAAAGTATGGGGAAAACTATCATGTTATATTTGAATGTCTCAAGTATAACCATTTTCATTATTACCATTAATAAAAAATGTTTATCCATGAAGTTGTGTATCTTTCCTTCACATCTGAAAGTAAGTCTAGCTGGGTAAAGAATTCTTGGTGAAGCCTGCAGTTCATTGAGTCTTTTCACAATATCCCACCATTGTTTTCGGGCTTGGAGTGTTCCATCTGAGAAGTCTGCTGTAAATCTCAGGGATGCTCCTTTGTATGTGATTTCCTTCTTTGATCTTGCTGCATTCAGTATGAAATTTGCCTATAAATGGATGGACATGGAAAGGATCATGTTGAGTGAAATTAGTCAGAAGGAAAGAGAGAGGCATAGAATGTCTACATTTATTTGCATGACATAAATATATCAGGTGGTCTTACCAAAAGTGGATTTACCGCAAACGTGAGGAAGTCAGAGGTTAGGTAAGACAGAAAAAGGAACATGTGTGAATGCCGAAAAGAGCTGATACCAACATAGAACTGAGCATTAAATACAGGCAAAAAAATGCACATGATGGCTTCCAAGTGTATGTAGTGCAACCCACAATGTGTAGGAGAAGAAAGGAGAGAGAGAGGGAGAAAGAAAAGAGATAAAGAACCTGCCATTTAGGCAGGCTATGGGAGGGGGAGGAAATTGGGGACATTAGTGGTGGGAAATGGGCACTGGTGGAGGGCGGGTGCTGGAACACTATGTGACCGAAACTTCCAAACATGAACAACGTTGTAATTGTATATCTCATGGTGGTATAATAAAATGTTTAATTAAAAATAAATAAATAAGGCCGGATCGATAGCCCAGTGGGTAGGGCATTTGCCTTGCACGAGACCAGCCCATGCCAGCAGGGGTTCGATCCCTGGCATCCCATATGGTCCCCCGAGCACCGCCAGGAGTAATTCCTGAGTGCAGAGCCAGGAGTAATCCCTGAGCATCGCTGGGTGTGACCCAAAAAAGAAAAAAAAAAGATAAAAATAAATAAATAAATAAATAAATAAATAAATAAATAAATAAATAAATAAAAATGTTTAACATTCACCGGCCTGAGAAGTAATGAACCAAATCATACTAAATAGGAAATTATACTTTCAGAGAAAAGAGAAACTTATCATCCTTTCCAAAATGATAAGATTCGAATATTGAAAGACTTGTGAGCAGTACAAATTACATAAAGAAGCTTTTTATTTGTTTCTGGTAAAGGTTAGAGTTGTAATTTCTCAATAAAGCTAAAAAAAGACATTGAACCCTGAAAGATGGACAGTTGACAAAACAAGGTAGTTTGCTTAATGAAAACATAAAAGGCACTGCCACTTGAAGGTAGGACTAAGTTTCAATGACTAATGAGAACTGTTAACTTTTCGACCTATGAGTATGATAATTTATAGCACACGTTTTCACATGAGACCAACCAAGTCCGTTTGATAATAACCTGTGTTTTTTACGACTCCTTCATATTGACTCCATTGTCACTCTATGTAAACATGGAGGGCCACCTACATAGGACTCACCTTTAAAATTCCTCCTTTAAAGGAGAGTTTGCCTTTAAAATGGAAATTTACCACCACCTACCTTTCTCCCTCTGACATGTCAGCTTCATGACATAATGACCTAAAAATCCTTTCTTTCATTAGTGTAATTTATGAGAATAGGTAGAAGCCAGGCCCTTCTCATTCCAACCAAACACAAGAAAGAAAGATCGCCCTTCCCCTGCCATTCCTACCTAACTGTACACAGAAACTTCCTTTGGATTTTTCAAATCAGGTCTAGGAAACTTGGTGGTGGGAGGATCGGGCGGGGGAGGGGGAGGTAGGAGCAGTGTGTGTGGAAACAAAGCAATCGCTTCTGTGCGTGAGGCAGAATCTCCATTCATTCAGTAGCAAAAAGAATACTCAACTAGAAGTCACATAACCTGAGTCCTGGCCCAGCTCTACCTCTAATTGTGTGGCATTTTCCTTCCCTTCAAATGGCTGAATAATGTCCTTCCCCTGTCAACCCCGGGGTGCTTAAGAGGTTTAAATGAGTTGAAATAGGTGAAAGCACTATGAAAAGTCTAAAGTGCCAAGTGCAATAGTTGGAAGCCTCTCTTGGCTCTGTGTGTTATTTGGGCCAGAGCTTGGGCCCCCGAGTCAGACCCGTCTGAGTTAGAACCCTGCTTCTACCTCACAGCAGCTCTATGATCCTGGGCACGTTCCCTCTTGAAGCTTCATGGTCTTCATCTCTAAAATGGAGAGTACTAACCCTCAAAGAATTGTGAAGGATTTAATGAGACCATAAATGGGGCACCCTGACAGCGTCTGGAATCGAGGTTTCTCAGTGAACTCTGGCTCCTGTCATTAGTGAAGAACTGCTGCAGCATGGATTGTCCTGTGACTGTCATGTGAGGGAACAAGACTTCGTCAAGTGCGCTCTGCCATCCCGGTCCACTTAAAATTCTGATGTCACTTCTGAATTGGAAGCTTTCCTCTCTGCTCAACCTCTGTGCAGCGTCAGTTTTTTTTTTTCCCCTCTGTTTCACTGTTCGAGTAGGGTTTGAAAATGGACTTATTTACCTGTGTCTTGTACTAGCTCCTAAGAGACTTGGCATAGGGCTCTGTTCTATTTCTCTCAGAACCCCATGCTCCCACGTCACAACTACTGACTAAATGTTTATGGAATAAGACACATGAATATATGATGTTCTGGCAGTGAGAATGCAGAGGTGACAGGGAAAGAGCAGTCTAGGGTAAGTCTAGGGGGTTAACTCTCTTCTGGACTCTAGCTTGCACTGTCTGTGGGACAGCCAGGAAAGCCGGAGCCTCTGCTTTGCCATTCAAGCAAACATTCATCACAAGAAACTCTACCAGCCTTGTCATGTCAAGAAGATTGAACAGAGGGTAGCGGGAGTAAGCTGTTGTATTCAAGTTAATTTTGTCCAGAATTTTCCTCCCTTGTATTATATTCCCAACTTCTGAACTACAAGTCAAAGAGAACAAAGATGAAAGGTCTGTGACCTAGAAGATTAAAACAGACATTTTCACATAATGAAGGATTTACAGATAGAACTGCCTGGTGCTATTTTCTTAATTTTTTCCATAAATTTCTCCTTCCTTCTCAATGAAATGGATATTCTTGCCATTGTAAGTACATTGCAAGTACATGTATATCTAAGGTGGAGTTAGGGATGACGTGAGCATGGCATCTTTGGGAACCCATTACAGAAATGTCTAGCACCTCTTTGTTGGCTTTCTATCATTAGCATATTACTTTTGTGCAAGGAAATGTGCTGTGGAATTATAAAAAAATCATTGAAAATTTTCATAATCAACACAATCATTTATCAGATCAGCTTTTGGGTCTCCCAGGCTTCACCTGATTGACCTTCAAGGCATAAGTGAGAGAGAACAGATGGATTTCTATCATGGGCCTCAGAATGGTGTGGAGGTATAAACAGGTGTAGTTTAGAGAAAATGGTTCAGAGAGAGGAAAATATTTGAAACTAGACTCTAAGAGGGTAAGGAGGAGAAGGAGTAAGTACTGATGGAAATAAATGATAAGATTTAGTCCTGCTATTCCTGAAACTGTTATTTTTCTTTTCTTTTTACTATTTTATTTATTGATTTATTTTATTACAGCCCGGATTGCGCGCCAAGCGGCCTCACTGTTCATCAATAAATGCTCGATTTAGAGGTGGCTACAAGAGTATGCCACCCGCATGGCAGAGCCTGGCAAGCTACCCATGTCGTATTCAATATGCCAAATACCAGTAACAATTATAGACCTCATTCCCATGATCTGATGGAATAGTTTGAGGCTCTTTATGTTCCTGGAGCAAGCAGATGCCCTTGGGCTCTACTTGCATGAGACAGGACATATAGAGATGTTACTGGTGCCCGTCGAGCAAATTGATGATGAACAGGAAGACAGTGATACAGTGATACAGTGATTTTGTTGCCATTGCCTTGAGCTAGAGCTTATTGGTTACTGAGCATGTTCAAGTCCTAGTGAAGGCAGATATAGGACCTACCTTCGTGGAGCATATCCTTGACATGAGTGACACATTATCAAGCAGACCCAATGCTTAATTTAATTTTAAAACAAGCTAAAAGAAAATACAACAATAAATTATGGTAGGGCTCAAGAAACTACCTGATGAATTGAATTGGAAAGTGAACCTACCTTCGGACTGATGAATTTGAAGCTTGAAAGACCCTCATTTGCAAGAACTCCTTCAGAGTCTGCAGCGCAGTTCATTAGGGCTGTGCTTTTTGTAAAATTTACAAATGTGAGAATTTTTTTTTGTCTTTTTGGGCCACACCCAGAGATGCTCATGGGTTACTCCTGGCTCTGCACTCAGGAATTACTCCTGGTGATGCACGGGAGACCATATGGGATGCTAGGGATCGAACCCTGCTCGGCCATGTGCAAGGCGAATGCCCTCCCCACTAGACTATCTCTCTGGCCCCATATGTGAGATATTTCAACAAAAAGCAGCACTTCTGTGTCTCTGCTCTGGGTTCTCCTATCATGTTCCCCATGGGTATTAGTGGGAAATGGAGATGGACTTAGTGGGACACATTACAAAGTATAGTCAAGTGACTGCTAGATCCCAATGTAAGAAAGGTGTCTAGGAACACTCCTTCCAAAGTCTGCACCAACTCAGAGAGCAGATTGACATGAGGATACTGGCTTTCAGGGTGCCTTGTGATCAAACGGTGTCTTCTGCGGCCTGGAAGAAGAAATACATGGGCAGTCAGGGAGTCACCATACGGGGAAATGCAAGCGACAAAACAGAACTTTTACGCTGAGTAAAAATATCATTGCTCAATCTTACATTTCGTGACTAATTAAAAAGTTGTGAAAAAAATTAACTTTTCTAAACTGTTGATTTTTTTTTTAAAAACTAGGCAAGAGTAAGCAAAACTTTACGTCTTTTGTCATTATAGAAAATATTGCAATCGTACTGTTAAATGAAGGAACATTCAAAGAAGATGTAGTCTGAGTATGGGGGGACATTATTAGAGTAGTTGTATGTTACATTTTAAATTTTATGATGTCCTCCTATTCTAACTAAATCATCACTTTTGGGTGTAAATTTGTATTTATGACTTTGTTTTCTTTTTCTCAAGCAGAATCCCCAAATTATACATGTCTCGATCTCACCAAGTCTGCCCTAGATGCAGATTCTCTGTGGAGATTCCTTTTCAGCTGAGATTCAAGGATTCAAGGAAGCTAAAGAAGACGTCCATTATCTCTTCTTCCAAGAAAACTCAGGCCATGAAAAGGGCAGGTGGAAGCATCTGGAGGTAGAGAAGTAAGCAAGGAGAGAACATGGGTAAGACCACAAAAATTCATTTATTTCCAGTACCATTTTTAAGTGGTGCATCACATAAAAATGATGCATGTTCAGGAGCCAGGGAGTTAGCTCAAGGGGCTTAAAGTACAGGCTTAGCCCTGATTTCAATCTCTGTCATTGCATTATCACTCAAGTACTGCCAGGCATTGCTCTGGTGGCCCTCGAGCATTACCAGGGTGGTTCTAGTGACCTTAGGTTTAATCAATAAGAAGAGTATTTCCAGGAGTTGCACCAGAAGGTCCTGCATCTCTGAGTGCTTGTAGGAAGAGCCTATTTAAGAAATAAATAAATAACACATGTCCAATAGGGTAAGGTTGAAGGGATCAGTTAAACACAAAGATGTGGATAGGAACTACCCAATTTTTAGTATTCCAACTTTTCACTGGAACGGGTGAGTATAGCTACCCGTGTCGTATTTGATATGCCAAATACCAGTAACAATTATAGACCTCATTCCCATGACCTGATGGAATGGTTTGAGGCTCTTTATGTTCCTGGAGCAAGCAGGTGCCCTTGGGCTGTACTAGCATGAGACAGGACATATGGAGATGTTACTGGGGCCCACTCGAGCAAATCGATGATGAACGGAAAGACAGTGATTGTGCAAATGTAAGGAATCTGTTCATTCTCATCATCAGCATTTGCTGCATCATCATCACTGCTCAATCAGAGAAAAAAGCATTAAGGACATTTAGTGGTAAATAGTGTGTTATAGACATGTTGGTTTTCAGTGATGTACACCTGAAGCATGATGGTGTAATGCAATTGACTTCAGTTTCTTTTTTAAGATCTCAAATGGTGAAGTGCCTATACTAAAAATAATTTAAACAAAAATAAGACATAAATAAATAATATTTTTTAATTTAAAGGATAAAATCCTTTTAAATGCTTTGTCAAGGTTTTTGGTCATGATGTGTTATTCATGAAGATATTGATAACAGCTCCATGACAACTATGAAATATGAAAATAGGGGTTCCTTAAGGATTCTAGTTGAAAGGGGTCCCTGTTCTGTTATTATTCTAAAACATGGCTTCAACTATATGACTGTGATTTTTTAAAAAGTGACTATCACAATTCTTCCCACACTCAACCTCAGGATATAGGTTAGGAATAAGCAGATAATCTGTCTGAGTTCATCTATTTTTTTATCTGGAGCTCAGAGAGACTAAGTCCCCCTGTAATCGAATGGCTGAAGGTTTGGGCTTGGGAAACATGAAGTGGTCGCATTTCATGTCCTAAAAATAATTGGTATGAGAAAATACTGTTAACAATCTAGGAGAGAAGAGAAAAGAGTGTTCAAGTGTCCACTCTCTTGGGAGAGCTTATGTTTCTAGGAACCTCTGAGATCCTATTTTCTTTAGAACCTTTCCAGCTGATTCGCCAGGCAAGACAGTAAATCACCCTCTTGCATACTTCCAAGTTTTGTGCTACATGGAACCAAATTATTTTAATATGTTCCCTCTGAATCCTTCCTGTTGGTGTATATCAGGTATGAGAGACCATGCTGGATTTGAAGTTACTCATGAAGAATAAAGAAACAAGAACTAATATATACCCAGAAGTTGTACCTTCAGGGATAGAGTAACTTCATGTTTTTTTACAACAGCTCCAGGAAACATGTGCTACTTTTGGGACATTCAGCTCTATGATTCCACCATGAAGTAATAGAGGCAACATAGGACCTTAAATCTGAATGTTCTACTCTTATTCCTCTGCCCTTTTGAAGATGCCATAATACAACCTGAGAAAGATTTACACAAATGATATCATGGAATTTGATATTTTAAAAAACAACAACAGAGAGAGAGGGTGAGAGATGAAGCATTGTTTAGGGTCCTCACCCATCCAAAGGACCACCCACATTTTACATAGCAAATTGGAAGCTAAAGTCCTAATATTGCTTTTAAATCTAGTCCTTGCCATGAGCCTAAAAATGCCATTGTTACTAGGCTAAAGCTTTAGTCATGACTCATCATTTAAATACGTCTATATGCTAGAAGTGGGAAATAAAATCTTCAAAGACAGCAATTTCATTGCAAGGGGAGTAATGTTTAACCAAATCTATAATAAAATGGTGGAAGAAGCATTAACTAAATACAGTCATCCAAAGACAGACCAGAGGCATGGAACTAAACCCCAGCAGAAATTACTTAAGTCTTTTATATGGGAAAACTCGTGAGGACAGATAGTGAGGGTCATTAAACAATGAAATGGGTTACCAGGGTAAGCTAAGGAATCTCCTCCTCTAGAGACCTCTAAATAGTAAAGAAAATTTGGGGGCTGAATGGCTGTACGTGTGGTCTTCCTTGAGGCTGGGCAGGGGCAGGGAGATGGGGGAGGGAGGAATGACCCTCCAGATTCCTTCCCAGAGTCAGAGACTCACCCTACCTGACTGTCATCACCTTGAGGACAGAGCTCTTGACTACCCGTCAACCTAGAGCCCCCTCTCCTCGGTCTTGCCTACCTTAGTAATGCAGTAATTCCCAGCGGCTGTAGAAATGATTGAAATATTTAGACATAATGAAGAAAGTTTAATAGGGTCCAGTGGGAAACCCAGGTGTTTAGATCAGCTTAAAAAATAATAACCACCTCCCTGCCGGGGGTCTTTCTATTCACAATCAGCTCTGCTTTTATTCTGAACCATAAAGGCTACCTCAGACAGGAAATTATTCACGTGATTGGTCTTTACAAGTGCTGTTGGGTTTAAACGGAGGGCTGTAGAGGTCATTAGTGGGCAGCCATGTGATTAACCTTTGCTAGCCGTTGCTTTTACACTTTGTTAACAGCTTCCATTATTGCCCCTCTGAGTCTTGAGGAAGCTGTTTATTGACAGTATTAAAAATACATAGCTACAAATTCTTAAGAGCTGTGTGTTAAAGAAAAAGGAAAGAGGGGGGGAAATCAGCACCTCCCAACATCTTATAGCCAGCCGACTGGGGAAACTGGAAACCTCTAATTTGCCATAAAGGTTTATCAAGAACTGCATTAAGTAACACTACAGTTAGCTCGATGGTAGTCCCTGACGGGGCAGCTCCTTTCTTCTTGCATTTCTATGTTTTAGTGACACTAGGGATTTTTAAATTGTGAAGAGGGAGCAAGAAAACCTCTGGAACTATTTGAGGGTTGGGATTTGCTATTTCTGAGGAAATACATCAGATTTTGTAGCTTGGGAAGGAGCGAGGGTAATAGATAATAAAAATGGGGAGCAATTTGAGTGGTGGGAGCAACATTGTCTGCCTAAAGCATAAATATTAACATTAGAAATATTTTTAGTTCTAAAAATATGGAAAATCTCTCTTAAGAAAAAGCAAAATCCTGCACACACCAACCAACCAAGAGCTCCAGAAAGGATTTCTATGTTTGAGTCATCAGCATTGACTCTGATGTGAATCAATAGTACCAGTTTTTGCTCTCACCCCCCACCATGAACTATAAAATGTCTGAGGAGGCATTTCCTAGAACGGGTTGTGCAGAAAAGATTATATTGATGTTTCCCAACCAGTGAGATACCTAAAACCTACTTAAAGGATGGCATTCTTCAAATGATCCTGGGCCCGTGACCCCTCCCGTTGCCCCTATGACCTTCCTGAGAGAATTGAATGGCCTTTCTCTGACCCCCACCTCAGCATAAAGGTTTTTCCCAAGCACTTTCCTTTGCTTTTTGAATCCCAGTGAAGAATTTAACTCTATGCTTCAGAAGCAGCTAAAGCTCTCTCCTCCTAGGCCAGTATTCATTTTCAGGGGGCAGAAAAGAGCCGAAGATATGCTTCAAGAGTTTTGGTTCCCTTGTGTTGGAAATCAGAACAGAAGGAGCAATAGACAAAAGTATTAATGCATGTCTGTATCTACACATAGCACATAAATCATGTATGGTATTTACATCTATGTAAAAATAAATGAGCCAGAAAAGAAACTATTATACTGCTGTATGAAATTATGAGTTTAAAAGATTAAGAGAAAGGGGCAATAAGCAAAGAAAGTTGATTCCTTCCTGTTCAGTTGCTTGACTTTATTTTTTTTAAATATGGAACTATTCAAGAATTTGTGTGTCATCCTCGAGCAGGGACCACACTAATCTCCTCTATATCATTCCAATTTTAGTAATGTGCTGCCAGACCACTCTCTTTCCCCAGTAGTGTCTGGGATGAAGTCTAAGGGCCTCTGATGATTTTGTCTGGATTATACTGTTGCCAGAAACAGTATGTCCCACATACATACTGTGGTCAACAAATGCAAATAAACAAAAAAGGTTCCATTTCCTTTTTTAATGCTTTTTGTGACTTAGAAAACTGACAAGCCACATATTGCTATATCTCGTGATGGAAGGATGGAAAGGAAATTGTTGCTAAGATAAGACTTTGTATTTTATGTCAAATTGTATCTGGAAGCTCATTTTAAAAAGTGGAATTGTAACCCGCCCACCCCCCAAAAGCAGGGATTTGAGATGAAAATGCCAAAATAACTTTAATTATAGGTTTATTGGGGGTGTGGCATTAAAATATCAGTCAGTGGAAAACTTCACATTGTTAATATGTCACTCAAAAAATTTGAAATTTGTGTTATACCATTACTATTTATTTGTACATTCTTGGTCCAAAGCACATGCTTGCTAGATAAGAGCCAAAAATCACTATAACAAATGGTCTAATATTTTCATATTTCATATTTCTTTTTAAATCAGAGTTAAATATACATCATCATTAACTTTCTTAATTTAAACCTTCCTTCTACTTTTTGAAGATCTTTGAAATTGTATCGATTAAATTATATGCAATGTTTTCATATATAAAAGCAACATATTTCAATTTAAACTACAATCTTCCTTTTCTTCTACAGAATCCAAAATAATACTGTGGTATGGGGGCATATATAGTAGCCTCTAACACCAAGTTACTATTTCTTACCCTAGACTTATGGTAGATAACAATTAGTTTTCTCTGCTCCCTCTCCCAAAGCTGCATGAAATCATGAAAACTAGGCCACCATAAAGCAATGCTTTCTAACCTCAACTGAGCTCTCACTGATCCTCAGAAATGTTTTTACATACCCCTGTCAACTAATTATTATAGGCAACTAGAGTAGTTGATTTAAACAATCATCCTCAAGGACCCACCCCATTGACTTCCTTCAATTTAACCTCACTTACATGAGGGTGACCTACTGAGGAAAGGAAGTCAGGATGATTCTTTGCAAGGATACGTCCAAACTAGATCTATATTCTGGGATGGATGTCTGGCTGGCTTAGTTCGTCTAGCATATAAGTTAATTTAAATCTGAGACCAGAGAAAACAGGAGTCTGGAGGATGTATCCATAGTTGGAATCTACAATCTACCACAAGTCGGGGGTGGGGGTAATGGAGTGTAGGTAAAACAGAGAAGGGACCAGTTTGACAAAAATAATTGGAAAAGGTAATGCTAGACTAGAACTGAGTACTGAATGTAAGTAAAGGGATATACATGATAACCCTTAGTGTTTGTCTGTATTGCACAGCACAATGTGCAAAAGGGGAGAGAGACAGAGAGACAGAGAGAGAGAGAAATGCCTGCCATAGAGGGTTATGGTTAGGGTTAGGGTTAGGGTTAGGGGCTTAGGGTTAGGTTAGGGTTAGGTTAGGGTTAGGTTAGGGTTAGGTTAGGGTTAGGGTTAGGGTTAGGGTTAGGGTTAGGGTTAGGGTTAGGGTTAGGTTAGGTTAGGGTTAGGGTTAGGGTTGGGGGGTAGGGGTAGGGTTAGGGTTAGGTTAGGGTGGGGGTAGGGTTAGGTTAGGTTAGGCTTAGGTTAGGGTTAGGTTAGGTTAGGGTTGGGGGTAGGGTTAGGGTTAGGGTTGGGGGATGGGAAGGTGTGGTTGTGGGAAATGGAAGCAGTAGGAGGGATGGGGGTTGGAATACCATATGACTGAAACCCAATCATAAACAGCTTTGTAATGGTCTATCTCACAGTAATTCAATACTTTTAATTGCTTATAATTAAAATATTCTGAACTATGCACCTCACCCTCCTCAGGCAGCCTGATAGTTCACCTGATAGTTCACCTGCCTTTAATACCTGTATGTGGCTGCCTGGTTCCAACCAACCTTGATCTTTAGTCTATCATAAAATTTAACAGTGTTTGAACTCTCTAGCCCCCTACCCTCAAACTGCAAGAAATCAATCTTAGACAGAGGCTGGGGGGCAGGGTGTAACCAAAGTTAAACGATGAGGTAAAACACGTGCAAAATCCTCAGAAACTATTGCCACACCCCTGTTTCCCTTCACTATTGAGGCATTTTTATCTCTCCTATGCTAGTAAACAATCATTTCAATAATATCCCTAGTTAATTTGTATAGATACAGTAAGAGAGACAGGCATAAATCTACACCAGTCACTGTCACTGTCACTGTCTTCCCGCTCATCATCGATTTGCTCGAGTGGGCCCCAGTAACATCTCCATATGTCCTGTCTCGTGCTAGTAGAGCCCAAGGGCATCTGCTTGCTCCAGGAACATAAAGAGCCTCAATCCATTCTGGAATGAGGTCTATAATTGTTACTGGTATTTGGCATATCAAATACAACACGGGTAGCTTGCCAGGCTCTGCCGTGCAGGTAGCATACTCTTGTAGGCATCTCTAAGTTCAGCATTTATTGATGAACCGCACGGCCGCAAGCGGCCGTGTGAGCCGGGCACCAATAGGCTGGTCTGCTGGGTGGAGTTCTGACGAGAGAGAAGTCCAGATGTGGAAAATGGAGGCCCTCATTGAGTGGGGGATCGCCTGGCTTGTTGCGAGGCTCTGCTGGGGTGGTAGGCCAGGGCTAGAACCCACCATCCCTCCCGGGCGCCTCATGAGCAGCTGGTCACAGGGAGAGCCAGTAGCAGCTCTGCCCCATGTCTGCGAGTCTGCACCAGTGTTAAATGCATAGGGTGATCTTTCCTGGGGAGATCTCGTCACGTGATCCAGACTACATTCACCTTGTCGGATAGATCATATACAATCTTGCTCAGGATCCTATCACCAAAAATCTCAGAAGGCAAGGCAACAGTCCTAAATGCTCTGCTTCCAGCTGCTGACTTTCATAGCTTATCTTAGGTAGATTAAAACAGAGCTGTCCTGACCTTGCTCTAAACTTTGGCTTAACGCAGGGCTCACTCTAAAATTGTCCCATTTCAAAGCCAGGATGAACTCTTTTCCTGGAACCATCCAGTCCCACATACAGGACCCCTCCTTTTGAGGTCAAAAGAATTAGAATCAGTCCTAAGGACAATGAGAATTACAATTGGGAAATATGGTGGAAATCCAGGATTAAATAATTTAGAGTTGAAAGACTCACAAATGTACTGCTCTACTATCTCTTTTTTGTTTTTACAAAATGCAAAAGGCTTGAAGGAAGGAGAAACAGTCCCTCATTAGAAGTACTCAGGACTAGCAAGTAAGGAAGTAATCCAACAACTAGTTATTAGCATACTTCCCTCCATGGCTCTGAAAATTTGTTTAAGACTCTGTAACAGCATTTTTACCCCTTCTACCAATGACTGTATTCTAATATTTGAGAACACAGCCAGGTTTCCCCCTGTCCTTACACACTTCTTTTGCGACCTCTCTCCCTACCATAATTTCTGCTTCTCTACCTTTAACCTTGAATAATTTCTTCTTTAGTTCTCTCTCACTCGTCCTCTCTCTCTCTCACACACACACAATCCAGTCTTGACTGTTTTCTTTGGCAAACCCTTTAATCCCTCAGTTTTGACTCTGATCTTTCAGAAATTCCTCAATATCACATCACTGTGATTTAACAACTCTGATTTTGTTTCTTCTCAAATCCATGAAACTTATTTTCTCTGTGGGTTTTTTTTGTTCATTATCTTCTCTCCTTCTGAAATTCTCTATACTACATCAGGGTAGGGTTACTCTCTGTCAGCTGAATTAAAATGTCACCTTGTCTGTGAGATGGTCCGAGAAACTCATCATATCACACAGTTTATATTTTCCCCATAATTTTCATGATTAATATTAATCAACCAGGATGTTTAAGTGATAAGTAGCTGCTTTACAGTAGTGAAAATAGAGAAAACTCGAAAGAAAAAACAGACTAGAGAATTGTTTAAGAAGTAAAATTAAGAGAAACTAATGGCAGTTCCTATCTGAGTAGCAAGATGAGAGAGTTAAAGACAATTCTTGAATTTCTGATATTGGTCCAGATGAATGCTGGAGTTTAATTTAGCAGAATAAAAAAAAAACAAAATAATTTTAAATGCAATGTAATAAACTGAAAAAAAATACAAGAGATATTTCTTCCATGTTTTATGACACCATAATTGTATGATTAAATGTTGTGTTCATACTCTCAAATCAACAGTGCCAAACATATTGGCAAATATCTGGTATTATTAGGTCATCCTCCAAAGTCACGGTCAAGTTGCTAACTAAAGGAAGCGTGGTTAGTTATACTGTCAAGTTTGTAATAATTGGTGATCACAGCGCTGAGGAAATTTCTTGAACCATAACAGCAGGTTAAACCAGTATAGAGTGATAAGTCAGTCCAGATTTAGTATGCAACTCAACAATCTAGGAATGTGGCAGAATAATCTTCTCATAATCTTCTCTTGTCCTATCAGTTTGGCTAAATTGTACTGACAACCTTACTGTCATCATGGACCATGAAAAAGTGAAATGAAAGCAAGCAGGAAGGGAAAATCCTAGGATAGTACTCCTCACACCCCTCCCAGGAATGGGATACATATAAGCAAATAAAATGTTTCAATGGAGAGAATAAAAACAGAAAGAACTTATTCTGGAAGATAGGCAGTGAGTCCAGGTTAGTTGTGCTGAAGTCATGGTGCTCCATGCAGTTTGAATGATTTCCAAATGTCAGTTAAGTGAATGATGGAGTTTTAGAAATACGGATCTAGAGATTATGAGAAAATATTTGAAATGATATGTTTAAAAAAAACATTGGGTGAGCTGGAGGAATAAACATCAGATAGAGTGCTTGCTATGAAGACGAAAAGAGAAGGGAAAGAAATAAAGAACCTGCCATGGAGGCAGGCTGGGGGAGGGGAGAGGGAACTGGGGGTGTTGGTGGTGGGAGAGGGGCACCGGTGGAGGGATGGGTGCTGGAACACTGTACGACCAAAACCCAAATATGAACATCTTTGTAATTGTATATTTCACAGTGGTATAATAAAATACTTTAAAAAAGAAAAGAGGACAGTGACTATAGGGTATTAGAATACATAGAATGTGTGGTGACAAGAAAAGATTGAAAATTGAAAGAGAAGTCTACTTTCAAGGACTCCCCAGACTAACATTGGATTATCATTGCTAGTCTTTTCTCTTACATCTCTTCACCTTGAGAAAAATATCTTCAAATGGAGTTCTGAGGTTGGAAGAAGTTCCTGGGAGGGAGGAGGTAGAGAAGAGACCTAGCATACCTGCCTCAACATTATAGTTCCGGTGAGCTCAAATACTTGAACTGCGACTGATGCATGAGTCAGCCACTTCTCCAGGTGCAGTACCACATGTTTACCTACACTCCACCCGCCTCCCACAGGAATGTCACTTGGAAATAAGGGGGATATAAGGAAAACTACGTGTGCTTAGTAAGAGAAAACACTTCACGTGCCTTCAATTTAAAATCATAAAGTTTCATTGTTTCCCAAATCGCTCTTTGTTCTATAAAAATGCTATATCTATACATTGAAGATTCCTAGTACATTGTAGCAAATTTCAAATTTTCAACTATAAAATTTGCTTAAATGACTGTTGATATCATACACAATTAGGAAACAAACAGGAAAGAAAAATGGCCTTCAGAAAATGAAACATTCCGGGGCCGGAGCGATAGCCCAGCTGGTAGGGCGTTTGCCTTGCACTCGGCTGACCTGGGTTTGATCCTTGGCATCCCATATGGTCCCGCGAGCACCGCCAGAAGCAATTCCTGAGCGAAGAGCCAGGAGTAACCCCTGAGCATTGCCTGGTGTGATGCAAAAAAAGAAAGGAAGGAAGGAAGGAAGGAAGGAAGGAAGGAAGGAAGGAAGGAAGGAAGGAAGGAAGGAAGGAAGGAAGGAAGGAAGGAAGGAAGGAAGGAAGGAAGGAAGGAAGGGAGGAAGGAAGGAAGGAAGGAAGGAAGGAAGGAAGGAAGGAAGGAAGGAAGGAAGGAAGGAAGGAAGGAAGGAAAGAAGGGAGGGAGGGAGGGAGGGAGGGAGACAGAGAGAAAGAAAGAAAGAAAGAAAGAAAGAAAGAAAGAAAGAAAGAAAGAAAGAAAGAAAGAAAGAAAGAAAGAAAGAAAGAAAGAAAGAAAGAAAGAAAGAAAGAAAGAAAGAAAGAAAGAAAGAAAGAAAGAAAGAAAGAAAGAAAGAAAGAAAGAAAGAAAGAAAGAAAGAAAGAAAGAAAGAAAGAAAGAAAAGAAAAATGAAATATTCTCCTTGATTTCTAACATAATCACTTCTCAGAAAAAATTTTGGAACCTTTTAAATTTTCCTCTTTCATCTTGAATCTCCTTAATGCAAGTCTATTTAGTTAGTGCCTATATAACTTTTACCAACATAAGAAATAAGTCACCTGACTGTGTGACCTTAAGCCAGTCATTCTACTTGTCAGAACTGTAAGTATCCTCTGTAGTCAATTTAAACTTAGTCACACTGTTAAATCCAATTTGATTTTATATCCATATTTCAGGCCTAATATACTGTAAACCTCTTGGGAATATCTTTAGGAGTTCTAGAGGAAGATTTCCATTTCATTTATGAGGTCACAACAGAAAGTTGAGTTGTGGAGCTTTGGGGGAGCTTTCAAGGTCTTTCTAAATAAGGGAAAGATTGAATAATGTTACTGCAAACTGCTATTGTAATTCATTCTTCCATAAAGATTACCACTGTTGTATTAGCAAGTTCAGCAAGACCTTGGGTTATCAGCCAAATAAATGCCACTTCAGTAAGTTATTGCTGCCTGGGGCCAGCTTTAACTTGCATAGTCAACTTTTTTCCTGTCTAAAGTTCTACTGTAAGTTTTGCATTCATAAACCACAGCCCCCTTGGCTTTACTGCTTGCCCTCTTATGACTTTTCCCCTCCTCTGGATTGCTATAGAAAGCCCCATTGTGCATACTAACACCCGGCAGTTTCACCCAATGATGTAAGAGTCACATTGAAAAAAATTTTTTAGGTAGAACAAAATGTAAAAGCCCACTGAACAGTTCCTTACTATGTGAAAATTGTTGCTGTATCTCTACAGCTCTGGGAATTCAATTCAAAAGGAATGTGCTCAAAAGTATGACTTTGGCTCCTACATGAGATCATGAGACAATAGAGGAACACTAAACTTTTTGACAATTTTTCAAATTTGTGGTTCTATGCAAAATTTCACCAACTTTCCATCACTTGAACTGAATTCAAAATGGATTCAGAAATGTGGTACTTGTCTAAATGAAAATAAATGTTGTTTCAACAGTCTTTTTTCCTCTTTTAAATTGATGGTTAAGTGTACAACAAAGGGAGAAGACAACAAACAACATATACATACGCATCTGAAAAAGAAAAAAAAATGCCACCCACATGCACAGAATACCACACACAGTTGCTTTATGAAGAAAAGTCAAATGCCATATAGGGTAACTATTGAATATTGCTGACATTTTTCTACCCCATACAAATTATTCCAGCTAAAGTGTATCCAGCTTATTTTTTCCAGTGTTTTCCTCTATTATGTTGTCAAGTGTAGATTAAGGACATATCGTAGGAACATTTTTCATAAGAATATTTGTCTCTCTGCTACATAAAACATGGCCTTGTGTGTATATCTTTGCATCATTGAAAATCCATAAAATGTCCTGTTGTAAGGAAAATGACTAGAATAAACTGCTCAGAAAAATTAACAAGCATAAATAGATAATGAAGGTTGAAAGCACAGACCTCAGAAACCTAACACAAACTTTTCTTAAGGACTTACCATTCTTGAACAACATGGGAATGACTGACAGTGCCCTAAGTGCACAATCACAGAGCAACTTTCAAGAAATTGTGGGAGTTGGTGTCTTTAAAAACAATTCCCAGTTTCACAGACTAAGAAAGATAAGTCTGATTTGTCCCACAAAGCAGATTTTACTGATTTGAGGAAGGGATTCTTGTAATGTCACATGAGAATATCCTTGACTGTTGAGAACTGGTAATAGCTCAGTAGAGTTTTGTGCTCTCTGTTCTGCCTCCCTCACTTACCTTATTCTATTTTTCCAACTCTGCACTGCTCATTTATTCATTGATCTAGCGAATATTTATTGAATACTTAACATATGCCTTACCATTCTAGGTACAGGAATATAGTAACGAATGAAACCGAACAAACATGTTTGCTCTTGCGTATGTTCTTCATCTCTCAGACTTCGAGGTTTATGAACCAGCTCAGAAAAGCTGTCTATCCCCCCCAAATATCTTGCTAATCTTCACTTTCACTGAGAAAGAAAGTGGTCTTATTTATTAGAGCAAAGGTCCTCAATAATCATACACTGATTCACCCAACAGCTATTGATGAATGTCCCTCAATGCTAGGGCAGAATATTCAAATTGGAGACAGCAAGATGGAAACCACACAGTCCTTGACTTGATGGGATTATATACTTTTTTGTGATGTCTTTTATGTAAGTTAATTAACAATTGGTGTTTTAAAATTGAATTTGAATTCTGGAAGTCTGCTGATAGCTGAGAGTTAGTTGTTTTTTGCTTTTCCCCCAGTCCAAGTATTTCTCCTGCTGCACTTAAGTATACACTCTAGGGATAATGGGCCATTTCTCAAAAAATATGCTACTGCCCAACTTGAAAAGCGTAAGCTAGACTTGGACGTGCATCTGAGTATTCTCACTCCATTTTCCATAGTCACAACAACTGCTATGTTTTCAATTAGCTACAGTAACTGAAATTAATATTCCACTACACTTTTTTGATCGTGCTTTAATTTAACCAACAATAATGATCAGGGCATAAAATAGCCTAAGTCCTTTGTTTAGAATTTGGTGACTGGAACCATATGCCTGACCTCAACCCTTTGGGGAATGGACATTCAGAAAGTATTTACATACTCAATCTTGTTATTTCCCTGTTGCTTTTTTGGTCTATGTGGCTTTGTTTACCCTACTCACTACATGTGGGAGTGAGGCTAGAGTCAGGGGTTTTGCTTTACTTTCTGAAATTATGGCATTTGAAAATGTCACCCCCATTTGTCATCTAGTATGCCTCAGTTAATTATTCTAGAAGCCTTTGGTCAAAGTGTACACAAAAATTAACAAATTTTTCTTTTCCTTTATTCTATATGTGTGAGTCAGCAGATAAATAGATATGTGCTTTAGTGTTGCTATCTAGAGCACCCACCTAGCGTGAGAGGTTGACAGTCTCTAATCCTGATGCCCTGTGGGAAGCTTGCAGGTCCCTGGCAGGAGATACCTGGCATTCCTTACGAGGTGAATATTCTGTGGCTTTGAGCCAGACACTCCTAGAAACAAATCCTGCTTTTAACTCTTAGTATGAGACTTAGAAAGTTGCTTATTTATGTCTCTAAGTTTGAGCTAGCTCATCTACAAATGGAAATAATAAATGTTACTGACCTTATGGGATGGGCTATCAAGATTAAAGATAATATGTGAATGAGCATAGCACAAAATCTCTGTGTAAAACATGCCATAATTTACAGGCATCATTGGTCTCATCTTTATATCTCTTCTATTCTTCTTTGTTCTTTCTCTTGCTCTCTTCACCTGAATTTTCCTCTTGCCCTTGATCTTGCTTCTTGTTGTCTCATCTTCTTGTTCTCTCTTTCCTCTTACCAGGGATTGGGTCTATGGAGGGCATACAAGGCATTGATCAGACCCACCAGCATCACTCATAGAAAAAGGTGGCATATCATGTTTTTCCATGTCTACCCAAAAGAGAAAGAAGAGGGAATGCCATCCAAGCAATATATTCTAATGTGGAAAGGTACCTGGTGTAGTCAATGAAGTTAGCTGAGGTTTCCCTCGGTCCTGAAAATGCTAAATGTATTTTCTTTGGGTAATGTCAAACTGTCAGGCACGGTGGTCAAGTGGTAAGGCATTGAACTTGTAAACCGAAGATCGAGGGTTTGAACCCTATCTGTGACTAGACAGTAGGTTGTGTCTTAGCATTGGGGAGTTAGTGCTCATTATGTAGCCTGCCGTTTCCCATGTGCCTAATAGTATTTCCTGCCCCTTGAGGTGTTGCAGGTGTGGCTGCAGTGCCCAGCTGCGTTGGCAGGTGGCAGACAGGAGACAGGCTTGTCTACACCCAGGGCTCTGCCCGGTGGGCCCCTGGATGGTTGATGGTCTGTTATAGAAAAAGATTGGGCCCCTTGGGATGAACCCAGAGTCAATGCAGAGACTGGCAAGCTATCCAGGTATTCAATATGCCAAAAACAGTAACAATAATAGACCTCATTCCCAATGAATGGGGATGTTACTGGCACCCACTTGAGCAAATTGATAAACAACGGAAACACAAGTGACAATAATGTCAAACCCAGAAATTTGACACATCTTCTTTTATTTATGCATTTACTTAAAATATTATAATTTGCAATTATCAAATTCTACCAAAACTGAACCTGTGAAAGTGTGTTTCTTAATTATTCTTTGCATTGCATAGATCGATGAGGAAAATAGCAAGTGAATGATAAGCAATCTTGTTTGAAAGATATTAAAAATGGAAAGCTATATCCAAGAATATATTATATATACTGTGACTCTGACTATCTTTCTTGGCCTATGTTCCATCTTAGATGTTTCAGTGATAGGGCCTGGAAATAACTCAATGAGTTAGAGTGCATGCTTTGCAAGTGTGAGACCTTAACTTTTATTTCTGACAACACCTGGTCCCCCAACACTGACACTTGTAGTTCTGAAAGCCTTGAACTATTGGCTATAGTCAAAAGTAGCTCTTACCAGCTGGGCATTGATGGGAAAGGTCCCCAAAAGTAACATAATTAAAGCAAAAATAAAAGATTTTAGTGGCAAAAGCTGTTTATATGAACCATTGACCTTTGGGTATAAAACTGAGATTACTTAGTTAGGAGGAGGAGGGTAGTATGAAAAGAAAGAAGCTAATATAAGTGATAGTGGTAGAGGCAATGGTAAAAGCACAGTATCTTTCTACATTAAAAGCGTAAGTGCTATCTCTTTTGTAACCATATTACCTAAATTTCAATAAAATAAAACATGTTTTTCAAGAAATGTTGTTACCTGTTTATAAATTTGGCTTTAAAATGTAAAGTGTAAAGTCTTATTAAAGAATCTCTCTTCACTTAGAGATTTTTATATTAAATATTTAATATTTTTAGCTATGAAAGTAGTCTATGCTTGGTTTAAAGTTTAAAATATTCTAAAAAACATAAAGAAATAATAATTACCTTTATTTTCATCTTCTAGCATTAATCTCTTTTAGCAATTTGGAACAATTTTTTTTTCTAAGCAAACACACACAAATGCTGATATACGCTATCATACAAAATTGACTTACTTGAAGTTAAAGTATTATTAGAAATAAGAAGGGTCAGTACAGAATAATAAAAGCCTCAATTCACAAGGAACATATAATAATTTGAGCTCACAGGTCTATTTTAAAGCTTCAAAATATGTGAATATAAAATTGAGATATCAAAAATGAGTATGTTCACATACTTTAAGTCTCTTCTCCCAGTGATTTATAGATTAAGCAAATAAACAGCAAGGATATAGGTTCAGAACAACATAAATAACAAGTCTGAACCAAACAATATAATAAGTAAATATACGTTTAATTGCTTATCAAATATAAAGGACTATTTTACAATTTACCAGGTTTTCGGCTATATATCAAGTCAAAGAGATAAGTAAAATTAAAAACTTCTTGGGATGTTAATAAAAAGAAACGATGCTAAAGGGAAAAGAAATAACCAAAAAATAAACAATAGTAAGAATTTTTGCTCTTATAATCTTATTTTTTACTTTTAAGACATAAATACAGATATATGAATTTTAAAAATCAATTGTATGAATAATGCGATTTGATACATTTTAACATTATATGAAACATAAATTATACAAATAAACAATTTAGCAAGAGTGGGAGAAAGAAATTTGCTTTTTCTTAAAGGAAGATCTAAATAAGTAGGTTTATAAAAGTGTAAAAAGTGATTTTATCCAAAAAAATTAATGTTGGCTATGTTTATGTTTTAGAAAATACTACATATACATAGATGATGCTTAAATATCTTCACTAATAAGTAGGAGAATACAGCTAAAAATTACCTGACTAGTTGTGAAAAAAGCATTCAAAATAAATGAAACATTAAATCATTATTTATAAAGTAAAAAACCCTTTTAACAATCTAGGAATAAACAGACCTTTCTTAATCTAATTGAGAACAATCATGAGCACATGTCATTTTTAATGGCAAAGTATTGAAAATTTTCCTTTGAAATATGTTGACACCTCTATTACAGTTTTTATAGTGACTTGCAGTGATCTATTTCCATGTTTGTCCCTCTTTCCTTGTTCCCCCTCCGCTGCCCCTCAAGGCTTTGTACAGTTCCTGGCACTCGGCTGGCATGCCATTCGTGTTTGTTGAATGAATGGATGAGTGAATAAAGCAGAGTTCCTTAGTGCTAAAATGCAAGTTGCATAAAGGTCACCAGGTAAGTTCTGATCCTCCAGCTGTATCCATTTAGCACTCAAGGACTCCTTGAGAGGAATTTGAGTACTGTGAATGTGTTGCCCTGTGATATTTAAGACATTCCAGATGGTGTTTGTACCTTCTGTGAAACCATCATATTCCCAATTTGTTTTCATTTACTCAACCTTTCTGGAAATCAGTTCTTTCCCTGTCAATTGGAATAATAATAATAATAGCTTGTTCGCCTCACAAGGTGCTGTGTAAATAAAATAGTTCAATACTCGTCATCTAAGTATACATGTTGTCTATTATTGTATAGTTGTAATTACTAGTAACATGGGGGTTATTTTAGATACTCATAATATTTAGTACAGTGCCTTGCCCATAAAAGGCTCTTCTCAAAAAATGTTTGCTAAATAAATAAATGATTGGGGTTTTTTATACTGAAATATACTGGTGGGCTTTCTATAACTTGCATTCACTCCTTTCATTCTTCAAAGATGAATTGCCTGCCTACTACATGGCAAACACTTTGCTAAGCATTGGCATTACAAAGATGACTAATGATTAGGAAATTCTTTTTAGCCTTTGAAGAACTCGCAACATAGCATGAATTATTTTGAAAAAATTGCATTGGTAGTACTTTTTATTTTAGGCCTACTTCTCATAAACAGTACACACTGACAATTGTCAAGACAAAGTCAGTATGAAAGAAAATCAAGCCACAGTAGAGCAGAGGTCCTCTCACAGACTGGAGCAGAGGGCCAGGATGTACTCTCTTGGCTGAGTAATTGGCCTGAAAGGGCAACCTAGAGAATCAAGGCCTTGATGATTATGAGCCAAGCAGGAAGTTATTAGCAACTGAAAATCCCATCTCAAGGCTGAACCATGGCACTAGAAAAAGTGTATAGAGTCCAGTTGGAAATTAACAGTAGAAGACATGGTCCATCCTTAATATACATTCCTAATATACAAGAAAATGAATTTGAATGAAAAAACACTTAGAGATGGGGTAATAAATAAAAATCAGGACTCTTCATTAGGAAACATATAAGGGATAAATAAAAGTGGTATAAGTATCAAATCCCAGGGAAAATGTTTCATATACTACCAAAATTAATATACGGAGTACATTTTCCTGTAACTAAGTAATAGACTATGTGAGCAAACAGGAAATTTATATAACCACCACACATTATTTAGAGTTAAAGAAAAACATTAATGTCTCAAAAGATATAGTAGACTGTCATTCACCATCTCTACTCATTTAACACTTTTCGGGAGACCTTTAATGAAATACTTGAAAATGTGCTGCCTTAAGATTTTTAATTTCTCAAGATATAAACTAGAAATAAAAAAGAAACTAGAAATGTCCTCAAGTCCTTAGCTACAGAACTGTACATAGGAGGTGACCTAAGATCCACCAGACTAAAGTGGCATGTGAGACTTGACATTAAAAGTAAAGAACATGAAGGGAAAAGCTTATAAAAGTCACTTCCTGAAGTTCATGTGACAAATGTGTCTAAGCTTTGGAAGGCAGATGGGACAAGTTCCAATTGTCCATGCCCTCATACCACTGCTGACGATCTATGAGTGAGAAAACATTATGTCCAGTGGTTGTATAGCTGTAGAGTTGAGGCATGGGATGCTGTGAGAATTCAACATAATTGAACATAATTCCTATTTGGATAGTGTTTAACCAAGATCTGCCCCAACACCAGACCGAGGAACTTTTCTGCTTTAATCAGCCTCACTAGATTCTCGCAAGGGAGTATAGGCGGGAGATACCCTGCCCCTCGAAGTGTTGCGGGTGTGGCTGCGGTGCCCACTGCATGGGCAGGTAGCAGATAGGAGACAGGCTTGTCTACACCCAGGGCTCTGCCCCGTGGGCCCTGGGTGGTTGATGATCTGTCATAGTAAAAGACTGGGCCCCCTGGGATAAATTCAGAGCCACGGCAGAGTCTGGCAAGCTACCCGTGGTGTATTGGATATGCCAAGAGCAGTAACAATGATGGTCCTCATTCCCAATGAATGGAGATGCTACTGACTCCCACTCGAGCAAATTAATGAACAACAGGAAGACAAATGACAATATCTGAGACAGGCTCCATCCAAGAGCACTCTGATATTGAAATAACTGAGAGACAAATGACCCCTTGGGTCAGTAATCTCAACTTTCATGGGCAATTAGAAGAAATCTTACTGCTGCTCTATCCATGATTTTCAAATTCTCTTTTTATAGAGCATAGCTTCCTCTGAGTCTGTCGCATATGATTTTCTCCTCTCAAGGAAGCTCAGAAGATTCATCTGTTCTGCAGTTTTCTGGGTGGAAGATCCATCAAAAGAAGAAAAAATGAGAAGTTGGGGAAGGAGGACAAGTATAATTGCCTCTACCCTACCTCTCTGATATCTCCACTGCTCTTTTCTGGGTTTGTGTGAATATTCTAAGATTTCTCCCTGTGACCAGCTGTTTTCACAAAAAAAAAAAAAAAAAAAAAAAAAAACCCTGAGAACATGAAGAAAGGAAAAGGGGATGCCAAAATTTCCCATTTAGCAGAAACGGTCTTCCCTGCTTTTAGAGAATGAATTTTCCCCCCTCTCCATTTCTATGGCTACTATAAAACCTCAAAATACATTTGCTCTAAGAAACATCATTTTTTAAACCTTGATATCCAAGGTCTAGCTGCTCATATTTCTGTGTTAGGAAAGCTAAAGACTCCTTTTCTTGCAACAATCCCTAAGCTAGCATTGGAGTTTAAAGATGAAAAGGATCTCACTTCTGCCCTCCAGGAACTGGGTTAAGTGGGAGACACACAAGTGTACTACAATGGAAAAGGTATAATAGATAGACTTCCTTAACAAAGTGCTAAGGAAACCGTGCTTACATTCTCCGCAGGAAGGGAGAGGGGAGGCTTTTGATGGCTTTATAGAAATAAATGAATTTGAGGCTTTTTTGCATGAATAGAACTTTGATGAAAATGAAAGAAATGTTCTAAGGAAGAGGAAGCAACATAAACTTGGGTATTGATGGAGAGAATTGCAAGCTGTGCTCAGAAAACATTGAATATTTGCTGGAGTAGAGGATAGGGCAAGCATAATAGAGGAACGCGGTGGTAGGAGGTACAGGCTCAGAAAGGAGACAGATATAACGCTTTGCTTGGTTGAAAGACTTGGGGATAGAGTCACTGATATGTTGAAATGGAGTCCAAACAAAAATTCAGAAAGTTTGTCACACAATATCATAGCCACTGAACTTTTCAAAAATTGGAACACCTGAATTGTTCGCAAAAGTGTGGTTTTTTAAAGAGGGTAAGCTTCTTTGCTAATATTCAATAAAATCATTTGATTCTGTCTAAAATCAGTAAAAATGGTGATGGGGGAGGAACTCAGAAGAGAATGAAATGTTACTAAATTATGAAAAAAGAAGGTCATGAAAGAGAAACATTCAAACTCAGTTCACTGAGTTTGAGTTTGAGCTTCAGTTCACTGAAGCTCTGGACCCTGAAATGGCTAAATTTTCAGGATACTCCAATTTCCTCTTGACTGGTTCACACACTTCTAGCTCCTTCCCTATCTCACCCAAAGCCCTCTTTTGCCTCCCAGAAAGTGGGAAATGTCCCTCTTAAAGAGATCAAATGAAACAAGGAGGGAAACTATATATTTCAGTCTGAATCCCCCATCAGCTCAGAAAGGAGGCAGCCATGACCTAACTTAGCACCATATACCTCAACTTTCAGCGGATACCTTTGTGTCCCCTTGGCTAATGCCAACAGCTCAGCCCCATGATCTCCCACTCGGCCTCTCTCAGGCTTCTTAGAACTCAGATTCCCAAGACAAAGCACAATTGAGGCCCAGTTAGTGCTCAAGTTTACTGAGAATTAAACCATAGGCAGATACCATCAGAACACATTTCACTTGTGACCTTTCACAGCCAACGAATTGGAAGGATTTTCCTTTGCAGGGATTGAATTTAAAACGACTTCCCAGGAGCGAAAGGTCAGCCCATGGAATCATGATATCCAGTTAAACACAGCTAAATAGAACGTTTTAGCATGACAATAAATGGAGTTATATTTAGCTGATTTGAGAAGCTATCTGACTAAGGGAGAAGGAGGAATGGAGAGATTCTTCATCTACTACCCCCTTTCCCCCAAATGGAAAAAGTAATGGAGTCGTGCAGAAAAGCACAAAGGTGAAGAATTTAACTAAATCTGTTCAGTAAGACCGTTTTTGCTTTCCCAACATTTACCGTGTTGTGAGTAGGATGTGGTGGTTGAATAGCATAAAGGCTATATTGTCTGCCTGAAACACATATGAAATTCCTATTAGCATGCTTGGAGCAAGACGGTTTCCAAAGGGAGAACATACCCTCAAATAACTTTCCAGGGAGCTTTGATTTCTAGATATGTATGAGGTGAAAGCACATTAGCCAAACTGGCTTTGATAACAAATGCATTCTATTTTTTTTAACAAGGAAAGACTGAAAGGAAAAAAAATCGTTGGCACCTTTCTACCTTTAACTTGAAATGCCCCATGCCATTTTAAAGCAGCCTCATAGTTTGTTGTTGTTAACTAACATAGTTTTGTTAGCTGATGACTGTTTCTCTAAATAACTCCTGCCAATAAAAGCTGTGACACATGAGAGCAAAATGAGGACCATAAGTGGTAGCCTTTAACTTTCAGAATCTTACCTTGTTGTCTGTCCTGAAACGCGTGTAATTGCAGCCACTGGAAAGGTGTGGAGTGATATAGTATCAGAGATCTGCCAATAGTTAGAAGATATTATAGGTGTATGTGTTTTCTTAAAGGAGAAACTATATTTAATTGAAACCAATTTAGAAATCAGGATCCCAGAGAGTTTTCAATGAAATATTGTTTCATCCTGGTTCTTGGGGGCTCATAACATTTCTCTCCCAGGCTATTTGATACGGAATCTACTGTTTGTACTTGTCCCCAAAGACCCTGTCCACTACACAATGAACTGATACTCTGAGCAAATACAGTCCATGGTGACGTAGTACAAAACATCAGTCTCTTGGACTTGTGGGATCCATTTAATTTTCAGTTCGGTTGGTGAAATATAGTGGAAATACTTGAAGTTTATTTTCATATAAAATTTTATCTTCCAGGCTGGAGTGATAGTCCAGCAGGTAGGGCATTTGCCTTGCATGTGGCCGACCCAGGTTCAATCACCGGCATCCCATATGGTCCCCCGAGCACCACCAGGAGTAATTCCTGAGTGCGAGCCAGGAGTAACCCCTGAGCATCGCCGGGTGTGACCCAAATGCAAAAAAAAAAAAAAAAGTTTTCCTTCCATTTTGAAATGTTCATTTTTATCTTTTTAAAACTATCACTTGCTCTGAAATTAGGACTCTAATTTACCCATATATCTTGCCTTTGGGCAATCCAAAATCAGCATGACCCTAGCTGCTTGGCGCAAACAATATCAGCCACTTTTAAATCTCTACTAAAGAAAAACATGTATTCAAAGTCTATGTATATTCAAAGTTTACCTTCAATCTAGGAGGAATTTGATGTGTTATAAGCAAGAATATAAGCTTTGCAATTCAACAGACATATCTCTCTGTTGTATTAGGAAAACACCATCTTCTCCAACTTTATTTTGCTCTTTTCTCCTCAGTTAGTATAGACTTCCTATACTTCTCTTAGTTACTTCACCTATGTATAGCCACACACAAATCTATATGAATAACACCAAAGTCAGTTCATATTTAAGCTCACATCCTTAAGGCAAAAGGTTCAATAAAGATTTGAGTCTACCACTAAATGAACCATTTTATTCTTTTCTCTCATAGTTTCATCCAAATCTCTGACCACCCATTACCACTAGATATTAATCTTTTCTATACCACTCTAAAACATAAATCATTCCCAAGAGTACTTGGTTTCAGTGTACATAAGCATAGATTACCTGAGATCTTTTTTATTTAGGTGCAGATAGGTTGTTGCTGTGGTAATCTTGTTACAGAAAAATGGAAAAAATGGCGAAGTGAACATGACAGTACCAGTAAGAAGAAAGAAAAAATGGTCAAATGATATTTTTTACAAGAGTTGATAACTTATTGACAAATGGGAATGAAAGGAATAAAAAGATCAAGGAAAACTTTTTTCCAACTTGAAAAGGTATTGGATATGATATGTGATAAAAAAGATTAGAAGAAATAAGAGGAGTTTTTTTAATGAAAAAATGCTAAGTAGAAACAATCCTATATTCTATCAAGATTCTCATTTGAAATATCTATACCAATGCAAGATGAAGATGTCCCTAATTGTAGTAAATTGTCAGAAAGTAGAGCAGGGAAACTGATAAAAGTGTGGCGTTTAGACCCTGGCTTTCTGCTCGCTGCTCATCAAGAGTTGAGCTAGTTGAGGCTCACTTCTGGCTGATACCACTGGGTTGATTCCAAAGCTATGGCAGAAAGAGCCTTTCCCTTCTGGGTGGATCCCAGCAGCCTCTCCACATGCTCTGCTTCATATGAAAGGCCCATACCACAGCTCCTGAAGCTGCTTACACGGCCATGCAATAGATATACAAATTACAAGCCTCTTGGCTGCTTACACAGCCATGTGTTAGATCTATAAATTACAAGCTTCTCTTAGTTATTCTTCTTGACATTCTGTGAAGACAGGCAGAGAAGACAGAGAGCAACCTCTAGCTGATCCAATTTTAACCATAAAAACTCACCCCCAGCATAACACTAGAAAACCAATGGGGAAAACATGTAGAAACCCACCAAGTTTAATAAGTGAAAACAATATCACCAAAGGCATAAACAATACAAGTAAATTCTCAGGAAGTGTCTTTCATAATGCTATGATGAGGGTGTTCAATGGGCTCAAAAGAATGATTAGCTCAGGTAAACAGTAGAGCCCAAGAAAATGTGAGAGTCAAAATGAAAAAGCTATCACAGTCAGAAATGACACTAATGAGGAATGTGAAAGGTGATATGAGGAAAAATTAACAGAAGCTATGAACAGCAGAATAACAGAAGTGGATGCAAAGATTGAGGAACTCCAAGACAAATAGCAAGAAACTATAAGGGAAACAGCAGAGAGTGGAAGCAGTCTGAAAAGAAATGAACAACACACTAGAGAACTGTGGGATGAGTACAAGAAGAATAACATAAGAATTGCTGGAGTCCCTGAAGAACAGGAATGCAAATGTTAATAAGCAATAAAGAAATCATCGATAAGGACTCCCTAAACTTGAAGATTATAGACCCAAAGGATCCCAGTGTAGATAGATTCAATTAGGCAAACTGTAAGTCACATTATATTCCAATTGACAAAACCTAAAAATAGAGACAATATTGAAATGAAAAGGTCATTTCAATGACCTTTTCAACAAGATCAAAAAAGTCATTTACATACAAAGGATGTAAAGTTTGTACATCTCTGTACATCTCATGAGATGTCCATGAGATGTACAGCAGATATGGAAAGATACTGTACAGGAGCTCAACAAAATGAAAACCTCACCCAGGATATTTTATCCAGCTTGATTATCATTCATATTTGAAGGAACTATACATAGTTTAATGGGTAGGGAATCGCTCAGGGACTTCATAACCTTGAAATCAGTTTTGCAAGCATCAAAAGAGTTCCTTTAAAAGATGGGAGAAATTTCCATTCATGTGGTATTGAATATGGTACTCACTAATGTTGTATAGAGTTGTCCTCAGTTAGATTAAGGAAGTTAAAAACAAGTGGCAATTAATAATCATGAACTGACTTTTATTGACTTATTTTCTAATAATTTTATTTGTCATTCTTTTAAGATTTTTTGGATCAATTAATATGAAATAGATTTGTTATATACCTACCAAGATACAAAAAAAAAGAAAAAGAAGCTTCATATATGACAGTGAAAGATATGATGATTTTTTTTTTTTGGTTTTTGGGTCACACTCGGCAATGCTCAGGGGTTACTCCTAGTTCTTCACTCAGGAATTACTCCTGGCAGTGCTCAGGGACCATATGGGATGACAGGGATCGAACCCAGGTTGGTAGTGTGCAAGGCAAACGCCCTCCCACTGTGCTATTGCTCGGCCCCAATATGATGATTATTGAAATAAGGTTCAATTATAGAATAAAATTCAATGTAATATTTTAGATACCAGAGTTAAAAACTTAGTTATGTAAATAGAATAGACAGTATACTATATTGTATTAAATTATTTGAATTTCCTTATTTACATTGGAAAAGTGATTGTAAGTTACCTTTTGTTTATTTTCTAATAATTCTGTTTGCTATTTCTTGAAGTTTTGTTGAAGCAAACAGTATGAAATATGTATGTTATATGCCTGCAAAGAGGGCAGGTTGGGGGGATGGCAGGGACCCTGGGGACACTGTTGGTAGGAGTGGTGTAATGAACACCTTATTCCTGAAACTCCTATTGTGAACAGCTTTCTAAATCAGTGTTTATACTTTTTAAGAAAAAAAAAGTCAATTATAAAACATGGCATTTAAACATTGCTTCTCTTACCTATATCTAGTGATGACAAAATCTATGCAGATGTTAGTGAATAGAAGACATATTTGCTTTTCACTGTCTTATTGTGCTAGCATAACCTTTATTTCCATCCATGTTGTAACAAGAGGCAAAAATTTATTTTTTTGTAATGGCTGAGTAATATTCCACTGTGTCTATATACCACAATCTTTATTCGTTCATCTCTCATTGGGTATTTGAGCTGTTTCCAGATGGTGAGTATTATAAATAGCACTGAAATTACATAGGTAAGTAAATATCTTTTAAAATTAATGTTCTAGTCTTAGATTGTTCAGTTCCACTGAAGAATGGATATTATGGATTATAGTACTTATATTTTTAATTTTTGGCAAAATCTACTTACTGTTTTCCATGAAGGTTGAAACAGTTTGCACTCCAACCAAGAGTGAATGAAGCTTTCTTTTTCTCTATACCTCATGTCAGCATTCTATGTTTCTGGCTTTTTATGTGTGACGGGTGAGGGTGGGGTGGGGATGGGAGGCAAGGAAGTAATATCTCATCATTGTTTTGATTTACATTTTCCTTATAATAAATGATACTGAGTGTTTGTTTCCCATGGACCTATTGACCATTAATACATGGCTTCATAGTAAGTATTTGATCATCACTTCTCTCATGTTTTAATAAGGTAGTTTATGTTGGTGTTTTTGAGTTTTGTGGGTTATTTATGACTCTTGGATATTAGATTGTTTTAAAAGATCATCTAGTTAGCATAGAACCTATGTGTTATACTCCTTAAATGGTAGATTCTATTGTACTTACATTTCGAATTATTTATTATTATATATGTTCCAAAGATTAAGATTACCAAAAACTGAACTAACAATGAAATGCTAAAGAACGCACAGAACAGCCTTCCAAAACTGGTCTCATGGAAACTCTGGTATACTTTATTATTTTCCCAGCACTTTAGTCCAGCAAAATTCTGAGGTCACTCATTATCATTTACCCAATACAGGAAATGAGAATACTACATCACAGAAGAAAACACAGCTACCTTGTTGATAGGAGTTATATAGTTCAACTTAAACAAGTTCAAACACTTGATAGCCTGGAGCTATTGACTGTGAACAAATCTCCATACCAAGACATCAAAGAAAACAACCCAAAAGTACCTCTGGCCTTTTCCCTTAAGAAAACAGAAGCTGAGTAATTGTGTTGTATATACAGGATATGAAGTCTCATATAACCTTGGGTCAAGGGAGTAAAGGTACATAGGCCTTTTCCTTAAAGAAAACCTTTTCTCAAAATTATGAATCATGAGTAACTGCTTTTGCATAAATATTTGAAACTCTTGGAATGATCGCGCATGCAAATACATAAAGCAAACAGAAAAACAAAATTCCTATCCAAAACCCTACCAGGTTTATGAATATAAAGAACACAGTCTTTCCTCTCACCCCTTAAAGGAAATATCTAAGCAATTTTCAAACTCACCTATCATACCTACAGAATAGCTATTGGCCACCTATTCACATATCCACTCACAAAGATGGGTCCACCACTTAGTATTGTTTGGTTGTAGGTGACAAATAGATTCTTATCAAAGTGATGATCATGATGATGACCATGATTACTATTATTACTATTATTATTGTAAATACAGAATGCAATTCAAATGTGAACAAGCAGGAAAGAATAGGATAAATAGGATTAAAGAAAAGTAATAACAAATTATCTCTTCAGGGGTTAGCCACTACAAGGACCCACTTTATGCTAACCTTGGACATATAAAGAATGATGTAAACAGCATATGTATAACATGTGCTATTCGCATAAAAGTATATGAAGTATGGATAAAAGTATATAAAGTCCCCAGAGGAAACTAGAGCATTATTAACACAGAAAAGGGAAAATGCTGCTAGGCAGGTCTAGCTTCCACCATGGTTCATTTCAGAAATAAGCACTAGCTTATGCAAGTGATTGTACAGTTCCATTAACATTTTTAAAACAGCATAAAATCTCATTAGACCTTTTCTTTCTTTAAATTTTGAAAAGATCTTATGTCCTTATATGTGTACTCTTAAAAATACCTTTGACGGCTTTGAAGCGAGAGCAGTTGTGCATGCCCACACGTAAAGCATAGCTTATGATTTCACATGCACAGCAACCAGAGCTCCTCAGAAGCAACCTGGTTTTATCTTTAACTTCGGGTTAAAAAAATGATGGTAATAGTACATCTTGTAGTTCTAGATCAAAAGTATTTCTGGGAGAATAGTGTATGCTGGAAAGAACAAAAATTAAAAAATGTCACCTGAAAGAGCTACTACTCACTGACCTGTGATAATTTCAACATACAAACAAATACATAAAAGCAAGGGTTACTTAGAACAGTTGAATATATGGGAAGGAAGATTACTGTGGAGCTGAAAATTTTAAAAGTAAATTGAAAAAGGTAAACAAAACTAATTATACTGTTAAGATGGTACTTTTATTTTAGTAAGAAATGAAATGATATAAATAGGTATCTTTCTTATTTCTGTAAGTACATGATACTGTTAAAGAACAACTATTTCCTTATTTTGATCTCAGTTTGAGAAAAGATTAGAAGGAGGAATCATAAATGAGTCAAAAATGACACAGCGATTCTCACCCATTGTTGGTGGGAATGTCGACTGGTACGCTTTTTGGAAAACAATATGGACATTCCTCCAAAGACTAGGAATTGAGCTCCCATTTGACCCAGTCATACCACTCCTGGGAATATACCCTGGGAAGCCAAAAACACACAGCAGAAACACAATCTGCACTTTTATTTTCATAGCAGCACTATTCACAATAGCCAGAATCTGGATACAACCAGAGTGCCCGAGAACTGATAACTGGATAAAGAAACTTTGGTACATCTACACAATGGAATACTATGCAGCTGTTAGGAAATATGAAGTTATGAAATTTGCCTATAAATGGATGAACATAAGAGGATCATGTGAGTGAAATTATCCAGAAGGAAAAATGTATAGAATGACTGCATTTATTTGCATGATATAAATATTTATAAAGTATGAAACCAGTATCCAAGGTCAAGCCAATATCAATGGATCAGGAAGTTTTGTCAAGGTGTAATCTACCACAAACGTGTGGGAG
Organism: Cryptotis parvus; assembly: GCA_021461705.1. Classification (NCBI taxonomy): domain Eukaryota; kingdom Metazoa; phylum Chordata; class Mammalia; order Eulipotyphla; family Soricidae; genus Cryptotis; species Cryptotis parvus. The sequence goes on from JAJIBD010002728.1 coordinate 262,145, forward strand.
TCAGAGGTTAGGTAAGACAGAGAAGGAAACAGTGTGCTAATAAGTGTTGAAAGTGATAATACCAGCTTAGAACTGAGCATTGAATACAAAGATACACCTGATAACCTCTAAATGTATGTATTGTAATCCACAGTGTGTAAGAGAAGGATGAGAAAGAGAGAGAAAGAAAGAAAAAGAAAGAAAGAAAGAAAGAAAGAAAGAAAGAAAGAAAGAAAGAAAGAAAGAAAGAAAGAAAGAAAGAAAGAAAGAAAGAAAGAAAGAAAGAAAGAAAGAAAGAAAGAAAGAAAGAAAGAAAGAAAAAAAGAAAGAAAGAAAGAAAGAAAGAAAGAAAGAGAGAGAGAAAGAGAGAAAGAGAGAAAGAGAGAAAGAGAGAAAGAGAGAAAGAGAGAAAGAGAGAAAGAGAGAAAGAGAGAAAGAGAGAAAGAGAGAAAGAGAGAAAGAGAGAAAGAGAGAGAAAGAGAGAGAGAGAGAAAGAGAGAAAGAGAGAAAGAGAGAAAGAGAGAAAGAGAGAAAGAGAGAAAGAGAGAAAGAGAGAAAGAGAGAAAGAGAGAAAGAGAGAGAAAGAGAGAAAGAGAGAAAGAGAGAAAGAGAGAAAGAGAGAGAGAGAGAGAAAGAGAGAAAGAAAGAAAGAAAGAAAGAAAGAAAGAAAGAAAGAAAGAAAGAAAGAAAGAAAGAAAGAAAGAAAGAAAGAAAGAAAGAAAGAAAGAAAGAAAGAAAGAAAGAAAGAAAGAAAGAAAGAAAGAAAGAAAGAGAGAAAGAAAGAGAATAAAGAACCTGCCATAGAGGCAGGCTAGGAGAGGGGGAGGGAATTGGGGACATGGTGGTGGGAAATGGGCACTAGTGGAGGGATGGACGCTGGAACACTGTAAGACCGAAGCCCAAATATGAACTTCTTTGTAATTGTATATCTCACAGTGGTATAATAAAATATTTTTTAAAAAATGACCCAGAAAAGATAGTTATTACTAACAACAAGAACTGATTAAAGGGTTGTCATGTGTATCCTTTTGCCTCTATTTAATGCTCAGTTCTAGGTTGGCATTAGTACCCTCACAATTGTTTGCACACTGTTCCATTTTCTGTCTTACCTAGCCTCTGACTCCCACACGTTTGTGATAATTTCCACCTTTGACAGGACCTCCTGATGTATGTTTCACTTGACCTTGGATATTGGTATCATAATATGTACCTATATATTTATGTTATGCAGATAAATGCAGTCATTCTGTAACTGTCTCTCTCTCCTTCTGGCTAATTTCGCTCAACATAATCTTCTCCATGTCCATCCATTTGTAGGCATTTAGATATATAATCTAAAATTCTTCAATAAAAGGAAAATTAAAACAAAAAAAAAAGAACTGATTAATACCAATTGTTGTAGATAAAATCTAATTTTTTTTTAAATCTGTGTTTACAGGTCCTCATGGTCAGAAACAAGAAATTTAAATAGGATAATATAATTAAAAATTTATATACTGAATATTTTCTTTATAAAATAAACAAGGTTTATAAAATAAACCTATACAAAGAAAAATATATACTAAACAATACTAGTAAATGGATATAGTGCTAAAATGTTAATAAAGCATCAAAAAGGCAAAGGCTAGATTTGCTTCACAGGCTATAGTTTTCCAACTATGATTTAGAGAAATATTAATTATTTTACTGTTTTTTAAATAAATCATAGGACTTTTTTAAATAAATTCACCAGTAGTGATCCCCAAGCACAGAGCCAAAAGTAATCCTAGAGCACTGCTGAATGTGATCTAAAAACAGAAAAACATTAAATTTAAAAATAAACATTCTCTGTTAACTGGAAAGAAACCAGTACCTCTAGTACTAACTCAAATCTATAGGCATCCACAGATGTGATATCCCTGGTTTTTTTATTAATATTTTATTATACCACCGTGAGATATACAATTACAACGTTGTTCATGTTTGGAGGTTTTGGTCACATAGTGTTCCAGCACCCCGCCGTTCACCAGTGCCCATCTCCCACTACCAATGTCCCCCATTCCCTCCCTCCTCCCATAGCCTGCCTCCAGGGCAGGCTCTCCCATCTCCTTTCTCCCTCTCTCTCTTTTCCTTCTCTTACACATTGTGGGTTGCACTACATACACTTAGAGGCCATCATGTGCATTTTTTTTGCCTGTATTTAATGCTCAGTTCTAGGTTGGTATTAACCCTTTGGACATTTATTCACACATGTTCCCTTCTCTGTCTTACCTAACCTCTGACTCCCACATGTTTGTGGTATTTTGCACTTTTGGTAAGACCTCCTGATCCATATTTCCGCCTGACATTGGATTTTGGTATCATAATATGTATATATGTATTTATGTCATGCAAATAAATGCAGTCATTCTATATCTCTCTTTTTCCTTCTGACTAATTTCACTCAACATGATCCTTTCCATGTCCATCCATTTATAGGCAAATTTCATAACTTCATTTTTCCTAACAGCTGCATAGTATTCCATTGTGTAGATGTACCAAACTTTCTTTATCCAGTCATCAGTTCTCAGGCATACTGGTTGTTTCCAAGTTCTGCCTATTGTGGATAGTGCTGCTATGAAAATAAAAAGTGCAGATGGTGTTTCTGCTGTGTGTTTTTGCCTTCCCAGGGTATATTCCCAGGAGTGGTATGACTGGGTCAAAAGGGAGTTCAATTTCTAGTCTTTGGAGGAATGTCCATATTGTTTCCAGAAAGGTTTGCACAAGTTGACATTCCCACCAACAATGTTTGAGAGTCCCCTTTTCCCCACATCCACACCAGCACTTGTTGTTTTTACCCTTTTGGATATGGATAGCCCTGATTGTTTTTACCCCCATTGTTCCATGCTGATTATCATCACATTGTCTAAGATTGTTCAAGTTGTAAGATTTACTGAATTTAAGGTATAATTTACAAATTTATTACCACTTATAAAAACAATAAGTGGAATAAAGGAAAATAGGAAGGAAGGAGGGAAGGAAGGAATGAAGGAAGGAAGGGAGGGAGGAAGGAAGGAAGGAAGGAAGGAAGGAAGGAAGGAAGGAAGGAAGGAAGGAAGGAAGGAAGGAAGGAAGGAAGTAAAGAAGGAAGGAAAGGAAGGAAGGAAAGGAAGGAAATGATTAAATGATAATAATTAAATGATAGAATATTTGAGGTTGTGTCAGGATACTCAACTTTATTCCATAGGCCCACAGGTCTGTTTTTACTCCAATACCATGATGTTTTAATTACTACCACTTTACAGTACAGATTGAAGTTGGGAAAGGTGATGCCTCCCATCTTCTTTTTCCCAAGGATTGCTTTGTCATCCTTGAGGGTTTATTGTTCCATATGAATTTCAAGAATGTTGGTCAATTTCTTTGAAAACTGTCATGAGTGTCGTTATGGGAACTACATGGAATCTGTATAATGCTTTAGCGAGTATTGCCATTTTGACAATGTTGATTCTCCCAGTTATGAGTAGGAAATGTGTTTCCATTTCCTCAGGTTTTATGTTATTTCTTGAAGTAGCATTTTGTAGTTTTCTTTGTGTGGGTCCTTTACATCCTTAGTTAAGCTAATACTGAGGTACTTGATTTTCTGAGGCACGATTGTGTTTTCAATATCACTTTCTTCTTTCACTATTTGCATGTAGGAAAGACACAGACTTTTGGTTATTGATTTTGTAACCTGCCACTCTACTATGCATATCTATTGTTTCTAGGAGCTTTTGGTAGAGTTTTGGGTCCTCTAAACATAGTATCATGTTTTCTTCAAACAGTGATAGTTTGGCTTCTTCTCTTCGTATCTGGATGCCCTTAATGGCCTTTTCTTCCCCTAATTGCTATGGCCCGGTGCTTCCAGTACTATGTTAAAAAGAGGAGTGATAATGGGCAACCCCCCTGTCTTGTCCTGACCTTAAGGGGAAGGCTTTTAATTTTCCCCGTTGAGAATGATGCTTTCTGTGGGGTTGCAGTTGAAGGCTTTGATGGTATTGAGGAAAGTTCCTTCAATCCCCCATTTTGTGTGGAGAGTTTTTATCATGAACTGCTTCTGGATCTTGTCAAACACTTTCTATGCATCTGTTGATATGATAATATGTTTTTTATGTTTTCCTTTATTGATATGATGTATTATGTTGACTGACTTGAGAATGTTGAACCATCCTTGCATCTCCGGGATGAATCATACTGGGTCATGGTGTATGATCTTTTGATGAGTCTTTGGATTTTGTTTGCTAGTATTTTGTTGAAGATCTTAGCATCTATGTTCATCAGGAATATTGGCATGTAATTTTCTTTTTAGTGGTGTCTGTCTGATTTCAGTATCAGGGGTAGTATGTGCCTGGAGAAACTGTTTGAGAGAGTTTCTGTTTTTCAATTTCCTGGAAAAGCTTGAAAAAGACTGGCAATAGTCCCATTTACAGGCCTGGAAGAATTCACTAGTGAATCCATCTGAACCTAAGCTTTTATGTTTGGGAAGACTTTTGATTACCATTTCAATTTCCTCAGGAGTGATTGGCTTGTTGAGGTATTCCCCAAGTCTTCTTGGTTCAGTCTTGTGAGATTATAGGAATCCAGGAATCTGTGCCACATTAAATTCTTAAGAAATGGGAGGCAGTCATTTGCTATGCAATCTCAAAGGGATAATAAATTGATAATAATCAATCATTTTGTTCATTTCCTTCTAAATTTTGGTTCTTTTTTTGTTGTTTTTGCTCATTTATTCATCACCAATCTGGAAACCAAAGCGCTTGACACATAGTAAATGCTCAAAACATTTTTAAAAATTTTGTTAGTATGTCAATGAATTTATGAAAAAAGAATAGTTGGGTTGAATTACGAGAGAGAGTAATTGGGTGGAATTTTGCCATGACATTTGATCATCATAGTACCTTGTCTGAAACTTTTTCAGGCTGGTTACTCATGGAAACAGTTACTAAAACAGATATACTGGAAATAAACCACTGTGAAGGATAAAGGGACCAGGCAAAAGGGGGAAAAAAAACCCTCCGTATCACAATACCAATTTGACACTTAACAAAGGGAAAGGGGAAAGAAGAAAGGAAAGGATGAAGACTTGGGCAGGAAGTGGCTAGTGCCCCTTGAGAGAGAGTCCCCAGAGTGCCAATGGGGAGCAAAAGGCAGACCTGGCTCTGTGGCATCTGACTCCTAGAAACCCTCCTGTGTTCTCAGCTCTGCGCATCCTCCAAGAGCCTGGACTTGGCCTTAAGGGCTTTGCAACTCATTCCATCCTGGTCTTGAAAGAGGAGTAAGAGTTTTACACATGGGGAGAAGACAAGCAGAATTCATGGATAGAATCAAATGCCCAAAATGCACGAAGCCAAGAGAGCATAGCCTTGTACCAAACAAAACTTGATATTATCATTGTAAGGACAGCAGGAACAAGTAGCGTGACCATTGCAGGCAGTTCTTGGTTTCTAAGTTCTCCATCCTAATCAATAGTTACTAATTAATAAACTATTAGTTTGTCTGTTCACATGCTTGACATCAGAAATATTCATCAGAGATGTTCTCTCGACCCCAGGGATTGTACTGCCTCGAGGGACTTTTGTCTTTGTATGGACAGCACATACTGAAAGATCGAACATATGACACCCATTAGGCGCAACCATCATTATCAGGCAGCATGTGTTTAAAATTAAGTGGAAGAGGGTGTCATTAGTTCAAGTGGTGGCTCTGACACCGAATAGCTGCTCTTTGACTGATCTAAGAATGAACACACTCTCTCTCTGTACACCGTTCCATTAGTGATTTTAATTGCATGCTCAGCTTTATAATTTGTTGCTGTCATTTAGGTTCATGTACTGTACTAATATTTATTCTGCATATTATAGAACACCTTGGCTAAGTTTATTGCCCTCTTTCTATAAATTTTTTTCATCTGACTTGCATGTGAGGAGCTAACTTTACATTCTACTCAAAGTAGTGATTAACTAACAGGTCGCTTAATATTCTCAACAGCTTTTTTAATTGTTTAAGGCCATGGATATATATTTAAAAAAAGAAATATTTGCTTCTAACATAGGAGAGAAAAAGCTATAGCTTCTTTCTTTAACACATTATGTAATTCCTCCCACTACACAAATGATACTTTGAGGAGGAGAAATAATGGGATAGAAACTACAGATTTTTGTCTTTTCCTTAGGTCCCCATGGAGTCATACTAGAGGAATGGACCAGGATGTGTACACTCTTTTAACTCACATCAAGATACTTGATGTTAATTCCTTTAACACGATGTCTCAAGTATTAAGTTCTTTAAAATAGTCAATAAATAATATATAATCTGTTAGGGATCAGTAGGGTCCCCAGCAGATATTGGGGTTCTATGGGGTCCCCAGCACATTCCAGGGCCAACGACCATTCTCCCTGACTGATGATCCTACAGGCTCTTGGAAAGTCTAAAGCTCTTTCATTTTAGTCTCCTCACTCACTCCTCCCACCCTAACTCCATACTTCAAGTCAAGTCTGCTAGTTATATATGTTGTACAAAGGGTTGGGGGAAAGTGAGTTAGAGGAGAGTAATGGACTTTAATTCCAAACAGAGAGATGTAAAAATTCCTCCTTCCCAGAGCAAACTATAAGGGGACCTCCCCACAGAGAGGGAACCTGTTCTGGGGCTATAGGCCGTCAGGACAAAGGCAGAATCATGGCATGTTGTTTCCTCCATTCCTTAGCTGGTAAGCAATGATCTTAATAATATTTCTAGTCATTTTATATATAAAAACAGTAAGAGATTCAGACATTTATCTACACCTGGAATTAAGTTTTATTGGGTGGCTATTCCCGATGAAATCTTGTCATATATTCCACACTACATTCCCTCTGGCCAGGTTGGTTTTTCCTTTTTCCTAACCTTAACAGGGCCCTTAATCAGTTAGTTGTTTATCTTTGAGTCAAGACAAGAGTTTGTTCTATGACTGTACTCTTAACTTATTATATTGCTGAGGACATTTAGTCCATCCTATGTCAAGTCAGGGTAGCTTACTCATGGCTTTCCCTGGGTCTATGCAGTCCAGTGATGGGACCCTTCTTTGGGAGTGTAAGGAGCTAGAATCAATATAAGGGCAACTGAGGTTAGAAAATGTGAGGTTATGAATCAATCAAAGGTCAACTGAACTTAGAAAATAGGATGGATGCCCAGAAGTAACTTTCAGAGTTAATTAATTCCTATATCATAAATGCGTAGCCTTAACTGTCTTCCTTTGTTTATATAAAAGACCTTTGCTCTAAGCATAATAATATGTAAAGAGCACACAGGAAAGAGAAAAACAACCTTTCACTTACAACACAAAACCCAAGGCTGGCAAATAGGAGACAAGTTCACAGAGGCGGTGAACACAGGGTAATCTAACAATAATCATTAAGATTTTTGTAGTATCCCATGAACTACTTTGTATGCGTAATGATATACACCCACCAAATCATAATGGTAGCACCAATGAACTATCACAAAGTATCAGCAAACTTCTTTCTTGCATCTCCTACAGGTTCTTCTTTCTAAGCCTAAATCTTTGATGTACCAGTCCCTGCTGAAGATGTGTTTTGTGGCTGTCAGGAAAATGTGTGATTACTCAAGACTATTACTGTGCTTTCTTTCTCTTCTTTCTTTGCTTCTCCCAATTTCTTTCCTATAAAATATCTCCAAAAGATGAATACATAGCTTCACAGATCCTATTCTCCCTCACTAAGCTAAAAAATGCCTTGAATTTTTTCCATTCATGATAGTCAAGACATAATCACAAGACAATATAAAATGAAAGACTTTCCTTAATTTTTTACTAACACAAGTTTAATGTGGGGTAGGGTGGACATAGAGATACTGTACAGCAAGTAAGATATTTTCCTTGCATACATCCAGCCCAATTTCAATTCCTGGAACCCCATATGGACCCCCCCAAGTCCTCCAGGAGTGATCCCTGAGCACAGGTCCAGAAGTAAAACCAAAAATTGCCAATAAATAAAAATACAAAAAATTAAAGGAGGGGAGCCGGATGAGACTCGCCCATCACACTAGCCACCATTTTCGCTGTCCGGCGCTGGGAAACTGCCTCACGACCAGATCAACAGAGCAAAAACCGGTTCGAGCCCAGGTAGGTGGCTCCCAGGAGCAGGAATCACTGGGAATTCGTCAGATGGAGTCAGGGTTCGGCCATTCCCCTCTCCATTTTGTCGGAGCCTGGTGGTCCCGCCCAGGAGCTGCCCGGGGCCATCGGCCATAACATGAAGCTGCTGGGGAGGCTGGAGCTCGGCTCGCCCTGGGCCCAGCTGAAGAGGGGCCCCCAGGAGGGCAGACGGTTTTGGGAGTGGCCCGTCGCCTCTGCGGGGTCCCAGAAGCAGCCGGATGAGACTTCGCCCATCACACTAGCCACCATTTTCGCTGTCCGGATGCTGGGAAACTGCCTCACGACCAGATTAACAGAGCAAAACCAGTTCGAGGCCCAGGTTGCGCGCGCCGCTTGCGGCCGCCATGAGTCCATTAAAAATAGTGGAAACAGTAATGTCTTTTTAATGCACTGCACTCCATGAAGAGCAGGAAAGTTTGGGGGGAGGGAGAGTAAAAGAGGAGAGAAATGACATACAGAACCCGCCAAGTAGTTGAGGTGTGGGGAGGGGGAGGGAGGTGGGGACATTGGTGATGGGAGATGGGTTTGGGTGGAGGGATGGGTGTTGGAACACTGTGGAACCAAAACTCTACATGAGCATCTTTCAATTGTATGTCTAAAATGGTGTAACAATATTTGGGGGAAAAATAATAAAATAAAAATAAAATCGGGAAATAAAAGTAAAGGAGGGGAAAGTCTCTGAATAGTAAACAGTCTATTTATGCTCTCTAAATACAGGTACATTTGAGTTGCTGACACAACGGTCCCATTCTCATAAATGGAATGATTTACTCAAATTATTATTCCTAACCTTATGACCTTGTTAAGCAGGATCCAGAAAACTCATCACATCACCCATACACACACACATCCTAAGAACAATAAAGTGTGTCCAGCTACTTTCCTGCTCTTTACTGCTCTCACTTGGAGTAAGTGTGGGTTCTTGGGTCAGCTAGACCTGGATTCAAGTCTCAGTTTTTCTACTTCACTTGATACTCAATTGGTTTGTGCCTCTAATTCTTGAGCTATGAAGCAAAGTGACAATACGTACTTTTTAAGATTGTGAATAAGATTAAATATGAAAGTACCTTATGGAGCTGGAGAGTTAGTAAAGGGATGAAGGTGCTTGCCTTGCATGTGGCCATCTCCAGTTGGACAGATTACTGGTGTTGCATATGGTTCCCAAGAGCACCATCAGGAATCCCGCCTGTGCACTGAGCCACCGAGAGCTGCTGAGCGCTGCCCACATTATTCATTTCTTTCTTCCTTTTTGTTTTTTTACTCATCACCCTTTACAATTTTCCTAGAATAATTTGCTACACACACGTGCAGCAGCAAGCATTCCTAGAAAGCGCTTGTCATGTCACTCCATCACCGGGGATGTGCAGCACCCCTCCACGGAAGGGAGGGCCCATTGAAACAGGTGTAGGTTTTCTTAGTACACAGCCTAAGGAATTGACATTGACTGTCACACAGTGTACATTTCAGAAGGTGAGTTTTACGTTTTTAAATAAAAGAACCCAGAGTCTCTGATATGAATAAATTACTGCTACTTTAAAATGCATTTTGGAAGCCTTAGTTTTCTTATCACCGTGAATAAAATTGCTAGACAAGCAGAGAAGTGATGGGGAAGGAATGCAGTTGATGGCGTTAATTTACATCCCTGTTTCATCTGTTGGGGAAGAGCAAAATCAACATTGAAGGGGTAAGAAGACAAAGAGCAAAGAATGAGCGACATTGGAGAGTGTAGTATATCAGCATCTGGAGATCCAACTCTTTTATGAAATAAATAGCTTCATTCTTGTCAAGAAAATCCTAATGCTTAAAATGATAGATTTTCAATTAATACGGACTTGAAGATCCCATTACAGAGGCTGAGTACATGCATGGTCAGGGAGTGGGATCCACAGAAAATATTTGTAACCTAAGTCTTCTGAACATGTAGTAGAACCCCACGTAGATCTATAGTTCGCATCTGAGAGAAACAAATCCTTGTTCATTCAAATCAGTGTAAGTTGATTGATTGTCCTGCCTTGAGTCTTTGAAGTAAAAAAAAAGTGATTATTAGATGACTTCTGAAAAAATTGCTATTTGCTCAAATCTCAATATGTGTCCTGCTTTATATGTTTGTATTTCTTGTGGTTGTGTTATGCTCCCTTTGTTTAAAAGGAAGTCTGTTTTTTAAAGATATCCCATCATTCATGATCAGTGAATGACTGAGATACATCCAATTAAGGCTTCCTTACAATGGTGCATAACATCTTCAAGAAAAAACTTCCAAGCACACCTAGTCAAACATTAGGGGTTCGGTCTCCCCAAAGGGTGGAACTGTGTCTGTGAGAGTAAAGAATAAGAGGCTTATATCCCCAAGGTCAATGAATCAGAGGCGCCAATAGAGTTAACTATATGTTTTTTACAACAGGTCCTTATTTTTTCCTTTCATCTTAATTGAGATGGTGGTCACTTTGACATTTCCATATTTGATTCTAACCTAACAGCTAATGTGTGTTTTTTAAATGAAATGTCTAAAGAAGAATTTTCGAATAGAATTACCACCACAATGCAGCTTTTAAATATACTTTCAACTATTGTTTGATCTTTTAGCAAGGGAAAACTTCTTATGAAATCTAAAATATTCTTTCATCTATTCCACTTTAAGTGACCTGTTCATTTTATTTTTACTTCATCCACTACTAAAAGCTTTGTGCTTTTTGTTTTATCAAAACACAACACTTTCAGTTTATGCCTAGATGCTCCTTGATTGAAGATTATATATATATATAAATATAAAACACAAGTGTGTGTGTGTATATATGTGTGTGTGTGTGTGTATATATATATATATATATATATATATATATATCACTCAATCACTTGACATCCTGTTATTCATCGATTTGCTTGAGTGGGCGCCAGTAACATTTCCATTTGACCCTATCACATGCCAGTGTAGCCCAATGGCATCTGGTTGCTTCAGGAATATGAAGATCCTCAAACGGTTCTTTCAGGGTCTTTTATATATATATATATCACTATTACTATCCTCCCGTTGATCGAGCGGGCACCAGTAATATCTCTATATGTCCTGTCTCATGCTAGTAGAGCCCAAAGGGCATCTGCTCGCTCCAGGAACATAAAGAGCCTCAAACCATTATAATAGGTCATGGGAATGAACTAATATAATTGTTACTGGTATTTGGCATATCAAATATGACACGGGCAGCTTGCCAGGCTTGCCGTGCAGGTGGCATACCCTTGTAGTCACCTCTAAATATAGCATTTATAGATGAACCCCACAGCCGCAAGCAGCCACATGAGACAGGCTGTGATAGGCTGTCGCTGGGTGGAGTTCTGAGAAGGAAAGTCTGGATGTGGAAAATGGCAGCCCAATGGGTGTCGGGGGGGGGGGTCATCTGGCTTGCTGTGCGGCTCTGCTGGGGTGGCGGCCGGGGCTAGAACCCGTAATCCCTCCCGGGCACCTCGTGAGCAGCTGGGCACAGGGAGAGCAAGTAGCAGCTCTGCCCCCATGTCTGTAAGTCTCTGGATCAGCATACCTGGGCTGGATTGAAAAAAATATATGTGTATATACACACAGACATACACACACACACACACACAC
>JAJIBD010002729.1:0-23824 GCA_021461705.1 Cryptotis parvus
AGAAAATTTGATCACTTGATCACTTGAATCCCGTTATTCATCGATTTGCTCAAGCAGGTGCCATTAACATTTCCATTGGACCCTATCACATGCCAATATAGCCCAATGGCATCTGGTTGATTCAGGAATATGAAGAGCCTCAAACCATTCCTTCAGAGTCTTGACAAGGAAATCTGACCATCTTGTAGGTGGGCGGCCACGTGATATTTTGACATCCCGGGGGATCCAGTTGGTAACGGCTCTACTCCAGTGGTCATCTCCCAAATTGCATTACATGTCCAGCCCAGTTGATTTTCGATGCCTTGGCAAACGAGACAGCATCCCTGATTCTGGAATAGCTATGGAGGTCGAGAACTACGGATTCCTTCTCTCACTTGAGTGAGGCATGATATTCCAAGCATAGCTCTTTCGATTCCTCTCTGGGAGACCCGAATAGCATTCTCATCCTGCTTTCATAGGGCCCAGGTCTCTGAGTGTATGCTAATGCAGGGAGAATGGTGGAGTCAAAGAAATGTGCCCGGAGCCAGAGGTTCTTTGTCCTTTTAGCTATTTCTTCGATACTTTGAAAGCATTCCATGCTGCTCTCTTCCCTCCTGCACAGCTCAGGTTTTAGGTCATTCATCATGTTGACTTCTCAACCCTAGGTACACATAACCGCTGCATTCAGAGATGTTTGTTCCATTGAGAGTGAATGAGGCCTCTGGAACTGTTTTTATTTTCCATAAACAGTTTTTTTCTTTAGATTCAGCTGTAGACCTGTATTTCCACATTCTCGGTCAAAGTCAGCCAGCATTTGTGCCGCTTGGCTAATGTTTGGTGTTATTAGAACGATGTCATCAGGGAAACAGAACATCTCTCTTCACTCCCATTCCTTCCCATTCTAATTGCAGCATAATGTTCTCGGAGGGTGGCGCTGAAGCGTTTTGGTGAAATTGTATCACCCTGTAGAACCCATCTTTTGACATCAATTATCACTTCCTTGTGGAATGGTGAGATCCTGGTGGTGAATCCGTAATACAGCTCATGAAGGATCTTGATATATTGGGTTTGAACACCCTGTTTGGCTAGGGCTTCGATGACTGCTTCAGTCTCCACAGAATCAATGCTTTCTGTAAATCAATGAACGTGAGACAGAGCGGCATCTTTTACTCCTACAAACCTCAATGAGCTTGGTTACTGTGTGGATATGGTCGATTGTGCTGAATCAATTCCAGAAGCCAGCTAGCTTGCATGGTTGTCCTTCATCTAGTGTTCTGCCAATCCTGTTCAGGGAAGATTCGTGTAAACAGTTTGTAGATGACGGACAACAGGCAGATGGGGCGACAGTTGCCAATGTCGTGAATGTCTCCCCTTCTTGAACAGTAGAACTGTCCTGCTGGTTTTCCATTGGGAGGGCACCTTGCATTTGGACAGGTAGCGTGTGAAGAGCCAAGCTAGTGTATTGATGAGTACTGGAAGGCAGATTCTTCAGGTGTTCAGGTCTGACTTTGTCTGGGCCTGGTACTGTTCCCTTCTTTACCGATGAGATGGCATGTCGGATTTCAGAAGCGAGAACGTTGGTAATGCCATATCCATTCTGTGGAATTTGGTATGTGGGCAGGTGGACATGGCTATCAAAGATATCTGAGTAGAAGTCCTGGATAATCTTCTCCATTGCCTTTCTGGAAGATGTGATAGATCCATCAGGCGTCGGAGGGCAGTCATCTTGGTCTTATAGTTGGCGAAGGACAGGCGGGCAGTGCAAATACTTTTCCTGGCTTCTGCATCTTCCAGTATTTCTGCTCTTCTGTCTTTGAGGTTTGCTTTTATCACTTCTCTGCACTGTTTAGCAAGCTTGGACGTTAGCATTTGGTCTCCTGAGGTTCACGCCTTGCCACGTTGGCAAAATGAGCTCCTGAGTTTTTGAAGACAGGCGTCCTTTGTGTCTTTCTCTCTCTTGGCATTCTTCACACAATCATGGAGGTGCTGAACCAGTCGGGTTGTATTCTTCATCGACGTCATCAATGAATATATCTTCCCATGTTGCTGCAATGGTGCCGAAGAGTTCCCAGTTGGTGTTTGTTCTGGGAGTTCTCTTCTTAAACTTTGCAGCCTTTTTCTCCCATTGCATGAAGTAGAATTTTTCACGAAGGAGACGGTGGTCTAATCCTGTTTGGAATTTGGGGACGACAGCAACATCGGGTCAGACAAAACCATCGATTCAAGATGATGTGGTCAATTTCATTGTGGAACTGTCCACCAGGAGATTCCCATGTCCAATGTTTCGCTTCAGCCTTCTGGGACTGTGAGTTCCCATGAATGGTCTTGGTGGACATGATGAACTCAGATAGTCCCTCACCATGTTCGTTCCATTCTAGGCCATGGGTCCCGATGTGGAGTTCTTCAGCCGATCTCCTTGTTCCTATCTTGGCATTAAAATCACCGACTATTATCTTGTAGAAGGTGTGATCTTTTTTGTAGAACTCCTCCAGTTCCATGTAGAATTTCTCAATTTCATCTTCTTTGTATGTGGATGTTGTTGCATATACAATGAAGATAGAAATTGCTGGCAGTGGGCCACATCTCTTCAAGTGTAATCGTCCTATTCTGTTTGTTAGGCATTCAAATGAATCAATGTTGATGGCCATGTTTGTGTTGACAAGGACACCAACGCCACCAATGCCTCTTTTGTCGCATGTTCCAAGGAACAGTTCTTCTCCAGTGTCAAATACAGAGTGATGCGACTGATGTCTCCTCGTCTCAGTCAGACCAATGATGTCGTACTTGATCTTTTGCGCTTGCACCATCACCTTCGATAAATGCTTCCAATGCCAGCGTACGTGCATTGAAAGTACAGACAGTCATTTCAGTCCTTCGTTTTGGCAGCCTAGGTTGGCCGTGAAATCTTATCAGGCACTGCTTGTTTGCCTTTCTTACTGCTTCCATATTAAGGGCTCTTTCGGGTCAGGAAAATAAACAATTTGTTACTGGTTTTGGCATATCGAACACGCATCGAGTAGCTTGCCAGGCTCTGCCATGCGGGAAGAGTAATTTAAGAACTCAAAAAATTCTTTCCATCACTGTTCATGATTCATATGCTAGCACTCATTTTATTTTCTAAGTCCCAATTCCTTACTAATATAAACAAACATCTTGCTCACTTTTCACATAGCAGGCAGAGAAAATATCGTTGAGAAAAATTTCTGAATGCTTTCCTACAGCCCAAGATTTTTTTTGATCACCACTTTGTAACTTATTCCTATTCCTACCATCACTATTGTTTTCCTCCCATCCTATTATTACTACTATTATTATAAAATTTATTGATTCATTTATCAAAACTGGTTTTGGTGAAATGACTGGATTAGAGCCAGATAAATCATATGTGTTGAAACAGAGTGAAAAACTTAAGAAATCATCAAACACAAGTAAAATAACTTGTTTGAGAAGAGTTAAAAGTAAAGAAGTGCATTGACTGAGTAGGTCTAAAGTTTTGTGAGTTGATTTGCTATTGAGAGTCCAAACATGGGAGAAACTTGGGCACATTTAAAAAAGTAGAAGGAGGCCTCAGCCATACTAAAGCAAGTAGGGTGCAAGTCATACTATAGCAAGTAGGGTGCTTTGCTTTAACACAACAAACCAAGTTAGACTCCCAATACCCCATTCAGTCCCAGGAGCTTAGCAGAAGTGACCCCTGAGAACAGAGCCAGAGTAAGCTCTGGGTACTGCCAGGTGTGACGCTCAAACCAAAAAAAAAAAAAACACATTGAAAAAATTAAAAGTAGAATTCCCTGGAGAAAGAAAGCATTTTGAAAATAAAATGGAAAAAAAATATATGATCTCTGAAAACATTCAAACATTCAAAGGTTTGGAAGAGAGTTTACCATTAAAAAAGAATAAAAGACCTTAATTTTTCATTGACCGGTGGAGGAAATAATCAATGGCTATGTGGCAACTCTCTCAAGTTGGCAGTGATGTGTGGAAGGATTTTTATACTGGAGTTAGCATTATTTTTTTTTTTTTTTTGCTTTTTTGGTCACACCTGGCAATGCTCAGGGGGTTACTCCTGGCTCTGCACTAAGGAATTACTCCTGACTCCTGGCGGTGCTCCAGGGGACCATATGGGATGCTGGGGTCGAACCCGGACCTGCACAGGCCAGCCACGCAAGGCAAACACCCTACCTGCTGAACTATCCCTCCGGCCGCTGCATTATCTTCTTATAGTGACAAGATAGAGGCAATTCTCAGGTTTCCATGGACAACAGAATGACAAAATGAATCCAGAAAAGAGAAACAGATATTTTCGCAGGAAACAATGTAGTGGAATGACCAAGAATTATTAAAATGTCATAATTTAAAATTAATAATGGGACCAATATCTCCCAATAGTAACCATCCCCAGTACCACTAAGCACTACTTTATGAGTACCTACTCCAGTCATTAGATGGCATAAGAAGTGGATTTTGCTTGGTGAAAAAAAAAGTATTTTTTATAATGCTAAATATTACAAAGAATAAAACCTGAGCCAATGATAAGAGAACATGAATTGTAAAAGTAGAAAGATTCATGCTTTACTATCCCCTCCCTTACAGAAGAGGTAGCTAAAGCAAAGGATTAAGTCATTTCTGACTACTAGATTTTCTATAATGAATTAGGTCAGAGATATAACTTGAACCATCTTTCCAAAGTACCAGCCTTCCCTCTTTACTACAAGAAGTGTTTGTTTGAGAATCAACTTCACAATTTCACACTAGAGTTTGCATTTGTTTTTGTAAGCGGCAAGCACTAAAGAATAGTTTTTAAAATGTTCTGAAATGCATATTCTCAACGCATATTTCCTAAACAAAACCGTACAACTACTTGCTGCAGTAATTACTGGTTCAAGTTGGGTGGCCTTAAGCTTTTCATCTGAAAGTTCCAACCAGTTCTGATTCTGTACATAAAATAACATTTGGTGTGGTATATACACATTTATGGATAACTAATTAACAATACATATGAAGCCACAGTATGCATTCCTTTATAATGAAAGGAACAACTCACTGTTTTTAAAAAGAACAAAATAAACAAAGACAATAAAGACATTTATCTTAAAGTTTAACTTTCTTGCATAACTTGACTAAGGTTCAAGATTATTTTTTTATTTTGTTTCTAAATGCCCATGGGCTTCTTGAATAAAGTAAATAATAGTTTTTGAGAAAGTGATTAAGCTCTTTCAAAGATAATACATGATGCAAGAAACAGTAGATGACAGTTCTATTATTATGTTTGGTACCCAGTAATGAAACTGTTTCAAGCGGTTCAATGATCTTAAAACATACTTTAAGAAATAGCTAGGATTGGTTCTAAATTAAAGATTTTAACTTAGAAAGAACAGTTAGGACTTGAGGATAAGAAAATAATCATTTCTAGTATGTCGCTAGACAGTTTTACTTCTTATTCTTTGTATCAGATTCTCCCTACTCAAGTAAATGTTTGGAAGACAGCCTAGAGAATTCAACCATGAAATATTTTGTCTTCTATCAATAGTATATACTTGTCCATTAATCCATGATTTGCTTTCAATAACCCTGGGGTTTGCCAAGTCAGTAATATACAGTGAAATGAACAAAAACTTGGAAACACATGAAAATACTTGCTGGGCCCAGTTAGTTTTTCCTACAACCTGTTAATATCTGACATAGTTCACCAAATGTATGAACTGTGGCTCTGTTCAGTGAAACTGGTCTCTACATAACAATTTGCTTATTTAATGGAAGTATATTGTTCTTCCTAGAAAATGCAATATATCAAAATAATATTTGTTGAGTCTAGCAAAATACTGACCCTCCTGGACATTAGCCATTTAAGCCGAAATTATGTATCAGAAAGAAATAGAATAACATACTTAAACCATTAGGAAAGGAATCTTTGAGACTCTCAGGTTCAACCTACTCATTTTACATAAAAGGAAACCAAAAATCTATAAAAAGCAACTTGCCAAAGTTTGCCCAAGTACTTAAAATTTGAATCAAAATCAGAGCTCAGGTCTCAGAACCAATTCAATAAATCTTTTCTCAACTGATGAGCATAAGAGAAGGAAAGGTATCATTTGTGAAATATATTAGACCCATGATATCTCATAGTTATATAATTTTTTCAACATTTTTGGAAATTAGTATGATAATTAAAATTAGAACTACAAGAAGTTGTTATTATAAATTAGAAAGCATTACAGACATAAAGTACAAAGTTTAAAGTACTTTGTACTTTATTTTAATAGTACAAATTTTTTTTTATTCTTAGCCATCACTCAGTTCAGTCCTCAGATTATTTGAGGCATCTTATCACAAATACAGAAGTCAGAGTAGAAAGCAGAAGTGAAACTGTTTAAATGCCTCTAAAACTCTTGAATTTATGAACAGGATAAATTTTCACTTTAGTATAGCCCCATGAAGGGAAATTTTTATGTATCCTACCAATATCATAAAAATGGAATTCTAAAGATTTGAACTCTACTTATCTATGGAAAGTAAACTATGCTTATAAAATAAGGTCTTATTTTATATAATACTGTAATTTAAAGGACTAAGCAACATCTTCCATATGCATTGTTTCTTCCATTTTAATTTTCCTGTAATATTTTCCAGTCACAGAAAGAACTTGCTAAGTCCTTATCTGTCAATTTAGAGAGAGAATTAGAAAGTCTGGTATATCTAGCAGAAAGTTCTGTATATTACTAGTGTCTAAATATGATTTTCATGTGCAAGTATCATTGAAAATGGCAGCAGGTGTCACACTGGATTTCCTTGATTACCATAGGCAGTGTCCAGGCATATTCTCCAAGATGTCAATGAATCAGTTTCTGCCATCTCCTGTAATACTCCATATCACCTAAGTATAAGTGACACTAAAACCCAAGTCATGTAAAATTTTCTTTTCTGGGAAAAAAAAGGGTTACTGAGCAACACACAATGAGACTCTATAATAGTAATTTCTTTGTATGTATCCTTCAGGGAGTTAACAACAGTGACTCTTGCCAAAGTACTGAGTATACTTTAGCCTAAGGTGCCAATATTGAAGTTCTTCCAGAGTATGTAGACCTGGCAACAAGACCAATGTAGCTAGAACACATAGAATCTTAAATTCAAGGTCATAATATGCTTAACACAGCACTTCCTCCAATTCATGAGCCTTTGGAACTTAATATGAGTCATCAGTTCAAGAGCCTAATTTTTTATTTTTGTCCTCCTTCAGTCCTCAAAGACCAGTCCACTTCTGTTTGTTTGTCCGTGTGTCACACGTGACTGTTCTCAGGGCTTACTCCTGGCTATGTACTTAGGGAATCACACCAGGTGGAGCAAGGGAGACCATACATTGTACCAGGGCTCAAACCCCAGTTAACTATGTGCAAGGCAAGTGCCCTATCTGCTATACTTGGGCATGTGCTCTGCTGTTCTCCACCTGGCACCTCATTGCTTTTTATTCCAACATATTCCTATTAAATCTACACTCAACCCCATTTGCATATAATGTTGGTGGTTCCCCCTCATGAGAAAAAGAGACCCTGGGTTCTCAAGGTTTCCACGCAATGTTTTCTCTGAGGTGGTATAAGGTCTAAATTACTTCAAGTTATCAGAGGTTCCCATACTTCACAGCAGTCTTGCTTTCCTTGAAAACAGAATTATGCATTCAAACAATACAAATTGCATCAGATGATTTATCTCGTATGAAACTATGAAATATCTTTCCAAAAAATAATGGTTGAAAACTAGAGAGACAATTCACCAGGATGGAGCAAACACTTTGCAGGAAGGAGGACTTGAATTGAACCCCAGCACCAGCTTATTCCCCCAGTACCCCTGGAGTTAGTCCGCAAGCAACTGCAGCAGGAGTAAAGGCCTGTGTCAGCAAATCTGAGTGTGGCCCCAAAACAACAGCAATAAATGCATGGTTAGAGTTTACATATATGTGTATAGAAATTCTCTCTGATGCTTTCTTGGAAATGAAATGTCAGCAAGATATTTCCAATCTGCTTTTGTCACACTTCAACCCTAAGCTCTATTGTTTTTCCCTGTTTTCAATATTATCTGTTATTAAGATTTTACTGTGTGTAGTTTTAGTTTCCTTTGTCAGTACAAATTTAGAAAGACAAGGGGCAGGAGGCGATAGCACAGTGGGTAGGTGTTTACCTTGCACTTGGCCAACCTGGATTCAATCCCGGCATCCCATATGGTCCCCCGAGCACTGCCAGGAGTAATTCCTGAGTGCAGAGCCAGGAGTAACCCCTGAGCATTGCCAGGTGTGACCCAAAAAGCAAAAAAAAAAATTAGAAAGACATAACTCCATCCCTGAAAGAACTGATAGGTTAGATCCAAAAGAGATGACATGCAGGCAGCAGGTGGTACTAGCTTGACACAAAAGCTACAGGGACAGGGAGCTAAAGCTGAAGGATAAATTTGACTGATCAGAAAGGAAAAGATACTTCAAGAGGCGAGAACAGCATTTGGAAGTGTAAAAGAAAAGGAGAGGAGGAGGCACAAAATGTTTCCTTTCTCTGAATATGAATCGTAAAGTTAGAATTAGTAGTGTTTAATAGAAATGCCAGATTCACATGTTTACAACCTTTTATACAATGCTAGTTTTGGTCTTACTTTATAGAGCAGTCTTTGACAAAAGACAAATTCTCAGGAGAATATAGGAGAATCATAGGGAAACCCTTTTCTAGGTACACATGGTTACCATATGTGTTTTGAAAAATGTCTCCGATGATTGATACAGCATCTCCTCCTTTCCACCTAATTTGAAAAATCACTGTTGTGGATTATAGACAGCCGTTGATTAATTCTGAGCAAGGAAATGAATAAAGATATTTGCCTGATATCCAGATGTATATATAAGACCTCCATGGACACTGGCTATCACCTCTTTGCCAAAGCCAATCTTCAAACTATACTTAGCACTTCGAACAAATCTCCAGGATAAATCTCATGTCACACACATGAGCTAGAAAATGAAGAACTTTGCAGAAAATTTCACAGGAGAATGTAGAAACACGAAGTTGACCCATTCAGCAGAAGCAATTCATTTTTCATATCACACACCTCTGGTCTCCTACCATCGACATTTTCATTCTTCTGTTTTACTTTTACCTAGTTACTAAAATATTTTATCAAACTGAACAATTTTTTTCCCTCAACATGGATAGTGATTTAGTTATCTCACTATACAGCCCCACAGCTATTTTTCTTCAATTACTTCCATTTTTAATTGCATTCCCTCTGCTCCAAAAAGCTTATCAAATTATTCAAGCATTTTGTAAGGAAGAGGTTCTCAAAGCTCGGAAATGTTTTCCCTATTTCACATAAATTAGAAAAATGAGAAGTATCACTCATTCAAGTCTATGAACACGTCATGCATATGTAGTGTGAGCCTACTAAAATCTACTTTGAATCTTGTCATCACTCTGGACAAGTCATAAAATGTCCCCCAAAGAGCAAGACAACATAAAAACACAATTAAGCAGTTTGTTTAATTCTTGTAAACATTGTAAACATTATTGTAAACATTATTATAAACAAATATTGTAAACAGTATTGTAAACATCTGAACAAATCTTTTATCCAAAGAATTTCCTTAATCTTATTTTTGTTTTGTTTTAAAGATTAAAATAATGACTTTCATTTGCCAAAAAGCTTTTTTACTCTCTAGCCTAGAAATAAAGAAGTGGATGGATAACCTTCATGCTCTGTAATTCTGTCATGCAAACAGATTTCCCTTAATTATATGTAGGACTGCCATCAGTTAAAAATAGAGTTTAATGTCTTTCTATGTATGGGGAGTGCATAAAAAAATCAAGTTTCATTTTCATAATTGTTATAATTATTTCACATTCCCAAAATATAATAAATTTATATGCACACCAAATCAAAACCATCTACCTAATTGTATATTCTCAACCAAGGATAAATGTTTGAAATTCTCCTCATGCCTTATTTTCAGAATGTTGCACTGCCATTTTTGAAACTAATTTGGTAAGCCTCAGTATAGGACACAAAGAGAAATTGCATTTGCTCTGAATTGTTTCCTGGTGAAATTGTTTAGCTCTCCAACAATAAGAAATTACAAGAGGACATTGAATTACTTCCTACTCAAATCTAAAGTTCTGGTGCAGGTTGTCTTCCTAAGAAATGTATTAATCTGAAGAACTTTTGTGCTAAAATCTTTCATTTATCCTAAGTCAGATACTTCAATAATATATGAAAACCATCCTTGTCATAGATGTTTTCAAAATTTCTTCAGACATAGAATACTTTAATGTAGTTTTTTCATGAGACTCAATTTATTTTAAAAATAGTAATTCTGAATAATAAGCAACTTTTCGGAAAATATATACTTAAAATTAGATTTTATGCCATATCTCATTTGATCTAGCTGTTAAAATAGTAAAAACACTTTAAATAATAATTTAATCACACTCATCACACAAAGGCTTTAGGGAAGTTAATATTTCCACTAAAACATTTTAGAATCTATTCTTAATGTTTTTCACCTCAAATAGCATGTAGATGTATAATAGACGATGAAAAAGTAATTTAAAACAAAATATCTGGGGCCACAGAGTTATTATAGGAGGTTAAAGAGCTTGTTTTGCATACAGTTTACTCATTTGGATCCTTCGAACCATGTAAGGTCCAGAGACCACACCTTAGCACAGAGCCACGCTATTATTCAATAGCTAATAACTATTCATTTAAACATGGTTTATGTAAAATATGCCCAAATTTATTTTGAAAAAATAATTACTCAATACAATATCTCAGTGAATTGTTTGGAAAAGATTAGACTATGGAGTAGAAGAGACAGCAAAAAGACAACCTTGTTTCCCAAGTTCTATTTTCTCTGAGTAGTCTTTAGTATCTCTTTAATTAATCTCATCAATCTCCATATAGTACTCTATACTGTACCAACCCTTGACAAACCATTATCAAATGTATTCATAATAGCTAGTTGACTGCAACTGCATTCTTACTAAAAAGTTATTAGAGGGAAAGTACTATACAATAGCTTGAATGAACTTTTAAATAAGATTTCTTGAATGAACTTTTAAATAAGATGCTCTGAATGAGTTAAAAACAATTTTATGAATCTATTGAAATATAAAGTGACTAATACTTCCTTGAAAATAGCACAATTGGGGCCGGAGCAATAGTCCAGCGGGTAGGGCGTTTGCATTGCACACTGCTGACCGGGTTCCATCCGTGGCATCCCATATGGTTCCCTGAGCACCGCCAGGAGTAATTCCTGAGCGCAGAGCCAGGAGTAACCCATGAGCATAGCCAGGTATGACCCAAAAAGCAAAAAAAACAAAAAAAAAAAAACCGAAAATAGCACAATAGTTTGAAAACATTACAAAATTTGGAAAATAAGTTAATTAGCTTCCTCAGTCAGATAATATATCAGGTAAATACTGTGTTCCTAACCCCAGCCATGTCACAAAGGAGAGTTAGTGATTTCAATTCATATAAATAGATCGTGAGGGCAAATTAACTAAATCACTGTAGTTGTTACTGCTAAACTGAGGCTATCCATGTCATTGCATTCGGGAAGATGCCACCACTTTGGCCTTTAAGTACCAGAGGGGACATCAAATGTAGGCTGTGTCCTGAACATTAAGTGACACTGGAGATCCACAGTGGCTATTAATAGATATAAAGTCAAAAATTACTGAGATGAATTTTTCTTATCTCTTGAATATTTTTAGCAAAATAGAGTTCCAATCCTGCTATATAGATGTATGCTACAATTTTCTAACAGACTATAAATATAAGCAATCAATGTCAACTTTTGATTTTTACATTATATAGCAAATTCATCTTTACTAGACTTTATATATTCTTTTTTGGGGGTGTGGAAAGGTTGGGCCACACCTGACAGGGCTCAGATGACAATATACTGTGCTGGGGATTGAACCAGTGTTGTCAGGATGCAAAGCTCATGCCTTTACTCCCTGTACTATCTCTCCAGGTCTGGACTTGAAATTTGTATCCTTTTTATTTGCAAAAGCACTAATTTATTCTCCTGTGCAATGCACATTTCATAACTACTATGCACCATCACTAAGTGCTAGGAAAACAATGGTGAAAACAAATTTTTTGTTCACCCCCCTCACCATATTCATAGTCTAACAGGAAGACAGGCATGGAAAAAGTAACCTAAAATGTGGCAAATATGTTTGAAGGATTAGCTAGATAGTGCAGGGAGTTTAGAGTAATGTGATCCAATAAAACATTTCATTTCAATCTTAGACCAAGAGATAATAAGGACAGAATTTGGATGGGAAATTCAGTTGACCTAACCAAAATAAATGAAGGAGGAGCAATAAATACTATATTACTTTCTGTCCTAGAGTTAAAGGCTTAAAGGACAAAATCTCAATCCTTTATAAACAATTTATTCCCTAGATATTTAGAGGAAAGGGAACAATTGGGCCCTATTATTTTAGTCCTAAACCACTGTTCCCCAAAGTGGCAATATCACATCTTGGAACAGGAATAACCTGAGGTATAATGAGACCAGGTTGGGGGGGGGACACGTAGGGGGTAAGGGGCGGATTTTCTGTTTGTTCATTTGCAGAGAGATTTTTAGAGAGGTCCTGAGTAATTCTTTTTCTAAAAGGGGAGTTAGGTCAAGTCAATTTTGAATATCTGCCCTAATCTTGATAGCAGAAAAACTTCAGAGCCATGGGTGGTGGTGGGGGAGCAGGATTGCATAGCTCATTAGCATCAGAGTGAAACCGAAAACCCAAGAGCTAAAGTATCGAAAGGCATACTCTACATTATACAAGACAAAGCAAAGGTAAGTCACCCCGCCCACCCATCACCTTGATTCACCTGATTTTTTTTTGTTTATTTTGTTTTTGGGGGCCACACCCAAAAACAGGGGTGCATTGTTGTTGTTGTTGCTTGGTTTTACTATCAGAACAGCCACAATGGTCTCAGGGAGACCAAATGGAATGCCTGGGATCTAACCCAGGTCTGCCCATTCAAGGCAAGCGGCCTACCATCTGTCAGTCCTGATTTACCTTGGTTTATAGCTCAACATAATCTTTTTTTTTTGAACCATCTTGGTAGGAATGTGGCCATGACCATGGGTTCTCATTATTTGGAGAACAGAGAGGATGATATGTAAATTCCAAGTGTAAGGCCTCTTGATGTAGAATTCCACTGCATGAAAACAGACTGGGCAAGAGAATCCTCCCCAAACAAATGCACAAAACAGCAGTTCCTCATTCGCCTTCCAGTTTTTCTGACCTATGGAGACCTGAAGGGGTGGCAGAGAATTAGGACAGAAGATTTTAACTCCTTCCTAATATCTACAAAACCTCTTCAGTATCATCGTAATGTATATGACAGCTTCTCTGTCCAATATCAAATATGAGGAAAAAATACATGTGGGATGATGTGCCTGCATCTCTAAACACAAAAGATTAAAATACAAATGGAGGGGCCGGAGTGATAGCCCAGTGGGTAGGGCTTTTGCCTTGCACGTGGCGGGCCCATGCCGGCCGGGGTTCGATCCCCGGTATCCCATATGGTCCCCTAAGCACCACCAGGAGTAATTCCTGAGTGCAGAGTCAGGAGAAACCCCTGAGCATTGCCAGGTGTGACCCAAAAGCAATAAATAAATAAATAAATAAATAAGTAAATAAATAAATACATAAATACATAAAATACAAATGGAAACAGAATTTTTGTTACACATAGCATTTTGCAAACTAAGTTCTCTCCCATTATTATTTCCTTCCCAAGCCACACACTTACAACTTAACTGCAGTCTCGGAACACCCCTCTTTGTAAATTCTGGAGCACTCCAGCCTGTACCAGGGTGAGAATGAGTTCACAGGATAGCTGCGCTATGTCCTCATTCACCTAGTATTCTCCACTGATGGAAACTCCCTTTCACACGCCTTCACACTCATTGGCTAGTTTATTCTAAATGAGTTGACCCCATTTATGAGCTAGAGCTACGCTCCAGTCCCTGGAAACAAAAAGAAAACAAAGGGATTATGCTCACAGAAAAGGTTTTCTTTGAGTGCTTAATACTGGAGGTGGTGCTCAGGGTCTTTTGTTCCTTGGTAATATTTAACCTTTCCTTAATGTCTCTTCCTTTGACAGACTTTAACATTTTCTCTTTGATCTCCTTGCTTCCACTTTAGAAAGAGCTGCCCAGCTTCTTTGAAACCACCCTGCCCACCAACACTTTTCAGCGCAGTCCCTTCAACCTTCTGAGCAGTTCTTAAGGTATTGCCACCTCTTCGGGGGGTGAGGGAACTGTCACCAGAAGACTTGTCACCCTCTTTATCAACACTTACAACATTCCTCCCTATTATTGAATACAGGGGAGCACTTGTTTCCCTGATGACAATCACAGGGTTATGAAATTTCTCCCCAAAGCCTCCTTTACTGACCAAATTTCACCACATTCTCTTTTTATAGTGGAGACCAGTCATGCCGTGGAAATTCAGGTTATAAAATCACATGAAACCTCTACTTTAGGCACTTTGAGGAACTAACTAAATTATTTCAGACCATAAAGCACTGCCTAGTACACTGAAGTGAAACTGCGTAAAAACTTTAGCATTGACTGCTTCTGTGTTTTTACCCCACAGTGTTCTCAAAAATATTATTTTGTTACCCTGTACAATGTATAAATACTCCTTAAAGAAGGAATACTCAGCAAAACTGGCTAAAGCTGGCATACTACTGGTGGAGGTATGGGTGCTGGAATACTGTATGACTTAAACACAATCGTGAACATGTTTGTAATTGTATATCCCATGGTGGTATAATAAAATAATTTTTTAAAAGCTGGCATACTTACATCTCTGTTTATATATACATAATATATATATGTAGATCACCATATATATAGCATTTTATATATAGCATTATATATGTATCATAATATATATATATATATATATATATATATATATATATATATATATATGAGAGTCTTCTACTGAGACTATACCACCTACACAGCAAAGCCTGGCAAGCTACCCGTGTTTTATTTACTTGATATGCCAAAAACTAGTAATAATTATGGACCTCAGTCCATGACCTGAAGAATGGTTTCAGGCTCGTTCTGTTCCTGGAGCAAACAGATGCCCTTGGGTTACACTTACTTGTGACAGGACTCATGGAGATGTTCCTAGTGCCCACTCAAGCAAATCGATGAACAATGGGAAGACCGTGATACAGTGAATATATATAGATATGTATATCATAATATGCATATTATAATGACAACTGGAAGATCTTGAGATTGTTGAATTCCATGCCTTACTATTATCATTGCCTTTTCTCACTTGGTACCCTCTCTTCCTTCCACTATGCCTGCCATTGTTATGGACACATATGTATAGACATTATAGTGATGGGTCAACACACAGATACCCACCTGCAATTGAATTTCTGGTATGAAAAGGGGATCATTTAAAATTAAATGCTCAGGGTTTTATTTAGTTAGGCTGTATCACAGAAAGCAATAGGAATTACAGCTGCATATCCATGTGAATGCAAATTTATGTTTAGAAATTGTCATCACAAGTATGACTAGCTTTTCTGTGGCTTAAAATTCCTATTCTTGTCATTCTTTAGTATCTAATTTTTTTTGGTAAGAACTGTCTGCTATCTCCCACTCTCCATAGTCTACCTTCCTTGCTGGTCTATTGTTCTCTGTTGATAGGTCTCTATTACTTGCTCTGGACTCTCTGGGGTTAGAAGCCCTTACAGGCAAATACCAGATGTAGCATTTGCTTACACATCTAGATTGACACATTTCTGGCCATTGATTCTCTCCTTTACTGCTTATTCAGCCATACTTTCCACAATATTTAATATATAATCCAGCATTTTTTAGGTGCTTGATATTGAAAGGGAGTTTCTGAAGAGCTGGTCATTCAGAATGCCAAAACCCACAACCTTTGACCTCCAGTTTGTTACTTTGTGTTTTATTGACTGCCAAACATGCCATATCCAAATCTCAATGAAAAATGAACTTTCACAATTGGCATTGAAAAGTGGAGTTACATTCCATGATAGTGTATAGAAATGGACCCAAGGGGTAAAGGGCTGCATGGGAGGCTGTGAAGTCACTGAAATTGCTATCATCTGGAAAAGATGATGTGATCGTCAGCCAGACACATGGGCTTAGGCAAAGGAAAGTTTACACATTTATTAACTAAAGTTTTCTTTAGAAAAAGAGGGAATTTTTTTAAAGAGGTTATAACAGCAGCTGCCATGGGATTTCTAGTAAAAGTACATAGCAGGAAACAAGGACCATGGGTGAGTCTCCAGCCAAAACAGATTGGGAACCGCGAGTCTAGGGACAACTGCACTCATCTCATTGAGAAGAATGTGACGGCTTGATTTTTCTCTGTGCCTTGGAATACATGTTCCCTCAGGGGCCAAAAGAGAGTCGTTTCCTCTAGTTCTGTCCATAGTCACCTATTTGGGGAAATTTATTCTCAGTCAAAGGGAAAGATCCAGCTCCAGCTGCAAGGTACGTTATTTGCCTGCCTCTTTCAAGATTGATCTTTTAAAGACACATTTTCTACTCTATAAATGGTGAGAAAAAATCACCCCAGGACTGATAGAAAGCAATAAGACCTAAAAGCCATCTCAATCAATAAGAAGACTTGGAGTCGAGTGGGAAAAATAAAAAAGATCAAGAAATAATTGGAAGATAATTGCACCCGAAATTTTGGTATAAAAAAGTACTGCATTTGAATGTTAATGTTTGCTCTGATTCCTCTGAAGTACAAAGAAAAGGGGGTTCTAAAGGTCCATTATACAGAAAACTGGGTATATCAGGAGGAATGAACTCACAGTTACTTGTTCAAAGGAAAATGCTTCCCGAGTCCCTGATATATGCTCAACCTTATCCCAAAAATTTCATTTGAGAGCAAAGCATAGGTGACTGGTGTTTGGTAATATATTTGAATCTGGGTCTTTGTGTATTTCTAGTCATTTCTCTCACCCTTGTAATTTCCCACCTCTCCTTGGACTTTTCAGAATTTTGCCCTTCACCGTCCTGGATATAACCATGCTCTTGGGGATAAGGTGGTCAAGAACAGCTTCGACACGTTCTGAATCTCTGTGTAACTGAATGGAGAATCCTGCTTCGCAGCCGGCCTGAGAGCCTCTGTGCCTGAGAGCTTACGCTCTCCCAAAAAAGATGATTTGGGATAACCAATCTGGCACGTGATCTCATTAGGCCTCCTGATACTAAATGAAGAAGGCAGTTGAAAAATAACACTCCACTTCACAAGAGAGAAATATGGGACAAAGAGAGGCGAAATAACTTCTCTAAATCAAACAGCCAGCAACTGGGTCTGGGACAAGGATGCAGATCTTTAAAATTCACGGCACATTTTCTATTCCTTACATTACATTGACTTTAGATTAAGCTTAAAGAATTCTGGCAAAACTCAAGGATATGCAAAGAGGAAAATACACACATTCACTTGGTTATATTTCAAAATATTGTTGAAATTTGGGTAGTATCAATAGGCTCCACCCCAAAAAAAGTTTTTATAAAACCTAATTATCTATATAGAAATGCATTTTATAAAATGAGTTCTTTTTGAATGAAAGTTATAAGGTTATATTTTAAATGTTTACATGCCAGATGCTTCTTCTAATACCAATAACATAGCAACAACAAAATTCTCAGAAAGTATTTCACAACATTGCACTGCTATCTGAGCTTCTAAAATCCAAACTTGGAAAATAAAATGTATAAAGGAAAAAGCAGAGGGAGTCACATTTAGTAAATAACCTGGAAACATGAAGAAAAGAGATCAAGCTGAAACTGAATATCCAGCTGTGTAAACACATTCAGATACTTTTAAAAAATCTCCAATTGATGCTATTCATCAGACCTTTCCAGGGCCAAATCATATACTTCACATTCATTTTTCTGCGAGTCCACATCCTTTCCATACAGTCTAAACCGTCTATTTCAGAGGGAACTCTGAATTCCACGAATGTTTTTGTTTAATCAAGTGAACACTGTAAACTGTTGTTCTTAGTAATATACTTTACTCTTAAACAAAAATATGGTTTTGTAGATAAAAAATTGAAGTGCAGGTGTTAAATATTTGCAAAATACTTGCATTCTGCACAGAGTTCTGAATTACAAGTGGAGAGACATGGCACCTTCACTGGATTCCGATTAGAAAAATGTCCTAATACCCCTATTTGAAACGAGAATGATTTCCTATTTAAAAAAAAAATTCAGATTGAGGATTCCCACCTCTTCTTCACTGAAAGCCAAAAACTAATCTAGCTCTAAGTTGAAATTCCTCTCTCAATTAAATTACTGGTAAGAACCCACACATTGGCTGGCATTGGTAGCAAGGGTTAATTTAAATCTTTATTTTCAAATTTCAAGATGATGTTGAAAATACCAACTTTGATGAATTCACACCTGAGTTCTAACAGATGTAAGTACCTTAGTGAATGGTACACCCTTCTCAGCATACACCCTATTCTGGTGAATTGAATTTTTTTTTGGGGGCACACCTAGCAAAACTCAGGGGTTACTCCTGGCTCTTCGCTCAGGAATTACTTCCTGGTGGTACTCAGGGAGCGAATATGGGATGCCGGGGGATTGAACCCGCATCAGCAGTGTGCAAGGCAAATGCCCTACCCACTGTGCTATCACTCCGACCCCTATTCTGGTGAATTGGGAAGTATCAAATAGGTGGCAGTCCATCAAATCTTCATGCAAAAGAAAGACATGAAGAGAAAAGTCTTATTTGTAGATTACAAAACAGTATTTAGGACATCAATTACTTGGCATAGAACTACACTATTAAAACTAAATTACATTCCTCCCAGCTCACGCAAATGCTTTCCATGCTCCCTACCAGGTGTTTTTTGAGCCAAGGGTACCCAGGCGGAACCACTCAGCCCCAGGGTAAAAGGCGACAACTTCACCAACCGCCAAGGCGCACTGTGCCTTGGACCTGCCAGCGGACCACTTCCTCCCAGCTCCCGCAGGTGCTTCCCATCCCCTGTACAAGGTGTGTTTGAACCCCAGGCACCCTGTGGAACCACTACCCTATCCCAAAACTCAAAACCACGTGGGTGCACTAGTGTCCATGCGAACTACTTACTATTTATCTTACCTGAGATACCTATGAGCATTCTTTCCCTACATTCCTTGTCACCCATCCCAAACTCTCCATACAACCCAAGCACTTACTACCTGCACTATGTAGCCACCCAAAAACACACATTTGCAACCTACAGTAGTCATTATGGTAAAGCATCGCAGAATTCCATCAAGCTCAGTGAGTGAAGTAAGTCACTAGCCCAGATAAGCCAAGCAATAATGATAAGCTATATAACCTCTCTGATAAGGAATTTTGGAAGGAACTGTTAAGGATGCATAAGTAGCTCAAAGGAGCAATGGAATACAAAGTCAATAAATACAAGAGGACATGAGAGCAGGAAATGAGTAAATTGCACACCAAAATACAAACAGAAATGACAGATATTAAAAATGTGGTAAATGGAACGTAAAACACACTGGAAGACCTCCAAGGAAGTGTAACAACTACTGAAGAAATAATTAGTGACCTCGAAGATGAGGTCCAAAGATTCTCTAGACAAGAGCAGAACATGGATAAAGACTCAAAATTAATGAACAGACTACAAGAAATAATTGGGATGAAGCCAAAAGGAACAACATACGGATCATTGAGGTCCTAGATGGGCAAGAAGGAAACCCTAATGAAGAAGAAACTGTCAAAGCCATCAATGCTTATAAGATCTCCTAACTGAAGAACACATGCTCCCAGATTCAGGAGGCCCAAAGGATACCAGCTAAAAACAACCCCAATAAGAATTCTCCAAGACACATCCTAATTAGAATAGAGATAGAATACTGAAAGCAGCAAGAACAAGGCAGAAAGTCACATACAAAGGAGCATCCCTAAGATTTACAGCAGACTTCTCAGATGAAACACTCTGAGCCCAAAAACAATGGAGATATATTGTGAAAAGGCTCAATGAACTGCAGGCCTCAAGAATTCTTTACCCAGCTAGACTCACATTCAGATGTTAAGGAAAGATACACAACTTCATGGATAAACAACAACTCAGGAACATCATAAACTCAGAGCCAAATTCAAAAGAAGGAATGGAGGGTCTATTGCAAATAAGAAAGAATCCAAATACACAACAAGTTTAAAAAGAAAGATGGCACAAAATTCGATGGCAATAATCTCTCACAATGTAAACTGTCTAAATGCATGATTTAAGAGACAGAGTGGCAAAATGGATTAAAAATCTGAATCCAACATTCTGCAAGAAACACATCTGAATAATCAGAACAAACACAGACTCAGAGTCTCCATGCAAACAACTCCTCCAAAAGCCTGGTGTGCCATACTAGTATCTGATAATATATACTTCAAGCTGAAAAGGTTAGCAGGGACAATGAAGGCTATTTCTTAATAATTAAGGGGTATTTGTATCAGGAAGAAATCATACTCCTAAACATATATGAACCCAACGAGGGGCCAGCAAAATACTTAAAAACAACTGCTAATAGACCTCAAAGAAGACATTAACAGTAGTACAATGATAGTTGGAAATTTCAACACTGCTTTATCAACCATGGATACATCGACAAGACTGAAACTCACCAGGAAAATACTGGCCCAGAAGGAAGAAATGGAAGAAAAGAGAGCTGGTTGATATATACAGGGCTTTTCATCCCAAAAAAAGCTGAATACTCATTTTTCTCCAATGCACATGGAACATTCTCCAAGATAGACCACATGCTGACCCACAAAACATACCTCAATAAAATAAAAAGGATAGAAATTGTGTCAACTATCTTTTTAAGACCATGATGCACTGAAAATAGAAGTTAACCATACACAGAAGCAGGGGAGTTAAAACAAACACCTGGAAACTGAACAGCTCATTGCTGAACAACCAATGTGTCACAGAAGAAATCAAACAGGAAATTCAAAGATTCCTAGGAACAAATGAAAA
Source organism: Cryptotis parvus (assembly GCA_021461705.1). Taxonomy (NCBI): domain Eukaryota; kingdom Metazoa; phylum Chordata; class Mammalia; order Eulipotyphla; family Soricidae; genus Cryptotis; species Cryptotis parvus. The sequence goes on from JAJIBD010002729.1 coordinate 21,040, forward strand.
TGAAGACATCAACTACAAGAACTTGTGGGACACAGCAACAGCAGTGTTAAGAGGAATGTTCATAGCTCTGCGAGTATTCATCAAGAAAAAAGTAAGGACCCACATAAATAACCTGACTTCACAGCTCAAAACATTAGAAAAAAGACCAAAAAAAGGAGCCCAACCCAGGCAGAAAGAAGGAAATAATAAAACTTAGAGTGGAAGTTAAAAAGCTGGAAACCCAAAAACCAATCCAAAATATTAATGAAACCAAGAGCTGGTTCTTTGAAAAAATAAACAAGATTGGCAAACCACTTGCAAGACTTGTAAGGACAGAGAAAGACAGAACCCAAACAAACGGAAGCAGAAATGAAAATGGGGACATCACAACAGAAACCAGACAAATCCAAAAAGATCATCAGAGATTTCTTTGAGAGTCTGTATGCCATGAAACATTAGAGCCTAGAAGAAATGGATAAATTCCTGAAGTCCTATAACCTCCCATAACTGAAATAAGAAGACCCGCAATACCTGAATAAACCTGTCAACATCAAGGAAATTGAAACATTAATTAAAAAGTCTGCCCAAGCACAAAAGCCCAAGTCCACATGGATTCACTAGTGAATTCTACCAAACCAATAAAGAGGATCTGTTTCTGCCTTTGCAAGCTCTTCCAGGAAATAGAAAAGAAACAGAAACACTCTCAAACAGCTTCTATAAGGCACATATCGGCCCTTATACCCAAAGCAGAGAGAGACAACACAAAGAAAATTACAGACCAATCTCCAGGATGAACACAGATGCTAAGATCATCAACAAAATGCTAGCAGACAGAATCCAAAGACTCAGCAAAAGATTATACATCACGACCAAGTAGGATTCGTCCCGGGAATACAAGGATGGTTCAACATTCACAAGTCAATCAACATAATACATCATATCAATAAGAGAAAAAATAAAAACCATATGTTCATATTAATAGACACAAAGAAAGCATTTGACAAGATCCAACACCCATTCATGATTAAAACCCTCCAGAAAATGGTATTAAAGGAACCTTCCTCAATATAGTCAAAGCCATCTACCAAAAGCCCACAGCAAGTATCATTCTCAATGGGGAAAAATTGGAAGTCTTCCCCCAAAGATCAGGGGAGCGACTAGGTTGCCCACTCTCACCTCTTTTATTCAATCCAGTACTGGAAGTACTTGCCATAGCAATCAGAGAAGATTGGTCATCCAGATAGGCAAAAGAAGAAGTCAAGCTATCATTATTCACAGATGTCATGATATTACACCTAGAAAAGCCTAAACTCTGGGGCCAACAAACTCCTAGGAACAATAGATATTTATAGTAGAGTGGCAGGGTACAAAATCAATACCCAAATGTCAGTGGCATTTCTATATAAACAACAAAAGGGAAGAAAGGGATATTAAGAAAATGATCCCATTTACAATTGTGCCACAAAAAATCAAATACCTAGGAATCAGCTTAACCAAGTGTGTAAAGGACCTGTACAAAGAAAACTACAAGACACTCTCCAAGAAATAAAAGAGGACACGAGGAAATGAAAGCCCATTCCCTGCTCATGGATGGGGAGAATTAACATTGTCAAATGGTAATACTCCCTATAGCTTTGTACAGATTCAATGTCATCCCTACAAGGATACTCATGATATTCTGCAAATAAATTGAACCAAGACTCCTGAAATTAATATGGAATAATAAACCCCCATGGATAGCTAAAGCAATCCTTGAGAAAAAGAACATGGGAGGCATCAACTTTTCCAACTTCAAACTGTACTACAAAGTGATATTCATTAAAACAGCGTGGTATTGGAATAAAACAGACCTTTAGACCTGTGGAATAGAGATGAGTATCCTGACACCCATCCTCAAACACATGATCATTTAATCTTTGATAAGGTGCAGAGTACAAAATGGAAAAAGGAAAGACTCTTCAACAAGTGTTGCTGGGAAAACTGGCAGTTACATGTAAAAAAAATGAATTCGACCTCATTCTAACACCATGCACAAAAATCAGATCAAAATGGATTAAAGAGCTCAGTATCAGACCTGAATCCGTAAAGTTCGTCAAAGAAAACATAGGAAAAACCCTCCAGACATTGAAGCTAAATGCATCTTCAAAGATAAAAACATCACTAATGAAGCAACTAGAAGCAAAGATAAACATATGGGACTACATGAAACTAAAAAGCTTCTGCACCTCAAAAGAAACAGTGCCCAAGATACAAAGATAGTCCACAGAATGGGAAAGAATATTCAACCAATACCCATCTGATAAGGGGTTAATATCCAAGATATATCAGGCACTGGTAGAACTTTACAAGAAGAAAACAGCCAACCCCATCAAAAAATGGGGAGAAGAAATAAACAGAAACTTCGACAAGGAAGAAATTCAAATAACCAAAAGGCATAAAATAAATTGAACTCCCATTTGACCTAGCCATACCACTCCTGGGAATATACCCTGGAAAGCCAAAAACACACAGTAGAAAAACCATATACACTTTTATTTTCATAAAAGCACTATTCACAATAGCCAGAATCGGGAAACAACCAGAGTGCCCGAGAACTGATGACTGGATAAAGAAACTTTGGCACATCTACACAAGGGAATACTATGCTGCTGTTAGGAAAAACAAAGTTTTGAAATTTGCCTATAAATGGATGGACATGGAGAGGATCATGTTGAGTGAAATTAGCAGAAGGAAAAAAGGATATAGAATGACTGCATTTATTTGCATGTCATAAATATATACATATACACATTATGATACCAATATC
>JAJIBD010002730.1:0-64543 GCA_021461705.1 Cryptotis parvus
GTTCCCTCCCCACCCTAGCAAATATTTTTAACTTAACAAATTATTTAATGGTTTCATCTCCAAAGATGCTCGCTTTGATGTTCATGGTATAAGGACTTTAATATGAGTTGAGAGTGAATGGAAAGACTTAAATTGTCATGTAATGTTAATAATCTTTGGCCTTGGAAAGTGTTGAAAAATACAGCCTATCCTTTTTAAATTAGCGATAAGTCTCTAGGTTGTAGTAGTCTCAACCTGGGGCTATATTGGCAAAGCCATGAGATAGATCGCTGTTGTAACTAGAGAGAGGGGTTGCAAATGGTATCTAGTAGATAGATACCAAGAAATCAGCTAAATATCTTACAATGCATAGGACAGTCCCCAAATTAAAAAAAAATCTAAATAACAATGATGTTAAGGATGAGAAACTCTGAAGTGAAAGCATTCTTACTGTGATAGTTGTGTGACCTTGCCATACACCATTTTTCTGAATATCCTCACCTGTAAAGTTCTCACGGTGAGTTAGCTGAAATTTTATATTATATCTCTAACTCAACATCTGGAAACTTAAAACAACCTATAAGTACTTTGTAGTTTCCTCATCCATAAATGCCACATTTGGGAGCTCCAGTTAGAGTTAGAAATAAAAGGAATCTAGCATGAGGAAAGAGGAACAATGGCTCCAGGCACAGGTGGTATTTGGGTCACAAGAATTCAAGGGCCAGGACTTGCATAAATATATGGAATTCAATAGATTCTTTGAATGTTTTCCAGCTGCAAATATGTCTGCTTCACAGAGAGAAATAGGACTTGAATTAGAGAAGCCTCTTCTCTGAACAAAAAAAAGGTTACATCATGCATTTCCAGTATCTCTTCAGCCTTCAGCTTCCTTGAAATCATTTAGAAAAGGGTTATTCAGCACACCAGATTTCCTGCTCACAGTGTCAGCGAAGAGGACCCAGAGGAGGAGGGAGTGACAGAGCCATGGAAAGTATGTCTTCAGAGAGGACTATTGGACACTAACCAATATCCCCAGAATTTTCTGTTAATAAAAGATTATTAGAAACATTTATATTTTAGGAGTCAAACTGTATTTTATAGAAAGGTTTGCCTGAGAGATCACACAGTTGTTCCGTGCTTTTTCATTAGTGTCTTCCAAATGTATACATTGTGGTCCATTGGTCTGCTTTGTGAGGTAGCGGGCTAGAAATGCAGAATCTCAGGCTCTTCTCTGTCGGCCCTGGTGAAGCATAACCTTCATACCACAAGCTAGATCATTTATGTGCAGCTCCATGAAAAGCTGTGCTCTAGTTTCTGTGCTGCGTCTCTCTCTGCCCTTTACATGAATCTTTCTTTATCCTTCTCAATGGCTTCATGGATTTCTTGCCTTTTGTCTTTTATTGTGAGCTGCCTCAAATTAAGGGGCCTCCACTGGATAAAAATAGTAAGTGCAGTGTCTTTAAAAAAGTCAAGGGGGCCGGAGCAATAGGTACACACTTGCCTTGCACATGGTGACCCAGGTTCAATTCCTGGCATCCCATATGGGTAATTCCCTTAGTGCAGAGCCAGGAGTAACCCCTGAGTACCATTGGGTGGGACCCAAAAATTTAAAATAAATGGGCAAAAGCCCCAATAATAAGGTTATAGCAAAGAGATGGCAAGGAGAAGCAGAGATGAAGGGTTTCACAATGGCATTAGATTCCTGGCTTCCTTCTGGAAACTTGATACAGAACAAGTGAGATCTTCTCATTCAGAAGTTTGTACATTCACTGATGAAAGTAATATTAATGCCAGAATTTTGTGTTGATGTGTAATAAAGTATATGGTATTTAGTACGTTCTGAGAACATGATAGTTCTGGTGGCATTAATAATAATGTTGATGAAGATGATGATGACTCAAAGATGATCTGAATTAAAAAGCAGTAAACAATATGATTGTTCAACCTAGAGAATGGGAGTCAATTAGAAACAATTTTTAAACAATTAGTTTTTATGAAAGAGAACTGGCTTTGTCTGTATTCTAACTGATGGAGGGTGGATACCATGAAGGCCATCATGTGTAGTGGGTAAGAAAATGTGCATAAAAATTAGACAGTCTGGCTTTTAATCTGGCCAACCATACCCTAGCTCTGTCAGCAATCAGACTATTACACTGGATCCCACCTAGTTCTGGGTTCTTGTGGATAGCTTTAAGATTAACACACTGTCCACTGAATATCTTTAAGGTTAAAATTCTTTCATTTATCAGCTCTTAATTTTACAGCTCAGGTACTTGGGCTACAGCAGCTGCAGACACAGGAACTGCTACGTTTAGATTGGTTATCCCAGTTGCCACTGGTTGCTCCCTCTATTTGGCAGCATGTTCTTGCTCTCTCAACAGTTCTCCACATTGTCTGTGTTGCCTGAATTTTCTTGATATCTTCCTTGCCTGATTTGTCTACTAATCTAATCTACTATGCAATGACTTGCATATGTGTTTACATGTACATATCAAAGATATGTACATATCCTATAAGATATGACAAGCCCTACTCCTCAGAGTTTCACCCCTACAGCAGTCTATTTAAAGCCCAGGCATGCCTGATCCAGAGACTCAGATACACGGGGGCAGAGCTGCTACCGGCTCTCCCTGTGCCCAGCTGATCATGAGGCACCCAGAAGGGAAGGCGGGCTTCTAGCCCTGGCCTGCCATCCCAGCAGAGCCTCACAAGAAGACAGAGGAACCCCCACACCATGAGGGCTGCCATTTTCAACATCTAGACTCCACAGCTCATCAGAACTCCACCCAGCAGAGAAGATGATCTTTCCCTGTCTCACGTGGCTGCGGTTCTTCAATAAATGCATGAGATGAGAGGCTACTACAAGAGTATTGCACCCACTGGAGAGCATGGCAAGTTACCCATGTCATATTTGATATGCCAAAAACCAGTAACAATTATAGACCTCATTCCCATGACCTTAAGGAATGGTTTTGACTCTTCATGTTCCTGGAGTGACAGATGCCCTTGGACTACTCTAGCATGTGACAGGATGTATGGAGATATTTTGGTGCCTGCTCAAGCAAATCAATGAGCAATTGGAAGACAAGTGATATAAGTGATACATATCTAAAATCCATAGATTTATAGATATATAGTTATAGCTCTCTGTATAGATATTATATTGCTTATATATTATATCTTCATATTCCTGAATCAACCAGATGCCATTGGGCTATATTGGCACATGATAGGGTCCAATGGAAATGTTACTGGTGCCCGCTCGAGCAAATTGATGAATAACTGGATTCAAGTGATCAAGTAATTGGTTATATAAATCTTTTACATATAGGTAGATACCTATATATAAAACCTATGTAATATCTACAGAGAGCTATAACTATTTTTTACGTATCACTGTATCAATGTCTTCCCGTTCATCATCAATTTGCTCGAGAGGGCACCAGTAACATCTCCATATGTCCTGTCTCATGCAAGTAGAGCCTAAGGGCACCTGCTTGCTCCAGGAACATAAAGAGCCTCAAACCATTCCATCAGGTCATGGGAATGAGGTCTATAATTGTTACTGGTATTTGGCATATCAAATACAACACAGGTTGCTTGCCAGGCTCTGCCATGTGGGTAGCATATGCTTGTAGTCATCTCTACTCCAGCATTTATTGATGAACCGAATGGCCGCAAGCGGCTGTGCAAGCCGGGCTGTGATAGACTAGTCTGCTGGGTGGAGTTCTGATGAGGGGGAAGTCCGGATGTGGAAAATGGAGGCCCTCATGGAGTGGGGGTTCATCTGGCTTGTTGCAAGGCGCTGCTAGGGTGGTGGGCCAGGGCTAGAACTTACCTTCCCACCTGGGCGCATGAGCGGCTGGGCACAGGGAGAGCCAGTAGCAGCTCTGCCCCATGTTTGTGAGTCTCTGAATCAGCATACCTGGGCCGGATTTAAAAAAAACACTGCTGCAGGGTGGATCTCGATGAGCCGGGCTGTGATAAGCTGGTCTGCTGTGTGGAGTTCTGATGAGGGGGAAGACAGGATGTGGAAAATGTAGGCCCTCATGGAATGGGGGGGTCATCTGGCTTGTTGCAAGGCTCTGCTGGTGTGGTGGCCAGTGTAGAACCTGCCTTCCCGCCCAGGCACATGAGCGGCTGGGCACAGGGAGAGCCAGTAGCAGCTCTGCCCCATTTCTGTGCGTCTCTGAATCAGCATACCTGGGCCGGATTTAAAAAAGACTGCTGCAAGGTGGATCTCGATGAGCTGGGCTGAGATAGACTGGTCTGCTGGGTGGAGTTCTGATGAGGGGGAACTCCACCTTTTATGTATAGATATCTATATCTAGCTATATAAACATGCTCATCTTTAGCTGTTTCTGTTGTCTATTATTTGTCTATGCCCTACATAAACAAGACTTTTGAAAAAGACCTATTGAATCAGATATGTCCTTCACAAATGAGATTTTGTCAAACAAATAATTAGTTTTTTGAAAGATAAAAAGGTAAACTCCTCCTCCTCCTTGGATGTCTTGATGATCTGACCCTCCTCATCTCAGTTCCTTATAACTAGCCAATCCTTCTGTAAAATGGACCAGCAATATTAGGAATGAATAAAATGGTTTATAGAAGAACTTTACAAAATCACGCATTGACAGGTCATCTAGTGATCAGAGCAGGTTGCCTTATTGTAGAATTTGCTGGAGAATTCCTTGCTACTCGAGACATAAGGGACACAGATAAGGTCTTGTGCGCCTTGGAGATAGGAGGCCTTTCTCATGAACTGTAGCTACAGGATTCATTAGCAGGACTGAAGCTTTCAAAGCTGAGTATTTCCTTTCTAACCCCTTTCTGTCAGCTTGCCACAGGACTGCACAATTGTCATTGCCGGCCATATCAGCAATTTCCATGTACAGCAGTTAAATAATTTCAGGTTGCCATTTTGACAGCATGTTTTGTCAATGTGGGTACTTAGAGCATTTTATGGAGGAAGATTTAGGGTGTGCTCATGTATTCATAGACTATGAATACATATGAACAGTATAAGTAGAGAGAGTCTGTGTTTTCTACTTTCTGCTTGCTGTCTGACAGGAATAGAAAACGATCTTCATGCTATTGCTTTATTACTTATCTGATATCATATTTTGGGCCACTATAATTTTATTCCATGTCTGTCAATTGAAGACTAAGCATTCTGATCATTATCAGAAGTGATTTTTAAGCAAGGGAATATCCTTGCTCTTCCCCACCCCCACCCCTGAAAATTACTTAGAAATAAGAAACAAGAAAAGATTATGCAGAAAATATAATCTGTTTGGGGCTGGAGCAATAGTACAGTTGATAGGGCTTTCCTTGCAGTCAACCACTGGGTTTAATCCTCTTGCACCCCATACAGTTCTCAAAATACACCAGGAGTGATCACTGAATTCAGAGTAAGCCCTGAGCACCACTGGAAGTGGCTCAAGGACAAAGGGAAAAATTAACCTATTATCTTATATTGTTTTTAAAAATAAAGGCTTTTCAACAGTATAGATGAGCACACACATACATATGTGTGTATACAAACACACACATATATATATATATATATTTTTACTGTGTTCTGGCCTGCACAAATCTCATGGGCATATTCAGCTGAATAGAAGTGGCAGAACATGTTCAGTTTGTATAAGTTACAAGAAATATAGTCTTCATTTTTTTTGGCATAGAAACAATTCATTCATTGATTTATGAACTGATTTACTCATTTAGTCTATAATATCTAATGAGCATTTGATATGTAAAGATGAATGAATCCTGGATCCCTGCATTATGGGATTTGCAGTTACTGGGACAACAGACAAATCCATCCATTATTTCCAATATGGGGCTCTAGAAACACATGTCTTCAAACAACGGGCAGAAATCCTCACCTGGTTTGTGACTTTTAGGAAAATTTCCTAGTGAGCATTGAGCAAATTCTTGAGGAAGGATGGAGAATCAGTTAAGACTGACTTAAGAAAATGGCGGGAATTGGACTTTGAAATTAGAGGAATGGTAGGTTAGAGGAGCCAAAAGGGAAAAGGCAGAGTGATTCAATCAGCCAACGGGATCACTGAAGCCATTTAGTGCAATGACAGAAATAGTCGGATGATATCTTAAAATATCCATGCTTCCACCAAACTAAAGCCATGTTTCATATGTGTTTAATCCCATATTGAGAAAGGTCTATTGTTCTCTGTTGTCTAGGAAATGCTCATAGTCAAAACATCCCTTGACATTCCATCCTCTTGCAACAGGCAGGATGACTGAAGCTGTACTTTGTCTTATAGTTATGATCCATGACAATTATATTACCAAGAAAAACAGCCTTTAGAGCGAGATCCACAAATTTATCACTAGCATTTAAATCAACGCCCAGTCAGTTAAACAAATATCCACTTTGCTAAATTACTTTCACTCTGTGTGTGTCTGTGAAAATAGGAGTGTCTGAGAGCTTTTTGTTTGACATCAGAAATGAAGACCCAAGATGCAGGGATGGGCACATTGAAAAGTAAATTTTTTTAAATAGTTAAAATATCAGTGCCATGATGTAATTGGGCATTATTCAGAACATCTATGCAAAGGTATTTGGCTCCAGGGAATGAATAAGTGTCCTAGTCACTTGAAGGTAAAATTCAGAAGGAGGGAAGAGTTACAAAGCATAAGACTCATTTAATACACATCTGTGTGGAGCTATTGGAAGTTCTATGAATGGCTCACAGGTGGCTTTTTTAATCTTTGCCTAATCTCTAATGAGTCTGTTTTCTTTTTTCATAACCTGGCAGCTGTCTCTGCTTTCAGCCTTAGAGAAGGGATTGTTGATAAGGTAAAACCAATAAGACCTACAGTTCTATGACAGGCCTCTTTCCCTCTGTCTCCTGGGCTGGTTTGCCCCCAATGGTTGTATCTTTTCCTACATATACACTGCTTTAATAAAAGTCATTGACAATTTTATGAGGTGGTGTGCCAGGCATTTTACAGATAGGATTTCATTTCACTCTACAAGTATCTTATGAGGTGGATGTTGTCATTCCAATGTTCACAGCAGGAAACTGAATTTCTGAAGAAGCTAACTAGATTTTCTAGTTACCTTGCCAGTAGATGAAAGAGTTGGGGTGGAACTCAGGCAGTCTGATGTCTAATATTTTCCCACCAAAGCACATTAATTCTATGTGGTGTCTGTTCTTTTGTCACAATCTCTAAAATTCTGAAATCAGGGTCTCTTAGAATCCACACTCTGCTGTGGTATAGTTATAAATCCAAAGCATGCACTCAATAACACTGAAAACATAAGATCTAAGGTGCATTCAATAAATTTTATAATGTGCCTGTCAAGTTGACAGGCAGGGATGAAGTAGTGATTGGGGTGGGAGGGATATAGGAACACTGGTGGAGGGAAGCTGACCCTCGTGATGGGCTTAGTGTTGAAATAATATATGCATAAAACTCAACTATCAATGAATTTTCAAAAAGAATTTGAAAAATAATTGCTGTGATGATCACTAGGGGAAAACAAAAGAAAAAGATAGAGTACACTAGAAATATATCTGTATCCTGAATTCAGAAATTTTTCACTTACTTTACTAAGATGCTCCAAAATGTTTTTCAGAATAGTATTAGTTTGAAAAATAGTCTATTTTTGGAGTTTGAATAGCTTTTTTAAAATCTCATTTGAATTGGGGTCTTCCTTTCAGGTATTCACAAAAATATTTTAGGGTTCTTAAAATACTGTTATACTTCTGTTGCAAGCTTTGAAAACCTTGGTAATGGATGAACTATCCTATCACACTTATACTCCTAAAAGAAGAAACTAAATTGACACGTGTATTTAAACAACTATATCTATTAAATAATAGAGAATGCATACTTATGAATATATGCTAAAATATTAAAAGCTTAAAATATTGGGAAAACACACACACCCTCCCACTAAAACAAGAATTATCTAAAAAATAGAATTAAGGACAGAAAATAGAAAACTTAAAAAATTATATATAGGGCCTCGGATGCGCCTGGGGAAGCTGGAACTCCGCTTTCCCCGGCTAAGCTGACCATGGGGCTCTCGGGAGGGCAGATGGGTTTTGGGAGTGGGCCCATCGCCTCCGGGGTCCCGGAAGCAGCCGGATCAGACTCACCCACCACAGTAGCCACCACCTTTGCTGTCCGGATGCTAGAACACTGCCTCACGACCAGATTGACAGAGCAAAACCAGTTCGAGCCCAGGCTCGAGCAGCCGCTGCGGTCGCACGGTTCATCAAAATAGTGGAAACAGTGATGTCCTTTAATCCACTGCATTCCACGATGTGCAGGAAATTTTGGCTGGAGGGAGAGATAGGGAGGAGAGAGAAAACATGCAGAACCCGCCAAGTAGTTGAGGTGAAGGAGGGGGAGGGAGGTGGGGACATTGGTGATGGGAGATGGATTTGGGTGGAGGGTTGGGTGTTGGAACTCTGTGGAACCAGAACTCTGCATGAGCATCTTGTAATTGTATGTCTAAAATCGTGTAATAAAATTGGGGGGGGAAATAAATAAATAAATAAACAAACAGAAAAAAATTATATATAAAGTTATTCTGTATCTGTAACAGAAAGTCTCCATGAATCTGCACTGTAGAAAAGGTGGTTACCAGCAAGTCACTTAATCCCTTTGGTTTTATATCTGCAACTAAGGGAATAGTTCCAGATGGTCTGTATGGTCTTAACCTGGCTTCAAAGTTTTAAATCTAATTTACACTGTCATTAAACATGGAGATGTGGGAGGTATGGAGGTGAGTTTCACAGGTAGTGCTAACTAAATTTGGGGGTTTATATTATGGGCATATGTCAATTGGGTTTTTCAGGTATTACTTAGAGAAACCAGCCTAAACTTAGCTTATACTCAAAGTTGAAGATTCATCATGAATTCTGAGGGTGGGAAGCACTTGAAACAGAACCTGATTCTGCAGGTCCTTTCTCTGTTGCAGAATGTCTGCAACAGAGAACCTGAGACTCTCTCAACTCCCTGTGGGCTGTCCTGTTCTCTTTGTTTCTCCTACGTACTTGTCCCCTCTTTTCTTGAAGTATAGCTTCTCAGAATAGTCTTCCAGGAAGATTTAGGAATTGTCCTGGATATCTTCCCAGCTGCTAGTCTCCTTCCCTCTGTAGGAACCAAAGTCCCTGAATTGGGTCTCTTTGGAGCAACCAAGAACAACCAGAGGTGCAGAAAGGGTGGGGTCAGAGAAGAGCTATTGATTGACACTAACTAGCCAGGGTGAGCATCTGGTTCCTATTATCCTATTTGACAGCTTAGATGAAGAAATGTAGAAGGACTTAGACATACTCATGTAGTAACCACAGAATTGAAAAAATATATATATTTAAACTTTTAGTTCTTTCTCTCTATTTGAATGTATTATAAGTGCTAGATAAGAGAATCTAAAAGAATTGTATCCCCACACTCTCCCAAAAGATATAGGTTTTCATATGTTGAAATTGTCCCTCAAACCTAAACTTAATAAAACTATTAGAAAAGATATTAAAGTTTAAGCTTAAAATTTTAGGGGCCAGAGCAATAGTACAGTGGGTGTTTGCCTTGTACATTGCTGACCTGGGGTTCGATCCCGGCATCCCATGTGGTCCCTTTGAGCACTGCCAGGAATACCTGAGTATGGAGCCAGGAGTGACTCCTGAGTATCGCTAGGTATGACCCAAAATGAAAAGCAAAAAAAAAAAAGTTAGAGGTGAACAATCATTAGATCCCTCACTTTCTTAAAGTTTAAGCCTCATATTTCTTAGTCCTTAAACTAGTCTAGAAGGCATCACCACGACTTTCTTGAGGGGTCTTAGAACTCAACCTAGGAGGTGATCTTTTTGAGGAACCCAGACACTTGAAACTATGGAAGAATTTCCTTTGTGTGAAACTTAGCTCAAACATGTTCTGTCACGCTTGATGGAGTTGTTTATGGGCTACTTCCTTTCAACCCCAACCAGCAGGCCCATGGCTGCATTTCACAAGCTATTAAAAACACGAGCACTCTCTTTTTTGTGTGTGTGGCATCTAACCATTTATTTTGAATATTACATATTTGGAAAAGCATTCAAAATAGAAAATGACTGGCTTTGGGGGGATTCTGACTGTGCCCTGTGTAAACTCGATCTATAATCTGAAACATACTCACATTATGCAGGAATGAGAATCATGGTCTGTTGCCATGATTTTTTTCAATACTTGAAAGCTTCATTTTTCTGTTTTCAGGGAATTATGTTTTGATTTCTGTTTTCCATAGACAGTAGCAGACACTCACCTCCCTTAATCATTCATGACCTTCCCTCTGTTTTTTATTTTGGCTCCAAGGAGTTTCTCCTTCTCCAAAAACACCCTCCAGAGCATTCAACATTTTTCTATCACTTAAACCAATACAATCTTTTGTTAAATTATGTTCTTGTTTATAAAACACTTTTTAGGAACATTTTATCATTTGATCCTTTTCTAAACCCTGTGAAGTAGTTGTTCTCATCTTCATTTTAAAGATGTGGAAGCTATCTTTAAAATGAAGAACTCTAAAGTTCTTGAAAGTCACACACTTAGGGATTTAAGTCTAAAGTCTCTGACTACAGTGTCTATATTATTTGATGTTTAATTCATTCATTCACTAATTCACCCATTCTTCTAGTCATTCATTCAGCAGTAGTTTAGCACCAGCTTCACAGCAAACAGATTAAAGAGGCATGTGCTTGCCTCAGATTCTCTAGAGAGTATGGCTTCTTAATATTTTTTTTAAACTTTCGTACCTTGGTTCACAATGCTGTCAATAATACAATAATATTGTTTCAGGCATCCAATGCTGTCACTGTATCACTGTATCACTATCTTCCAGTTCATCATTGATTTACTTGAGCGGGCACCAGTAACATCTCCATATGTCCTGTCTCATGCCAGTAGAACCCAAGTGCACCTGCTTGCTCCAGGAACATAAAGAGCCTCAAACCATTCCATCAGGTCATGGGAATGAGGTCTATAATCGTTATTGGTATTTGGCATATCAAATACGACACGGGTAGCTTGCCAGGCTCTGCCGTGCGAGTAGCATACTCTTGTAGTCATCTCTAAATCCAGCATTTATTGATGAACTGCATGGCAGCTTGTGGCCGCGTGAGCCGGGCTGTGATAGGCTGGTCCGCTGGGTGGAGTTCTGACGAGGGGATAGTCTGGATGTAGAAAATGGAGGCCCTCAAGGAGTGGGGGGTCATCTGGCTTGTTGCGAGGCTCTGCTGGGGTGGCGGGCCAGGGCTAGAACCCACCATCCATCCCGGGCACCTCATGAGCGGCTGGGCACAGGCATAGCCAGTAGCAGCTCTGTATATTATCTCATTTAATCAGTATTTCAGCTCAGAGAGGTAGAACTAGTCAGGTATTGTCTTTATCTGGGGAGTGAGTGGGAGTGTCCACACCCAGCTTTGCTTAGGGTTTATTCCTGGTTCTTCACTCACGGGTCACTCCTGGAAGGCTCAGGTGATCATATGGGGCGCTGAGGATTGAACCTGCGAAGCAAGTCCCTACTCACTATACTATCTCTCCATTCCCCAATTATTTCATTATTTTTTTTATTTTTGGGGTCACACCTGGCAATGTTCAGGGGTTCCTCCTGGTTTTGCATTCATGTGTGCACTCCTGGCAGAGATTGGGGGACCACATGGAATACTGAGGATTGAAAATAGGTCAGTTGCATGCAAGGCAAACAACCTATCCACTCTACTATTTCTCCAGCCACCATCCCCACCCCCACATATTTTCTTTATCCCTACTTTACAGCTGTAGCAACAATAACATAAAAAAAATTGGTACAACTTGGGACCGGAGAGATAGCACATCGGGTAAGGTATTTACCTTGCATGCGGATGACCCAGGTTCTATCTCTGGCATTCCATATGGTCCCCTGAGCCCTGCCAAGAGGAATTCCTGAGAGCAGAGCCAGGAGTACCTCCTGAGCATTGCCGGGTGTGACCCAAAAAGAAAAAAAATTGATACAACTCATGATTATTTTGAAAAATAGCCTTGTTTTGTATTCAAATTCCAGTTCTAATCTTCGACCTATACTGCCACTCTAGCAGGCCCTGCCAGTGAAAGTCTCCTGCATTTTCCCCTGTTGTTGGTTTACAATACAATGTGGGCATTTACATACAATGCCCACACTCCAAATCTACCACTCTTGTAGTGTTCTCCAACATCACAAGGTTCCCTTCTATTTCCAACATCTCCTTAGCTCTTTGTTTTTGTGGCAGGGCCATACTCAGAGCTATTCAGGACTTCTTTCTGGCTATGCAGTCATTAATTACTCCTAGTGGTATTTGGCGAACCAGATGAGAGGCTGAGCCTCAACCCAGATCAACAGTGTGCAAGACCTGGACCCTCTCTATTATATTATCTCTCCAATCTCCATCATTAAAAACACTTATAGTTTGGGTCACATGTTCATAATAGTTTGGGCTCTGAAGGTTTTGATGTGTACAGTTATCTAATGACAACAGCATCCAAATGCCCAAGACCCTGACCAATGCCCCCTGTTACTACCATACCAGTCTGCCACCTCTTTATCCTTATGATACTTCCTCTCCAGAGCATCATTTTCATTTTTGTAATCAAGGGCCAAAGGATTATCCACATTTGATACCTACTGTTTTCATGCCTTGCTTCTCTATAACAGATAAGTGAGATCTTATATTTGTTCTTCTCCCTCTGACTTTGCTGACACAACATCCTCGAGTTCCATCTAAGTTGTAGTGAATAATATGATTCCATTCTTCCTCATAGCTGCATATAGGAGCTCAGAGCAAGGATGAGGCCCTCCACCCAGTCCCCAACCTCTAGGTCCAGTGGGTGTGAGCGTGAGTTCCAGCCACCACAGCTAACCGCCAAGACAGAGACTCCAGATCCATGGCTGTGTAGCTTAGCCTCATGGTGAGCGGCCCTATGGAGTTCGGGGAGCAAAAAGGCTCGGCCAGCGCCTGGTCATGTCGCACATCGCGCCTGCTGTACTCAGAGCCCCTCCACCCAGTCCTAACCCGGGCCCAGTGGGTGGAGCCTGAGCCCAGCCATCACAGCCAACCGCCGCAAGACAGAGACTCCAGATCCATGGCTGTGTAGCTTAGCCTCATGGTGAGCGGCCCTATGGAGTTCGGGGAGCAAAGGCTCGGCCAGCGCCTGGTCATGTCGTACATCGCACCTGCTGTACTCAGAGCCTCCACCCAGTCCTAACTCCGGGCCCAGTGGGTGTGAGCCTGAGCTCCAGCCATCACAGCCAACCGCCGCAAGACAGAGACTCCAGATCCACGGCTGCGCACATGCAGCAGCGGCTCTGCCACCGCAGTTTAATCTTAGACTCAATGTATTTTAGCACCAGGTCCTTTCAGGATCTTTCTCATTTGTACACTTCAATAATCATTCTATTTGCATCAAACTGGAGAGTTTATGGGGAATGAGATTATGAGAGACTCACACACACACGGGGCAGAACTGCTGTTTGGTCTCCCTGTACCCAGCTGATCACAAGGTGTCTGGGAGGGATGGCGGGTTCTAGCCCTAGCCTGCCACTCCAGCAGAGCCTCACAAGAAGCCAGAGGAACCCCCCACACCATGAGGGCCGCCATTTTCCACATCAGGACTTCCCTCTCGTCAGAACTCCACCCAGAAGAAGAGCTGATTGCAGCTCGGCTCGTCCTGCACAGTTCATCAATAAATGCTCAAGTCTTGAGGTGACTAGATTATCCCACCCTCATGGCAAAGGTTGGCAAGCTACCGTGTCATATTTGACATGCCAAATACCAGTAACAATTATAGACCTCAAACCCATGACTTGATGGAATGGCTTGAGGCTCTTTCTGTTCCTGGAGTGGCCAGATGCCCTTGGGCTATCTTGCATGTGACAGGACATATTGAGATGTTACTGGTGCCCACTCAGTAATCAATGATCTACAGGAAGTCAAGTGATCAAGCTGCATATATACTGCTATTGTGTATTTATACTGTCATATATGCATCTATTGTGTAATATTTATTGCACCTTCATGTCACACTCATCTATTGATGGACATTAGTGTTGTTTTACATCCTGGCTATTTTACTAATGCTACAATGAACATAGATGTCCATATATCTATACTATTGTTTTGTGTTTGAGGGGTAGATAGCAAGAAGTATAATTGCTGGGTTATATGGAAGCACTATTCTAACTTTTTAAAAGAAAACTCCAGACCATTTTCCATAGGGGCTAAACCAGCAGCAGTGAATGAGGGGTCCTTTTGTTTTTTTCTTTACGCATTCCCATCAACACTAGGCATTTGAATTATCTTCAATATACACCATTCTCACTAGTGTGACATCATTATCATTTGATTTGTATTACTCAGATAACAAGTGATGATGACAACTTTTTTCATATACATATTGGTCATCCATATATCCTCTTTGGGGAAGTCTGTTCATCTTATCTTCATATTTTTAAGGCTCCACTGGTTTCTTTTTTGCTGAGCTTTGTGAAAGCATTGTATAACCTGAATATAAGCCTTTTATCTGATTTTTTGTGCAAATATCTTATCCTATTCAGTGGGTATCTTCTAATTTCTACAAGTTTCTTTTCCCATGTAAGACCTTTTAATTTGATGTAGTGCCATTTTGCTTATCTTTGTTTCTGTTTTCTATGCCAATGAAATAATATCACTGAAAACACACTTGAGGTCCCGATCCTGAGACATCTGATAATATTTTTCTCAATATATTTTATAGATTCTGGTCTCATCTTGAGTCATTTTTTAATCTACTTTAAGCTAAGTTTTTATGTGTTATAAGATATGGATCCAATTTCACTTCTGAGGGAGAAAGGTTTTAGGCTAATCCCGATGCTACGCAGGGCTTATTTCTGGATTTGTGCTCAGGTATCACTTCTGGAGATAGGGGAATATATGAGGTCCTGGGGTCAAACCAGGTTGATCGTATGCAAGGCAACTACTTTAACCCTTGTATCCTCTCTCTTTAACCTCAGTTACATTTTTCAGCATGTGATTATTTCATTTTCCCAGCACATTTGTTTAAGAGGATTTCCACGGTTTCATTGTTGTTGTTTTTGGGTTACACCAGGAAATATTCAGGAGTTACTCCAGGCATCTGCACTCAGAAATCCTCCTGGTGGGCTCAGGGGATCATATGGGATGGCAGGGATCAAACTGGGTGGCATTGTGCACCCAGTACCTTTCAGGCCCTGGAGCCTGAAATGGATCTGCTACCTCCATGACAGGTGACATTGTCATAGATTAACTAGCCCTAGATTTCAGGGTTTATTTCTGGTAGGGTAAATCTTCTTAAGCATTTTCCATTCACCAAAAAAGAAAATATGTATTCCACCCCATGTAGGCAAATCAAACATTTAATTTATTGATTATAAGTGATAAATTTATTTTAAAACAAAATTATCACTATCCCACATTCAGTGACATGGCCCCATGTAGGGTGCAAGCCATAGTTTAAGAAGACTCAAATTCAACAGAATGTTGTGGTTTTCTGTTAGAGTTAATACATGGAGTTTCCTCATGGAGGGCTAAACTGTGTTTGTGCTTGATAGGGGCATACTTGACTGAACTGTAAGCTTTTCAAATTCTCAAAAGTTTGTGTTCATGTGTTTCATTAGTCTGATACTTGTTACTCTTATGGATAAAACTTAAATGGTGATTTCTGGGCTGATTTATGAGAGATATGGGCCGTCTTAACCTCTCTTGGCTCAACAAATATCTTTACCACAACCTTGTGGGGATGACAAGACTTACAGAGCATTTTTATTTTTCATTGCCTTTCCTAATATTTTTTGTTAGTACAAAGACTAACATCTTTTCCATGTTCTAGCCAGGAACAGAAACTTTCTGTAGCAAGAGCAGGAGTATGACCCAAGTGAGTGAGGCATTTTTTAGTGCAAAATATAAGGTTCATGTTTTTTTTTTTAAATCTTGCTAATTCTTTTTAAGCAAAAAAATGATTTTTTGACAAAAAATCTTAAAAATTCAAGATGAATACACAAGTCCATGATGAAAGAACTTAAATAAAGAGCATATGGGAGGGGCTGGAATGATAGTACAATGGGTTGGGCATTTCCTTCACATGCAATGTCCCTGGGTTCGAGTCCCTGCATCCCATATGGTCCCTTGTACCTCCAGGAGTAATTCTTGAGCATAGAGCTAGAAGTAACCCCTGAGAATCATTGGGTATGACCCAAAGAGCCAAAAAGAAAAATTTCCCCAAACTGAAAAACCCCATATGGATATGGTGATTTGAAGAGCCAGGTGGGAGCCAGAGACTTAAGGAACAATCCTAACACTGATCCTTTGTTTAAACTTTGAGTTCCAGCACACGATTTGATTGTTTTTAAATTAACTTTTTAATTTTTATTTTTTTGCATTTTGGGTCCCACCCAGCAATGCTCAGGGGTTACTTTTGGCTCTGCACTCAGGAATTACTCAGGAGACTATATGGGATGCCAGGGATTAAACCCGGGTTGACCACATGCAAGGCAAACGCCCTACCTGCTATACTATCTTTCCAGCCCCAGAATTTGATTTTTATTTGGCCTCATCATTATTGAGATATTTCCAAACTTTCTTTGGAATTTGGACTCCCTAGGAAACTTACTGTGTAAAGACCTCCCAGCTTCTGTCCCAAATTTGGAAAATCCAACCTTTAATTTTCATGGGAACTGCAGAGTCTAGAGAATGTAAATGAGCATTCCAGAGAGCTGGGCAGATGAATAGCAAAGGGTTCCTGGGCTGTCGAGATGTCATACTGCTTTAGAAGTGGAAAAAAGAGGCAAGCATTTGGACATTTCCTCCTTTATGAATTCTTGTTTGATACCACAGGCAAATGCTTTAATCTCGCATCTTATATTTAGTCTATTTCAGAATAATGATGAATGTTTTCAGTTTGTTCACAATATCCTCCATAAATTTTGAAATGTATTGTAGAAATTAAACTCTGGAGAAACTGAATGATGCTCACTTGACTGATGATTTATTGCTTTGATTCTCTTTTAGTTGTTCAAGGACAGAAGATGACTATAGTGTGAATGTTTGTGAATCCTCCCAAATTCTTTAGTTGAAAATGATGCTATTAGGGAGGTGATTCAGTCTTAAGGCCTCTGGAATTTATGCTGTTCTCTAATAAAAGAGGCCTCCTGTGTCATGTGAGGTGTCATTGAGACTGCACTGTTTGATCCAAGAAACTCTCCTCAGAACCCATCTGTTGGCATCATGATTCTGAACATCAAGCCTCCATAACAGTGGTACATATGCTTCTGTTCTCTTTAAACCTACAAGTTTTATGGGTTTTTTTTTGTTATGGTGATCCCATGGAGTAAGACAACATAAGAAAGAGCGTGCTTAGGATGTTTCAAAGTGGGAAGTACCAAGTCAATGAAGAAAAGATTATATGATATATACATGAGAGGTTGACTCTTTCTTTACAGACTCTCCTTATGTAACTCATGTTTCCATGAATTAATATCTTTGTGTGAATAGCTCATCCCAGGATTGCTCCAAGCCAGGCACAGGGTTTCTGTGAATTCTGCCTGAAGGATTAGTGAAGCAAATTAGGGCCTTCTCTGTGTATCTGTATCTTTACTTTGAAACCTACTCTCAAACCTGACCTCCAATATGGAAATATATCCAGGCTTTGTACAGGTACGGTGCAGGCAAGAGGAAGATAAGAGGAAGGCTCCTGGAGCACCTCTTAGCATATATAGGCATGAATGACCTGCTCTCTTCCTGTTAGGGTAAGCTTACTTGTGAAACCGTAATCCTAAAACTCACAGAGATTACAGAGATGTACCTGTGCTATTTGTCACATATGATCATATTTCCTGAACTATAACCTTAGTTGGTCTCTGCACTATAACTTTCTATTTGAAGAAAGTGATTTAAGTGAGTTTGTAGGAAATCCGGTATGGGTTTTTTGTATGTGTGGGTTTAAAATGATTAATTTTGTTACTATAGTAGGATTAATATTGATTTTAGAAGTAACATTGATGTGTGGTTTTCTTTTAGATGGGAAATGAGAGAGCAAAATAGATGCTGCAATCACATAATATATTTCATTTTAGGGGAAAATATATAATCTTTCTTAATTCTGAAACACCACATTTCGTCTTTTCTTGTTGAAATGAATAGTCTTTGAATTGTTTCAGAACTGATCTCAAAAGCAACCACATAAACTCATACTTTAAATACTTGCAGGAGATGCTACACTATAGTTAAATCCAATGAAAAGATACTTGCCCAGGGTAGAAGGACTTGGATGACTGATGCTGTTTATGCCCTTGGGTTCTAAATAAGAATCCCCAAATGTAATATACCACAGAGATGACTGAGTATCCATGGGAAGGAATGGCTTCTCCTACAGTCTATGGCCAAGAGACACACAGCTGAAATGCTTCTACCTTTGAAAAAAGGACAAAGCTAGTGACCCTCCTGCTCTGATTCTTGCAATATCCAGGTGACCATTTTTGCCAGAAACAGTGCTCTCTTGTAGGACTCCAGAGCCATACTTGTTCCCTGCCTCTCTGTCTGCCTTTTCTCTTCATTGTGTAATACATGCCCCTTTGGATTATGTATTGCTCCTCTTCAGAATGACTCACAAAAGTTGCCCACATAGTGAAGAAGACCTTTTCTCCAAGAGCATTTATTGGCACAGAAACATGAAATAATGAGTGACCCAAGCCAGTCTGTTGAGAACTGCACAGCCGGAAGAGGAACTCCTCTGGTAATTGCCAATTCCAGCTCCTGGAGGGTAAAAGAAAATCACACAATATTTAACCCTTAAACATCAGGCATGGAGGAGTAAAACTGCCAGGATCATTAAAAGGAAGCTACAAGAAAGTTTTCACTCAGAATGCACATTTCTAGGCAGTGGAGAATGGGGGATTATTGGGGAAATATGGCACATTTAACTGTGGGAAGTTGACTAAAGAATATTGCAGCACTCGATAATCTTAATTTTTTATGCATTGTGATCCATAATACTGTTTGTTAATGAGAGGGATTCATGGACGCAATGCTCCCACACCACTTCCCTCCACAGTGTGTCTTCTACCATCCTTCTCTGACTTAGTGTCTCCTCTGAGCCAACACCTATCTCACCCTCCTTTTCCTGCCCTTGCTAAGCTCAGTTAGGTAGATCAGTTCTCTGGTACTGTGCCTTTGGCCATTTTCTGTTCTTTACTGTCTTTAAGTCCCATGTATGAGGGAATTCATTCAATCATTATTCCTGTGATGGACTTTCAGTCAGGGAAGCAGGCCTGGTTCATAGGTTTTCACTCACTTAGTAAAGTCATCTCAGGACCAGACTAGATGTATTTGGTGAGATTCTTGTGTTCAGAGTCAGGGAAACAACCTTTAGTCTTTATTCATGGCTTGAAAAATGAGTATCCCGTCAAGATAACTGTCCTTCAGAAAACTTAACAAGAAGGTTGAATCTCTTGCCTTCCTCTGGACACAATATTGGTCACAAGCAAAATAGAGAATGGGGTTTTGAAGCACAGACCCAGCCTTAGTGCTTATTCACTTACTGTCTGTGACTGAGAAAATTGCTGCATTTCTTGAGCTTCAATTTCCCTGAGCCTGTCTGTAAAGTGACTAGAATAATGGCCCGTTTCTAATACTGTCATAAGGATCAAAGGAGAAAATGTACATAAAATGACTTACTCTCTCACACCTATTGTTTCTGACATACTTTTTAGATGTTTCTAAACAATGTTTGGGACACAGATAGGGAGAGATCTATTAAATTAAATAATTATAAATTTTCAGATAAATTGTTTTGAAGTTAGCGTTGGCTACTGCAAGATGGAAAAGAAATAAGCCACGAAATAAAATTAGTATCCTTAAAACTATTCCAGATTTTATTTTTTATTATATGAATTTTGTTATTTAATAGAGGCATTTATTTATTTATTTATTTATTGTTTTTTCCCCTTTTTGGGGGGAGGACCATATCCAGCACGTGGTGTTCAAGGCTTACTTATGAGTTGTATTCAGGGATAAATCACTCCTGGCAGTGCTTGCAGATCGAATGCAGGTGATGCTGACAAAATGGATTAAAAAACTGGATCCAACACTCTGCTGCCTACAAAAATGCACTTAAACAGTCAGAGCAAACACAGACTCAAAGTCAAAGGCTGGAAAACATTTCTTCACCAAACAAAAAAGCCTGAGTGACCATACTAGTACTAGTATCTGACAACATAGATTTCAGGCTGAAAAAGGTTAGAAGGGACAATGAAGGTCTTTTATTAATTATCAAGTGTTATGTATATAAAGAAGAAATTACATTTTTTAAAAATAGGCACACCTAATAAGGGGTCAGCAAAATAGTAAAACAGCTGCTAATATATTTCAAGGAGGAAATTGATAGCAGGAGACTTCCAGCACTGCCTTGATTTCTCTTAGACAAACAAGACTAAGACTCAGTATGGAAATACTGCCCTTGAAGGAGGAAAAAGGAAGAGAGAGGGCTAGTATAGGGATATATAGGGATCTTCATCACCCAAAACCTGAATACACCTTTTTTCTCTAGTGGACATGGAACATTCTCCAAGATACCACATGCTTGGTCACAAAGCATACATCAATAAAATCAAGAAGATAGAAATTGTATCAATTATCCTTTCAGATTATGATCCACTGAAAATATAGAAGTTTATCACACAAGGAAACAAATAATAAAATAAAACAATTGGAAATTAAACAGCTCACTACTGAACAACGAGTTGATTATAGAGGGAATTAAAGAAAAAATCAAACGATTCCTGGAAACAAAATGAGAATGACAACACAAGCTAGCAGAACTTGTGGAAGACAGATAAAGCAGTGTTAAAAGGAAAGTTTATAGTTCTGTAAGCATTCATAAGGAAGAAACAAAGGGCCACATAAATACTTTGCCTTTGACCAACAAAAGGAACACAACTCAGGCAGGAGGAAGGAAATGTAAAACTTAGAGCAGAGGGGCTGGAGCCATAGCACAGCAGGTAGGGCATTTGCCTTGCATGAGGCAGACCCGGATTCGATCCCCGGCATCCCATATGGTCCCCCAAGCTTCGCCAGGAGTAATATCTGAGTGAGGAGCCAGGAGTAACCCCCTGATGGTCGCCGAGTGTGACCCAAAAAAAAAAAAAACTTAGAGAAGTAATCAACTCAAAAAAACTATCTAAAATATCAGTGAAACAAAGAGCTGGTTCTTTGAAAAATAAACAAAATCAACAAATCACTGGCAAGACTCAGAGAGGGTCTGACAAACAGACAGAGAGAGAGAGAGACATACAGAGAGAACCCCAATAAACTGAATCAGAAAAAGTGGGACATCACAACAGAAACCACAAAATTTAAAGGATGATCAGGGATTACTTTGAGAGTCTGTAAGCCATGAAAACAATTGAACCTATACAAAATGGCAAATTCCTGGATTCCTATAACCTGCCAAGGCTGGGCAAGAAGAATTGGAATACCCAAATAGGTCAATCACTATTGAGGAAATTGAAAGTGTAATCAAAAAGTTTTCCCAAAAACTAAAGCCTAGGTCGAGATGGATTCACTAGTGAATTCTTCCAAAACCTATTGCCAGTCCTTTTCCAGGAACTTGAAGAATCAGAAACACTCCCAAAACAGTTGCTATGATGCATACATCGCCCTGATACCAAAAGCAGACAGTGATATCACAAGAAAATAGAATTACAGGCTGATTTCCCCTAATGATACAGATGCAAAGATCTTTCAACAAAATACTAGCAAATAAAATTGACTACTCATCAAAAAGATCATACACCATGACCAAGCGTAGGATTCATTCTGGGATGCAAGGATGGTATAATATTTGCAATTCAAGCAACATAATTCACTGTATCAATAAAGGAGAAAATAAAATTAATATCATCATATCAAAAGATGCAGAGAAATCATTTGACAAGATCCAGCACCGATTTGTGATAAAAAAAAATGCTCTCAACAAAATGAGAATTAAAGGAACTTTCCTCAAAATAGTCAAAACCATCTACCACAAGCCCACAGTACACATTATTTGCAAAGGGGACAAACTAAAAGCCTTCCTCTTAAGTTCATGGATAAGACAAGTTGCCCACTTTTGCTACTTCTCTTCATGATACTAAGAGAACCCTAAAGTCTCTAACAAAAAGTTTCTAGAAACAATAGATTTGTATCATAGAATGGCAAGTTACAAAATCAATACCCAAAAAGTTCATGGCTTTCCTATATTCAAATAATGAAAAAGAAGAAAATAATATTAAAATAAATCCTGTTAACAATTGTGCCTCAGAAAATCAAGTACCTCAGAATCAGTTTAACTAAATATGTAAAGTACCTGTACAAAGAAAACTACAAAATGCTACTTCAAGAAATCAAAGAGAACATGAAGAAATGGAAATATATGCCCTGAACATGGATTGGGAGGACCAGCTTGTCAAAATTGCAATACTCCCCAAAGCATTAGACAGATTCAATGTGGTCCTGTAAAGATACTCATGTCATTTTTCAAAGAAATTGGTAAAGCACTCCTTAAATTCATATGGAATATATGCCACAAATAGCTAAAGTAATCCTTGGGAAAAAAGAATATAGGAGGCATCACCTTCACCAACATCAAACTGTACTGCAAAGAATTAGTGATTGAAACTGCATGGTATTGGAATATAATCAGAATGAAAAACTTTAGATGAACAAGACATGTCAACCTGTAGACAGAGCTTGCTAAAAGTAAATAAAATACTCAAAATTAAATGATCTGGAAAATGGGCAAAATGTGGAAACAGTCTGGACAGAGCATGCCTTGCATGCAGCTGACCCTATCTGGTCCCCAGTACCACATGGTTTTCTGAGCATTGATGGATGCAGTCCTGTAGGACACTCAGCACTGCTAGGGTGGCCCATGCAAACCATGGCCCTGGCACCCCAGGTCCCTGTCATTAATATCCAGTCAGGTTAGCTGAGTATCACCATGAAGAGCCCCCAAGAAAAGCGAAATCGCACTCAAATATTTGGACTGTTATGCACATTATAAGACATGAAAGATACTTACAAAGAGTGCCAAAACAGACCAATGCTACACCAAATCAACTAATATGTCCCAAATATGTCTCTGTCTGCAAATACTCATTTTCACCTACTCATTTGTCCAATTTGTTATTTCAGCCAATGAATTGAAAACAATCCATGTATAGTCAAAGTTTCCTACCTGTTTCCTACCATATTTCACTTAAATATGACAAAGGAGGCTGAAGTAGATGTTTGCTAAGTACCTGGATCAAAAGAGTTGCTTAATAGAGCATTATATTTTGGTGGCTGAAAAAGCTTAACAGCGTGCCAAAAGAAGCGAGACAAGCTAAAATAAACTTTAGTATTTGAGGATTGATGGAGAATAATTTTCTTTTCCACTAATATTTTATTCAGCCTGTCTTATGTTTGCATACTTAATAAATCTGTTCTCTTTGGCAAAAAGGAGAAATTCGCATATAGTGTATGATATTATACATGGAAATTTGGTTATATTCCTATGTAATGACACACACATACACATACACTGAACCAAGTGTGTTAAGTTATTTCTGCATTATTTCTTAGCTTTTTGTTATTCCTGTAGTTAATAATGATCTCTTTCCCCACTCCAAAAAGTTGCCCAGTTGACTTTGGGGGAATAACATGGCCTTGCTCTTGTTTGTTGAATCATTTGCTTTCCAGTTCCCATTTCTACCTTTTTTAAGTTTACTTTGGTAACATGGATCATTGGCTTATATCTTAAGAAAAAGAGTTTACTTTGCATGTTTAAAACTATTTTATTTTTATGATTTTATGGACTGCCAAGACATAACATTCTCAAGAATCTTTTCACTCAACTTTTTAGGTCTAATGTGACCTCTAACATTTAAAGTGAAGTCTGATGTCATTTAATTTCCCAGTCTTCTATATATTCTTTTCTGAAAGCTTTAATATCTTCTCTAATGTTCTGTGATCTTATCTCCACATTCTCTAGACTTTGGGGAATTTCTCTCTCTGGAAATTGGACATGCTGAAAAAGTTCTCTACCTCTGTGATTCCTCTTTGATAAAACATCCTTTCAATACTTTGTTTTTGAGGTTTCTTTGACCTGAATTTTTTAACTTTTGTGACCAAATATGTTTAGCAGTAAATAATTTTAAAGAATAACTTTTGAACCCATGTATGTTTTCTTCTTTTCTACTCTTTCCTTTAGCGAACAACCCATTCTTGATTCGTGACTTCTCTGAAATGCCTAAATTCCTCCTGTAGTGATTTTGCTACTTCTCAGCTTCTTTTTGATTATTTACTTATTTTGGTCTCCAATGTTTATCTCAGAATTTTCCCTCAAGTAATTTGTGATGCTTTGTTGTCTATTCATGTGTAAGACATGGACAATATGGTAAGTATGTAGGTGTGATGCTTCATTTAATAGGCTTCTTACTAGCTTCTTCATATATGGGTGGCATATGGGTTGAATATCCAAATATGGGGGGGTGGGGCACAAAATATCTGGCAATAGTAAAATGTTTAAAAATGTGCAATTACCAAAAAATTAATTCAAACTCAAGTAGAAAATGAATCCAAGGTGCTTCTGGCAGTGTTTGATGATGCTGCATTTCTCTGATGCTGCCTTTGGAGAGAAACACTTGCTAGTAGAAAAAGATTAAGAAGCCCTGGTCTAGTTGAGGAAAGGCTTTTTCATGTCAACATAGATGTTAGTATCTATAAGGTAGTACTCCTGAAAAGAATCCTGAAATCCTGAAAAGAAAAATTTCCTGCCTAACAGTTTTAAGTTTGACTGCTGGCACTCAGAAATGAGTGGGAAAGGGCTGTTGGGGCATTGATGTTCAGTAATTAGACTTTAAATTCATTGTTCTATTCCCATTGGATG
Organism: Cryptotis parvus; assembly: GCA_021461705.1. Classification (NCBI taxonomy): domain Eukaryota; kingdom Metazoa; phylum Chordata; class Mammalia; order Eulipotyphla; family Soricidae; genus Cryptotis; species Cryptotis parvus. Next base: position 24,925 of record JAJIBD010002730.1, read on the forward strand.
TCTTTCTGGATGCTGAGTTCTTCAGGAATCTCTCTAGTTCAGTTTCTTGACAGTCTATGTCACTATCAGAGTGTATTATGTGTGTGTGGTTAGGGGATGGAGGGATTCAATTGATAAGGATGCAATCTGAATTTATAACTGACTTTTAAGCAGGTTTCAAATAATGGTTCTGTTCTAAGCCATCATCCTCACCCTCCATCTCCTATCTTCTTGGTGTGTTTCAATGCCTGAGCACATTTAATTTCAGAGTCACTTGGCTTGACTTTCACCAATGTCACCATCCAGCAGCGCATCTGTTGAACTCCTGTTGTTCAACATTCTATCCTCTTCTTTCTTTTTTAATTGAAACACCAGACTCTACAAGTTGGTCATAATATAGTTGTTACAACCTTCCACTTATCCAACAGCAATCCCACCACAAGAGTGGCCTTCCTTCCCCAAAGGTTACTTCTTAAAACAATTGAAGATAGAGAAAATTTCTTTTTCTCATTTTACTTGCTACCGGGAATGATTTTTTGAGAAAATAAAGAGAAATATCTTTATTTTTGTTTAATGTGAAAACTATGCAGTTACATTTTGCAATAGAATATATCAGTTTTGAAATATTGCTCTTGTGGCCATATGCCTGGATACTAAAGAAAGCAAGTGACTTTCTTTCCTTGTTTACCTTTTTACAATAATTTGGTTTGTTTTTCATGGAATTTAGAACTTGTGCTGATTGATGACACTATATTTGGTTGCTTTAGACCATCAAAAGCATGTTAGCCAAAGATACCAAGTAATTTTGGGAGGACAGTTAAGGTGAAGTAAACAACCTCTGGTCAGTAGACTTTACTTTTTAGAAATCCAGAAAATTGAAGGATGTGTGTGTGTGGGTGTGTGAGTGAGAGAGAGGGGGGGGGTGGGGGAGGGAGGAGAGAGAGAGTGATGTAGGTAACATTCTAGACTGTTATCTATGACTGATGTTACACTGAGCTTCATTAGAAAGTCAATTTATTCCTCTTAGCTATTCAGTTTGACCTCTGCCTTTGAATATCAGATTAGAACTTAACCTAATGTGCATGTATGTATCACACACACAAAATATATACAAATGTGGTCTATTAGGTTACACCCTGCTGTACTTCCCTATGAACTCTCTGTATAATTCTCTCTGGAAACAGCTGTCATAGTCCATGAAAATCCTTATACTCCGACTGATACCACAAAGGGGACTTTTTCTTAGCATTGAGTGAGGCTTTGCCTACTCCCGATTTCTCTGAACATTTGTTCCTGCAAGGGTTGCTGTAGAATTAAGATGTACTTTTCTCATTTGAGGTCTGTGGGAACATTTAACTTCATACTAAAACTTTACTTTTGAGATTAACAAGGACTTTTCTAAATCAATCATTGACAGGGGGATGGGTTAATTCCTTCATGTTCTTAATCCTTCTTCTTAGAATCAAAGATGACTTGCAATGTAAATCACACAAGCTCTTCTATCAGTGTGCATAGCTTTGCTGACATTTTCCATCAGAAGCACTGATCAGTGCAATCATTGCCAAGCTGTCTTTATTTCAAAATACTGGTCAACAGTCTCTTTAACAAAGTTTATTTACAAAAATGATGATAAAAATAGTAGAGATAAAATTATAACCTTCATAATTATTTGATTAGAAAGGTGGTTATGATATCAATGGTGCCTTTACAACCTGAAGAATGGTGTATTGAATAGTAAATAAATTAATTCTTTTAGGAATGAATCTCACTGTGGAAACATCCCAAATAGGTTTTTTAATATTATGTGGAATGTCATTCTAATTAATATTCATAAAGTAATGCGAATCATTATTAATACGCTTTACAAAATTTTTTTGAGTATTTTATTTTTGAAACAATTGTTTGAAAAGACATTCAGAAAATACTTTAAGTCATTTACTGAATCACTTTTCCTTTTTTCCCATGTTCGTTTATTTATCAGATATCTGTGAAACACTTACTAGCATTAATCTGATAACTTACTAGGTGCTTGGGAAAAATTCGATTAGTGAGAGTTATTATTGTTTTATGACTCCTCAATAAAGTTTAGATGGTAGGAATGAAGTAGTCATGGAAAAGCATAAATACAGTATGACAAATATTCATTTAATCACTCAATCACTTGACATCCCATTATTTGTCGATTTGCTCAAGCAGGTGTCAGTAATGTTTTTATTTGTCCCTGTCATGTGCCAGTGTAGCCCAATGGCATCTGCTTGCTCCAGGAATACAAAGAACCTCAAACTGTTCAGAGTCTTGATGAAGAAGTCTGACCATCTTGTAGGTGAGCAGCCATGTGATTTTTTTTGACGTCCTGTGGGATCCAGTCGGTAACAGCTCCTGTCCAGCAGTCGTGTCCAAGTCACATTACATGTCCAGCCCATCTGGATTTTCTACACCTTGGCAAACAAGACAGCATCCCTAACTCTGGATCATCAATGGAGGTCGGAACTCTGGATTCCTTCTCTCACTTGAGTGAGGTGTGATATTCCAAGCATATCTCTTTTGATTCCTCTTTGGGAGACCCGAATAGCCTTCTTATCCTGCTTTTGTAGGGCCCAGGTCTTAATGCAGGGAGAACAGTGGATTCGAAGAGATGTGCCCAGAGCTGGAGGTTCTTTTGTCCTTTTAGCTATTTCTTCTTTGCTCTTGAAGGTGTTCCCTGCTGCTCTCTTTCTCCTGTGCAGCTCAGGTTTTAGGTCATTCATAATGTTGAGTTCTCAAGCTAGGTACACATAACTGCTGCATTCAGAGTGCTTGTTCTGTTGAGAGTGAATGGAAGATCTGGAACTAGTTCATTTTTCATGAACATTGTTTTGTTGAGATTCAGCTGTAGACCTATCTTTCCACATTCACAGTTGAAGTCAGCCAGCAAGCCCAGCTTTGGACATAGGCATGGACTCTTCTCTTCAGCTCATCAGAGCTCCACCCAAGAGAAAAAGCCAATCTCAAGCCCAGCTAGTCAGAGACCCACCCTACAGAGGAAAGTATTTCAAGCCCAGGTATACTTGAACCACAGACACAGATACACCAGGCAGAGCTGCTATTAGCTTTCCCCATTGTGCATGGCCGCTTCACGGCCGCATGATTCGATCTGTAAATTACCAAGAATATTCTACCCACCCTCTCAGAGAGCCTGGCAAGCTACTGAGAGTATATCACCCACATGGCAGAGCCTGGCAAGCTGTACGACATGTATTCGATATGCCAAAACCAGAAAAAACAATAACAAATATTATTCTATTATATATTTAATATTTATATGTCTTGTATATATCACATAGAATTTTATAGTGAAATTCCTGGCTTGCTGAGAAGGCTGCAAAGAGTACACTAAGGTTCTCCTCCCAAGGCATTCAAGATTGTGCTAGAAGATTTAAGTTCTATCTTTCTTTAAAAAAAAGCAGTATTACTACTTTGTGGATGTATTTATAGTAATGAACTTGCATGGAATATTTAAATCTAAGTGGAGTACCTTAAAAGAAAGGGAAGGAAGGATTACTGGGTAAATTAGGAAAGAAAGTTATCTGCTTATTTGTTTAATAAGTTGCAAATTGTGCTAATTTTGAGAGCAAAACTAAACATCAATAGTCTCTTCAGATTGTTCAAATAAGAGTTTCAATTGATATTATTATGTCTATCAGTATTCCTTAATTCTTTTTCTTTTTGCATTTTGGGTCACACCCGCGATGCTCAGGAGTTACTCTTGGCTCTTTGCTCAAGAATTACTCCTGGTAGTTCTTTGGGGACCATATGGGATGCCAGGGATAAAACCCAACCTGGGTCGGCCGCTTGCAAGGCAAACACCCTACCCCTGTGCTATCACTCCAACCCCCTTCCTTAATACTTTTAAAACAGCTATCAAATGGACTAATGTTAGTTTTTTCCCCCTTTTGTTACAACAATCACCATCTAAGATGAATGGAAGGAAACAGCAAAGGAATTTCCTAAAAGCATATTTTGCTACATATTTCTATGATATCTTATGACTTTGGGTGAAATAGAGAAGCAATAATCTATTTGCCAAGTGAAAAGAGATTAAAAATAATTCCAAATTCTTTATTCACTTCCATTGATATTCTTTTTATGGCTTCATGGTTTCTTACACAACTTTTGTCTAGAGAGAAATATAATCTCTGTATTAGATAAATAAGACAAAACTTATAATTCATTCATTAATCATAACATTTTGGACATAAAATATTGCCCTCTGGCCAGCACCAGAATTGGTTGCAAGTAGTGCTGGACTCTCGAGGCATTAAAAAAGATATATAATAGCTATGTCTTGCTTAAGTCCTTCTACAAAGAACATGAAGTCTAACTAGAGTCTCAACAATTTAAAGTTACTGCCAGATTCATATTAAAAGTTTGCAGTGTACCTGGGACTCCCTCATGCATGAAGCCCTAGAATATTGAAATCCTGGGAAACCTTTTAAGGTTGATTTAAGTTAGTATGATGTATTCATTTATTAACTACTAAATCCAGACCTGAACTTTGCCAAGTTGAGTTCCGAATATATTGCTATATGGGTATGGTTCTTACTCTCTTAAGAGCAAATGTATTAGTGGATTGAAGAAATCAGTGTATCTGGTTTGTGCGTCTTGTTGATGAAGCACTATGCATTCAAACTGGGTTTCAGAAAAATGTGTTTTAGGTGATACAGAAGCAATTAAATATAAGAACCCAAAGTTCTAAAACCAGACCTGCATTACATTGACAATGCCCTGAAACTGGATGTTTCCCTGGTTGGAACAGTGAAGTTTTTGTGTCAGGAGAGTGTGTGAGCTGAGCTATGAAGTTGCCTCTGACATATTTCTGAATTTCAGGACTTGGGACTCTGACAAAGAAGTAAGTGTCTATAGTTATATTTTTCACATGTGTTTTGTTTATTTACACAGTCTAGGGAAAAAGTGTTTGACCAGAAATTAACTAAAATGATTAATAAGTTTATAAAACTTAAAGTTGAGAATTTTTTCATCTAATTAAATAAATCCTGATGGTTCTTGAAATTTCAGATGCGATGGTTTGCACATGATGTTTTCATTCTCATTAAATGCTTGTTTGTAAATTTAATTATTCAATAGTTTACATTTATAAAAAATATTTACTGAGTGTCTTTCTCAGACCTCCATTTTAAAGGTGGAGAACTTATTTATAAATATCATGACACTTGTTTTAATGATGTTAAAAATGACAGACGTGGGAGCCTGAAACTTACTGGGAGACGTTGGTGGTAAAGAGTTATTCAATCCATTCTTCAATGGGAAGGAGAAAGATCTCCTGGCATGTATTCCTTAGGTCTATAGGCCAGTCCTTCCACAAAGCCAGCACTCATCCAAACTTCACATTCTTTACAAGTCTTGAACAATAGACACTCTCAGAAGATTACATCACATTGCATGTTTTTGGCTCAGAGCAGGCCTATTTGTGAATAGGTTGGCCTGCGGCGCTTTCTTGCCAGTTTAGTCCTGTGATTGACATGTACAAATAGTTTCCTCTAGTGGCAGCATAATTAGGTATCTGGGCTGCTGTGTGTGGTACACCGGGCCTTGAGCCTGAGTAGGTGTTAGGGGAGACAGGGATTCTACGAGGCTGATTTTTGAGGTGTTCATTCTTTTGTTGCTGTTAAACCTCTCTCTCAGAATCTGACAGAAAGTCAAGCTTCATATTGAGAGAGATTATGCTGAATCCTATTCAGTAAGCAACGAGTAGTAACGTAAGACTCCTGTAATATGCTTTGGATTTAGTTCGCCAATTCTTCACAGAATGATGGTTGGTAAATCTCAAGAGACTGAAAGAAGTCTAGAATTTTCCCCAAGTCTGCCTGTAACTGAACCCTGCTTGTAGCAAATTTAGATGAAAGACCTTGAGTGGTTAAATTGTTTTCCTCTTGCCAAACACTCTTCAGAAGTAAAAGGTGGGAAAGTGGAAGCAGGAGTTGGGGCTGTAAGGACCTGCGGAGCTGGAGGTTTAATAGCAGGTATGAGGGCCATGATTAAAAGAACGTTGTTGGCGCACTCTTCAAGCCTGTGTTCTCCCTTGAACACGGATCTTGCTTGCTTTTCTGTTTCTTTACTTGCTTATTTTCCACTCTGGAGAAGCCTGTGTTCTCTTACAAACACGCAGCCTCTATTGCCCCCTCACATCTTTCTAAATAAGTCTCAATAAAAACTACTTTTCTTCACCAAAATACAAAATAATGTACTTCCAATTCCTTCCCATTGTTGTACTTGCCTTTAAAAAGGCAGAGGCAATGTTGTGATTTCTTCTAAAGCACCTCGGTCCCTATTCTGCTTTTTCAGAGCCTTTTCTCAAGAAACAACCGATCATGGGGTTGTTTTACCTTAGAATTGTCTTTATTATCAACATGCTTAACCTCTGACAAAATTGCCTATCACGATTTTGTAAACATATGGAATTACTTTTTCCATCATGACTGAGGGGTCAAGTTTATGTTGCCTTTAATAAGATTATAAAACTTAACGTTGAGAATTTCTTCGTGTGATAAAAAGTATCCTGAAAGTTTCTTGAAGTTTCAGATGCAATGGCTTAAGCATGATGTTTTCATTATCATTAAATATTTGTGTATAAATTTATTATTCAATAGTTTATATTCATATAAGACATTTACAGGGTGCATTGTCCCAGGCCTCCATTTTAAAGGTGGAGAACTTATTTACAAATATCCTGACACTTGTTTTTAGATTTCATGTGACTCAAAACATCCAAATACATGTATATTTAAAAGTACAAGTAAAAATGTAAACATGAAATGCCTTTCTGATTCATTTCAAGAGAATAGAATATGAATCCCAACACATTTAGAAATTAAGCCTTACAATCAGCCTATTTTAAGGAGTGTTTTTGCAGTAAAATTCTTTGCTTTGTGAAATACCTTTCCACAAAGTTTACTTAATAGCATTCCTACCCAATTTATTTAACAGAGGATTATGAATATGAAAAATTCCTGAGCACTTTGATGTACATTTAACTTCTTCAGAACATTTCTACTGAGTAAGATAAGGCATTCATATATCTGTCCTTCATTCAATGGATGCCTTTTTGTACTTTCTATGTGTTGAATGCTCGTCTAAATATTAAGGATGTTAAAATCAGACATTCCTTGTTTAAGCTGGATGTGGAGGTGGGTTTGTAAGCCATATATGCCATTCAGCATGGAAAGGACTCTGGCTAATTATGTACAGGGTGTTGTGGGGGGCAGAGAGAGGAAACATTCAAGAAAGGCAAACAGAATTACATAAGGGTAAGTTTCTTAAAAGTGGCAACATTCAAGCTGAAGCAAGAGAATGTGACCAGTTGACAAAAGAGAACGCACGTTTGGTTACAGAGAACAACATGTATGAAGTCCCTGCTGACATGACACATCACGACAATGATCAGACCTTCAGGTGTGATATGGAGGCGAACTTGTAGGAGTAATAAGAGATACAATAATTTCATCTTGGTTTCAATCCTATTCACCTGTTGCTCTGCTTCCATTTCCGTGGTCAGTTCCTATTTTTCTCCCTAAGATTTTTTTAATATTTAAGGAACATTGTTTATTATGGATAGACTTTTTTCAGTTAACTTTTTAATTTTTTTAATATTTTGTTATACCACTGTGAGATATATAATTACAAAGATGTTCATAAGATGTTCATTTTGGTTTCGGTCATACAGTGTTCCAGCACCCTTCCCTCCACCAGTGCCCATTTCCCTCCACCAATGTCTCTTATTCCCTCCCCCCTCCCCTAGCCTGCCTCTATGGCAGGTTTTTTTATCTCTTTCTCTTTCTCTCTCTCTCTTTCTCTCTTCCTTCCCTTACACATTGTGGATTACAATACATACATTAAGAGGTTGTTATGTGTATCTTTTGGCCTGTATTTAATGCTCAGTTTTAGGTTCTCTCTAAGTTTTTAAGAATTTCTGAGTGTAGTCCTTGGTCCTTTCCTCTTCCTATGTGTGTGCCATTAGTGACTTCATTCAGCCTCCTGATTTCATGCACTCTTTTGGTGGCATCTATGCCAACATCTGAAAGGTACAACGTTGAGCCTGACTATCCTTCTAGATGGAAAAACTTGAGTCCCAGCTTATCTTTTAACACTTCTGTGTATACTCTTCATAGACATATAAGACTCACACCGTCTACCACTCTCCTGTGACTCTGATGCTGAAAACCAGCATCAACACAGATTTCTCCCACTGCAGGTCCCCCTGACTCCCGGTCCCAATGACCGCTGTTTCAGTTTTTCAAGTCATTGTAATAGATGCTATTTATTTTTTGGTTTTTTTTTCCCACATCCAGCTATAGTCAGGGCTTACTTCTGGCTCTCTGCTCACAGATCACTCCTGGTGGGATTCAGGAGTGCCAAGGATTTAACCCAGGTCAGCTTCATACAGGCAACAGCCTAAACTTTTGTATTATCTCCTCAGTCATTTGATCACTTGATCACTTGACATCCTGTTATTCGTCGATTTGCTCGAGCGGGCGCCAGTAATATTTCAATTTGACCCTATCACGTGCCAATGTAGCCCAATGGCATCTGGTTGCTTCAGGAATACAAAGAGCCTCAAACCGTTCCTTCAGGGTCTTGACATGAAAGTCTGACCATCTTGAATGTGGGTGGCCACGTGATCTTTTGACATCTCGTGGGATCCAGTCGGTAATGGCTCTAGTCCAGCGATCATCTCCAAATCGCATTACATGTCCAACCCATCTGATTTTCGATGCCTTGGCAAACGAGACAGAGTCCCTGACTCTGGAACAGCGATGGAGGTTGGAGCTCCGGATTCTTTCTTTCACTTGAGTGAGGCGTGACGTGAGTCTCTCGTCAGACTTCCACCCAGCAGACTAGCCTATCAGCGCCCGGCTTGCGCGGCCGCTTGCAGCTGCTCGGTTCATCAATAAATGCTGGACTTAGAGATGCCTACAAGAGTATGCTAACTGCACGGCAGAGCCTGGCAAGCTACCCGTGTTGTATTTGATATATATGCCAAATACCAGTAACAATTATAGACCTCATTCCGGGATGGATTGAGGCTCTTTATGTTCCTGGAGCAAGCAGATGCCTTGGGCTCTACTGGCATGAGACAGGACATATGGAGATGTTACTGGGGCCCGCTCGAGCAAATCGATGATGAACGGGAAGACAGTGATACACTGATACAGTGAGTGAGGCGTGATATTCCAAGCATAGCTCTTTCGATTCCTCTTTGGGAGACCTGAATAGCATCCTCGTCCTGCTTTCGTAGGGCCCAGGTGTCTGAGGCGTATGTTAATGCAGGGAGAATGGTGGAGTTAAACTCTTCATCTCCAACTCCATCTCTTCAGTACTAAAGTTATTTTTTAATTGAGACAAATTTACAGAATTAAAAATGTGTAGTTCTTTTAAAAAATTTATTATATTTTCACCATGAGATAAACAATTACAAAGTTGTTCATAATTAGGTTTTAGTCATACATACAGTGTTTCAGCACCCATCCCTCCACTAATGCCCATTTCCCACCACCAATGTCCCCTCATTCCCGCCCCACCCTCACCTGCCTCTATGGCAGACGCTTTGCCTCTTATCTCTCTCTGTCTGTCTCTCTCTCTGTCTCTCTCTGTCTCTCTCTCACTCTCTCTCCCTTCTCTTACACACTGTGGGTTGCAATATATACATGTAGGGGTTATCATGTATATTCCTTTGCCTACATTCAATGCTCAGTTCTAAGCTGGTATTACCATTTTCAACAATTATTAGCACACTGGCCCATTCTCTTTCTTATCTAACCTCTGATCCCACTCACTGTGGTAGATTGCAACCACTGACAAGACCTCCTGATCCATGTTTTCCTGGCCTTGGATATTGGTATCATGCTATTATTTTATATCCCGACAAATGAATGCAGTGATTCTATATCTGTCCTTTTCCCTTTGGCTAATTTGACTCAACTTGAAAACTGTGTAGTTCTAACCCATTACTTTAAGTGTACAATTCAGTGTCTAATTCTATCTGTATCACTGTATAACTGTCTTCCCGTTCATCATCGATTTGCTCGAGCGGGCACCAATAACATCTCCATATGTCCTGTCTCATGCAAGTAGAGCCCAAGGGCACCTGCTTGTTCCAGGAACATAAAGAACCTCAAACCATTCCATCAGGTCATGGGAATGAGGTCTATAATTGTTACTGGTATTTGGCATATCAAATATGACATGGGTAGCTTGCCAGGCTCTGCCGTGTGGGTAGCATACTCTTGTAGTCATCTCTAAATCTAGCATTTATTGATGAACCACAAGTGGCCGCACAAGCAGGGCTGTGATAGGCTGGTCTACTGGGTAAAGTTTTGACGAGGGGGTCTGGATGTGGAAAATGGAGGCCCTCATGGAGTGGGGAGTCCTCTGGCTTGTTGTGAGGCTCTGCTGGAGTGGCAGGCCAGGGCTAGAACCCACCATCCCTCCCGGGCGCCTCGTGAGTGGCTGGGCACAGGGAGAGCCAGTAACAGCTCTGCCCCATGTCTGTGAGTCTCTTGATCAGCATACCTGGCCCGGATTTAATGATGCCTTGGCAAACTAAACAGCGTCCCTTACTCTGGAACCTGACTTCTGGCTAGATTACCTCTTTAATCTAGCCCTGGCCCGCCACCCCAGCAGAGCCTCACAACAATTCTATCTGTAGGCACATCAAATTCTAGAGTATGATGATTCCAAAAAAGTAACTTCTTTCCCATTAACAATACTTCCCCATTCGTTCCTGTTCTCCAAGCTCCTGCCAACTGATGCTATACTTGCTGTAGCTATGATTTGTCCATTCTGAACTTATATGCATAGAATTATACAGTATAAATCTTCTCTATAGTCTTTTCTTTAACTTAAATAAATTTCCGGCTTCATATATGTTATAGAGTAATAACATATTAATCTATAATGTATTAATCTATGCATATTGTTAGTTTATCCCTGCTCTCACACTTCACATGAATACCACCAAAAATTCTATTGTCTCTAGCTACAAAATCTACCTGAAATCTGATCACTTCTCAATTCTTTCCTGACCAACACCATGTGTGACCCTGGCAAGTCTTTCTTGCATCACGGGCATAGTTCATATCTATCACCTTGCATTTTCCTTTTCTTTCTTCTAGAGGATGAGTCACATAGCTTTTATGGATATGTATTTAAGCCCAAGTCAGAGAATGTTCTCATATGGTCAAAACTCACAGTCCCCATGTCATGCAGTAAAAGTTAAAGTCCCTGCTATGTCTTAGGACACTGGGATCCTCATAATATTTTATTTATTTATTTTTATTAGTATCATTAATATTATATTTGATTTTTGGGTCACTCCTGTCAATGATCAGGAGTTACTCCTGCCTCTGCACTCAGGAATTACTCCTGGTGGGGCTCGAGGATCATATGGGATGCCAAGGATAGACCTCAAGTCGGCCACATGCAAGGCAAATGCCCTACCTGCATATTATTGCTCCAGCACCCCATCATAATATTTTAAATAGTTGATTTAAGTAGCATTCCCCTTCCAGACTTGTCTGCTCTTCTCCTCCTTGCTATGGACCTCACAGATCTTTTTTTTTAATTTTTTTATTATACCACCGTGAGACATACAATTACAAAGGTGTTCATCATTGGTTCCTGATGCTCCTCAATGGCACCTTTCTGTTGTCTTAGGGACTTGGCACTTTATCTTGGATTCATATGAACTCATTTCCTTTAAATCCTTGCTCATGTGCCAGCTACTCAGAACGTTGTCACTGTCTTACCACACCCTTACCCAATTTGGAATTGCAATATGACCTTCCAACCCAACTTCCTACCTCCCTTTCCTCTTTGCTGTAAGATTTTCTAAAATGCATATAACTTGTTTATTACATATATCTTTAATCATTTCCTATATGTCTCCTATGAGTGTGAACTCAACAAGAATAGTAGTGTTTTGTTGACATACGCATAGGGGTTGCCATATAATAGTTAGTGACCACATAGAAACTTGAATAAATCTATGTCTTGTCACTTGTCTTCCCATTGTTCATCAATTTGCTCAAGCGGGCACCAGTAACGTCTCCATTCTTTGGGAATGAGGTCCGTTATTGTTACTGTTTTGGCATATCGAATACACCACAGGTAGCTTGCCAGGCTAATATCATTATTTGGTCTTTTAATGTGCCAGAATTCAAATAAAGGTTATTATTATATGTTTAAAAATCTCATTTAGTCTAGTCTTCAGTAACTCTGTGATCGATGTTTATTCCTTTTACTACTGAACAAAAATACAAAGTTGTGTGAGATAACTCTTTAAGTGTTATAGCTCAAATGACTGTTTGGTCACTGAATGTGTAGTATTAATTAATTGCAACATTAAACTGTAGAGATGTAGACAGGATGGACCATAAAAGATGTTGGAAGTTCTTAAACTCTTAAGTGCATTGAGATAAGTGGAAAAATATTTCACAGAGGTGTGATAGAATGAACTTAAACATTACATGGCGTGTAGTAGGCTTAAGAATGATTACATGAATATAATAACTTAGCAGATGGGGATTTATTCTTTTGTGATTAATTTAAGGCTCCTGAGATAGGAGGTTTATTTGAATAATCCAAATAGACTTAATAAGAGCACAATATCCTTATCTTCCAGAGGCAGGAGAACAAGAGTCAGGGAGAGATGTAAAAATGAAAATGAAGTTAGAGTGATATGCTTTGAAGAAGAAATAAGGATGAGAGTGGGGTAAAGCGTAGGCTTCCAAGCCAAGGAATATGAACAGCTTCTAGAAATAGGTAAAGGAAAAGTGCTTTGCTCTGAGAAATTTCAGAGGAAATGCAGTCCCTTTGGCTACTTGGTCTTAGCCCAGTAAAATTAATTTTGGACTTCTGAAGTCAAATACTGAAAACTAATAAATTGAATTGTTTGAAGTCACTAAGTTTTTAGTAATTTGTTATAGCAGCAACAGGAAACTTATGCCTGAAGTTTTTTTCCTACTCCCAGATTCCTGAATAAGTAATTGATAAAGATTATGTTTCTCCTAAAGTCAAAGACAAAAGGACCTAGCAATGCTCAGGGGTTACTCCTGGCTCTTCGCTCAGGAATTACTCCTGGGGGTGCTCAGGGGACCATATAGGATGCTGGGGATTGAAACCAGGTTGGCCACATGCTAGGAAAATGCCCTAACTTCTGTGCTATCACTCCAGCCCCTCGACTTGATTTTTAACATATTTTATCTTCATCTATATCTATTGAATTATAAGAGTTTATCTTTTATAAAAATTTCTCCATGATATTTATCTCCATTTTATTAAGCACATTTGATTTCTTCTAATAAGACTCTATCAGCTGACATTAGGAAACCAGAGAGATGTGTTTACACAAAATACTGAATTTACAAGATGGCCCAAGTAAAGTGACTACGATTTTATGAATGCAGCTCTGTTTTCTTTTCATTTGCTTTGTGAAACTAAATTCTTTCACAAGTTGAGCTTGGGCTGGGAAGCACTAAGCGAACTTAAATGAACTCCTTATCAATTACAAATGAGGCTAAAAGGGGAAAAGTTGACTCTGGGTTCCTATCTCTGAACTAGCTCAGCATGTGGCCAGACTTCTGGCGGCACTGAATGCGCTGCCTTCCCAGCGCTGTCTTGAAGTCTCTTCTTGAGCCACCTTTGCATTTGATATCAAGCACTGGGTGGAAAGAGGTTCAGAGAAGAGTTCCAGCATCTCAAGGCCATGTGCTTTGGATAATGAATCCAAGTTAGCTTAATGAAAGTCTACAACAGCAAAAGAAAAAAATATCCAATATTCAATGGTATTTTCATAATAAATAATAAAAAACGCCAAACATTTAAGAAAAAAACAAAAGAATTTCCTTCACCTCTCATCTACTTGGTCCTGTCTGTGCATTTTTCTGGGGCTATGCTATCTGACCTTTACCAGGGGATAAAACATAACAGGTCTTATTAGTAAACGCTCTATTCTTACAGTGCAGATAAAGCCCTTCCTGTTCACAGAGAGCTTTATCTGCACTAACAGGGAGGTCAGTGTCAGAGTAGATATGTGACTGCAAGACTGCAAAGATGCAAGATGCAAAAACCCTTTCATATCACCATTCTTCCCAACTCCTCACTAAACCCTAGTAGCCTATCCTAAACTTTACTTAACACTGTTGTGAGCCCTACAAACCACTTCCATTTTCCAAGGAGAAGATGAGTTATTCTTGCTTCTTTCTGAAGAACATTGTTGGTGTTTGATGGGAAACTATGCATGATGAAGAAGTACTAGGAAACATAACTCCTCTGAAGGCAGTGAAGATGGCACATGTTCTCTGCACATTTAAATCTAGAAAAATGATGGATGTCAGTTGGATCTTCCCTTATGACTTGAAATAGCTAGCACATGGGATAAAGTTATAGATGCCTGAAGCCAAATGTAATGTAATGGGTGAAAACTGAAAAATCTTTCAGAGGACTTCCCTGCCTGTAGGATATTTAAAACTCACCTTATTTTTCAGAATTCTATAGGCTTTGCCATCACAATCTTATCCTTTACTTTTACACCACTCTATACCACAAGTTTTCTACTGTCAAGTTCTCTTTCTCCTCACACAACTGTCTACTCTGCAATTCCTAGGTTTGCTGTTATTAACTAGATTATCCTCTCCAAGCCCAGTTTCATCCCTGGCACCATAGAACTGTCAAAGCACCACCATGAGTGATTGCTGAGCACAGAGCTAAAAGAAAGCTCTGAGCTCTGCTGGGATGGCCCCGCTGCTCTTTCTGCTAGCCCCAAATAATGCTCCTAGAGGTAAAACCATGTGAGAGACGCAGGGAGCAGGAACTATCTGCATGACCAAAGAGACCCCTGAACTGGGTCTTTCAATTCAGCAACCAGCAGGGGTTTGCTGATTTCCTGAGTCTTGGTTTAGGAAGCGTGATACAGCACATTTTGTCATTCACACCACTTTGGTTGTGATGGTTTGTTAGAGCAGCCCTGGAGAAACTTTCTGACACTCTGTGTTTGGGTCTAGGGGCTGTGACTGTGCAAGTGTTGCCTTGTCCTGTCTGCGTAGCTCACTTGTCTGTGTGCTCTGTGAGGGAACGTGAGTCTTTCCCCAGGGGGGTACCAAGCATGAGCTTGTGAATTCACTAGCATCCACCATAGGGGTAGTTGTTTATTTTTTAAAACCATGTTTGTTTTTAATAAAATGTTTATTTTAGGTACCTGTGGTTTACAAAATGTTAGGGTTTCTTACAGAAACAATTTCAGCACACACCCTCCACCCGGCATCTGCTCTCTCCACCATGGTCCCCTGGATTGTATCCCCACCTAACCCCCTCTTTCCCCCTTGGTAATCTTCCTACTAAAGACCAGTTCTCAGTTTCTGTTGCCTTTGGGCATTTGTTGTTCCCTGTTCCAGTAATGGTACTGGAGAAGAGTGAGAACTTGCAGATTAGTTTTCCTTTATTTTGTGGAATGTTGGACTGGGAAGAAAGAGAAAAAAATAACTCTTTAGGCTCTTAAGTACTTTTTTTCCTTTTTAAAAATGTTTTTATTATACCACTGTGAGACATACAATTACAAAGATGTTCATGTTTGGGTTTCAGTCAGACAGTGTTCCAGCACCCATCCCTCCACCAGTGCCCATTTCCCACCACCAGTGTCCCCTGATTCCCTTCCCTCTCCCCCCCCAGCCTTGCCTTTTCTCTTTCTCTCTCAGAGAGATTCTTTATTTGTAGTTTAGATCTGACATATTATACTCCTATCTACTAATTATTTTTATTAGAGAGAACACCCAGACATTGCAGAGTAATTTATCAATGTGTAATATGTAAATAGCTTGAACATAATTAAGTACCTCTTATCCACTTAGGCATTTTTAATGAAATGTCCTTCATTACATTATTTTTATAAATCCAGATTAATTATTTCCCATTTCTAGTGATAGTTATAAGATGTCTCTCCCATCCAGGACACTTCCCAGTCCCCACGCTATCTCCCTAAGTATAGGACCCAGAGCCTGGCTCTTAAGTACTTTTAGCTTACTTTAACCAGGAGTAAAAAGAATTCACACGTATTGATGGGATATTTTTGAGCAGAGAAAGCTTTTTTTCTTATGGATTTCTTTTTCATAAGACAAAAGAAGTCCCTTCATTGACTGTTTCTGAAGATTCCGTAGTAGTCTATATCTTCATCTCAGTGTCTTGACTGAGTCTTTAGTTTTTTTGCTGAATTTCAGTTCTTAGTGGTCAGTGGTTTTCAGTCCCAGGCTGACAGTTACTAGTTGCCAAAGAGACACATAATTTAATTTCCTAAACTTGCAAAATCTTGTGTATTAGTCTAAGGTATAGCTTATATACCAATTTTTATTTCATAATGTAAGAAGCTATTAGAGTGGTAAAGATTATGTACACTTTAACTTAAATTTTGAACATGACCTCTTAGAAGACAAACTGAAAACAATTCTGGAGTCAAGGCTGAGCCCTGAGTTTGAGATAAGTAAAGTCTGACTTTAAATATGAGCTCACCTCAGCAACTGTGAACTGAGAAAATAGGGACTGAACATTGTTCAAGATCATAAACTGGTTCCATCCTCCATATATTTCTTCTGAATTAAAATTAGGTAGTGTACAACAGATTATCCGACATGATACCCACATGCTGGTATCCTCAAGAAACAGAGGGAATTTGTAAAATTGAAAGCTCTATTTAGGTAATCAATGTATTTAATTTGCATTACAGTTGCACTATTTTTTTAAATATTATGTCCTCTATGTCTATTTTTTAAATATTATGTCCATCGAAAATCAGATGGGCTGGACATGTAATGCGATTTGGAGACAACCGCTGGACTAGAGCCATTACTGACTGGATCCCACGGGATGTCAAAAGATCACGTGGCCGCCCACCTACAAGATGGTCAGACTTCCTTGTTAAGACCCTGAAGGAACGGTTTGAGGCTCTTCATATTCCTGAATCAACCAGATGCCATTGGGCTACATTGGCACGTGATAGGGTCCAATGGAAATGTTACTGGCGCCCGCCGAGCAAATCGATGAATAACGGGATTCAAGTGATCAAGTGATCAAGTCCTCTGTAAGTTTGAAAAAATGTTTTTGTTTTTGGGCCACACCTGGTTTACTCCTAGGTCTGTGCTTAGGAATCACTTCTGCTGGCGCCTAGGGGACCATATGGGATGCTGGAGATCAAACCTAGGTATTATCTACCATACTATCTATCTTGTCTCTGTAAGTCTGAAAAATTCTGAAAATGAGGTGAAACTATTACCTATAATCTATTTCTAAGACTCCTAGTTTTAAAATGGCATTTCATATTTATTGAGCGATTTCTGTGTATGAGAGGTTTATTGTCTACTAACCCATTGAGTCCTTTTGAAGTCCGAGAGAGAAACTGATATTAAAACCACATGAGAAATGAGACTTAGAGAATAACTCTAAGTGCAAAGTTCCCAAATAGATAAGGAGAGAACTAGCTTACAAAGGGGACCAACCACGGGGACATGCTGCCGAGACCAAGTTTGTCATTTCTATACAAGGCTGCTTCCCTGTAGCATAAAAATGATCCTCTCTAGACTTTCTCACTACCTGGAGAATTGCTTATGGGTAAAATTCTCACACTAAGAGAGATTACTGATGAAAGTGGGCCAGATTTATTATTGCTGCAACATAAAGAAGGAAGAGTTCTCAGTGATCACAGTAGTCTTTAATCTTTTCTTGAAAGAAAAATCCTGGGAAAGGACAAATGAACATGAATGATGCCCAGCCTTGGGAGAGAAATGGTTTCCCACATCTGATATGACTCATGGCTTAACCGTTTTGCTCTAATTTCTCTCTTTGTACATATCCCATGATTTACTCTCTGGATGATGGCTCTGTAGTAAATTCCTGGCCAACACAGCACACATTATCTATTTTCAGAAGAGATGTATTCTCTGCATTTAAGTGGTCACTTTCCCCACTTGCTTTCCATATTTCTTTCCTCCTGCGAATACATTGTATATTGTGTTGTAAGTAGGCAGAGCCATCTCACACAATAACATGGCAGGTTGGTTTTATGGAGTTTTGGTACATTGGCAGTCAGCAATTGATTTGAGGTGTGGGGGGACTCCTCTGTCTTCCTCCTGGGATTATGGAAGGGCTGATGCAATGCTGGTTTTTATTGTGTGGCATGCATAGGGCATTGCCCAATAATTAAGGTCTTGTTCCCTTAATTCTGTCTCAGAAATTCAGTTCATTTGTTTCAGACACATTTTTTTCTTCCTAAGATTATAAACCCACGTGCTGAGAAGAATGTATCCAATAAAATCCAATAAATCTGATGGAAAAACGTAGCATTAGAGATCCACACAGACCATGAGGACTGTCGCATTAAGGTCTCCTAGGGCTTTTTTTTATGACTTCTTTCCCTCCCTCTAATGCTTGGTCTCTTGCTTCCATAAATTGTGCAGGCTGGCTTTTCATTAACTCGGAAAGCTGAAATAATTCTTTGTAAAGAATTCTTTAGTCACACATGACTCAAAAGTTCACCAAGATCAAAGCCGGTCGGCTTTATGGCAGGCCCAACATCGTATATTTCATGTAAATGGTGTGGCTTGCTGCATTCTCTGCTGGAGTTGTTCCAATTTCACATCTTTCTGAAGATAACGGGACCCTCTGGTATGGGTCCCCAACACAAGGAACTGCTCTGTGTCCAATCCCCTTTCCTTTAGGATCCCGTAAGGATGCTGTCAGTACAAGCCAGTGAAGTCCTTCTGACACCCACCTCCATACTATCTGAAATTTCATGAAGCATTCGACTCATTCTTGGCCCTGGGGGTCTGTAACAGTGAGTGGGGAGGCAGGAAAGTGAGCAGAGAAATGCTTCATTGTTCAAGCCTCTTCTGCCTCTCTTGTTTTTCCTTTGGCAGGGTGGGACGTATTAAAGAGGCCCAAAGGTGAGATTAAAGTTAACCAAGAACCACCAACAAGAACAGACCAGTCTTCCTTCTTGGGGATATTGCTCCCTTATTTTTAGACAGACTTATTGTCCTTATGTTTTTTCATTTAAAATATAAGGGTATGGGAGGAAATGATGTGTGAGAGACATGGGAGAAAGAGCTTGACAGTTGGGCTGTAACAATAACAGTGCTGGAATAATACAGGGCTTTTCAAGCAACTGCCACTTACATTCATCCCACATCATGGGCAGAGGCTCAGGGACATTAAGACACTTACTCTAATAAGCAAGATTAGAAAGTCAAGGCAAAGATGGAAAGTATGGCTTCTTTATGGCATAAAGGAAGGAAGAGAGTGGCCTGGCAGGTGACCATCTGCAGTTTTACTGGTTTCTGTTTACTGTGCTTATTAATATTGACTGCCATCTACATAGTTTCAAGAAGAGTCCATGGAATGCATGAGTATATGGATCCATGTGTGTTCAGAAGCATAGATGCCTGTAACATCTGCAAGAACATTTTGGGGGCCTCAGAGGAGGTTCAAAGCTGAAAGACAAATATAGGAAATGATTGAGAGGCAAGGAATGTACTTGAGACAAGGGGAGGAATAAGTGAGTGAAGACAGGTGGGAAATTAGTCAGGCATAGGAAGATGGAATGGACACCCCTGTCTAGTACCTCAGTGACAAGCGGAATTAACAGTTCTGGTCCTCTGTAGTGATGCTGGCAACTTTTGGATGGCATTGGTCATCTAGATAACAAGGTCTTTGCACTTTAACATTAAATCCACACCTTAAAAAGCCTGGATTCAGTTGGCTTGCATACTTGTGCTACATATGTTAGCTCCTTAGTTTTCACATCATCTTCTGTGGGATCCTAGTAAATAATCTTTGGCATATTTTGTCAGAATTTAACTAATATGACATAGGGAATAAGTCAAACACATACAGTAATGCTCTATTTGCTGACATAGTAGAAGCACCGACAGAGAAGTTAAGAACTAAAACAATTGCTTTTCTATGACTCCCAACGTTAGCTCATACATCACTGAAGTTGCAAGTCAGCCTCCTTTCCTTCCTCCATAAGGAGCAAAATATATTTTCAAAAATGGAAGCATCTGGTTAAATATTAAATAGGAGAGTCATTCTTCTGAGGTCTCACATTGCCAGCACTTAGGTAGCAGTTATGTAAAATAGCCATTGACTTTGACAGCCATGCATTTATGATGCTGTATAAATAATAACTGACAGCAACCCCATGGCACTCTTTCCACCAATCTTGCCTCTCTTTGCACTTTCTCTTGTGGTTCATGCATGTGCACAAACACATGCACCCAGACTTGCACACACTCATACACTGCCTAACATAACAGCCATTGTCTTCTCTCTGCCCTCTTTCTTTCAACAGATGTATCCATTTTTAGTTAGTGAAAAGGAAATAGCTTTTAGAGGTAGCATTTTGCATCAGGGAAGAACTGCATTAACTGTAAAACCCTTTTAGTTACCCAAGTTTTATATTCACCTCTCCTCCCCAGACATTGCTTCCCAGTTTGCATTTTTTTCCCTTTAAGCTTACCGCTATTAATTGGGAGTATTTTGGGGAGCTGCAAAGTAGTATTCACAGTGGCAAAAAGTTGAGAAAAATTTAGCTTCAATTTCTTTGGCCTTTGATAAGGTAATATCTGTGTGTTCAAAAATGTTTTGTTGTGCCAACCTGTGTTCAAAATGTTAAGGCTATCAACCAGTCAAATGGAAACAGATTCATACATATGAAGCAGAAGGACGCTTCCATGGAATAACTTACCTCATCAGGTTGTGGAGATGGAGAGCTTCACAGGGTCATCCTAGGAGAAAGCTTCAGGTGTAAACTGACCACAAGTGAATCCACACTAGGGAGAAGCCTTTCACATTTGCAGTTTTGGGGAAAAATCCCCTGTTAGAATGCTTAGCCTGAATCACTCTGAGAAAATCCAAGCAGAGGTAATGATTCTCAAGTGTTGGAATTTGGGAAAAACTTTCCAGACAATGGAGACTACTAGATCAAAGTGCCAATTCAGGAGTCAGAGGCAAGGTCCAAGGATATAACTCATGTGGGAAAGATTCTGGAAACTGGTGACTCTGAAGCTACCTGATATCTAGGGCTCATACTTGAGCCAGTAAATGCATCCTACAGACTCATTCAACAGAGTCTATAACCTCTCTCCTTTCTCCTTGCCTTTTTGACAAATTATCGAGGATGCACAAAATATTTTGAGGTTTCTAATGCAATCTCTGGAAATTATATGAATATAGGCAGAATAATTATATAGTCCAGGTTGTAAAGTCATCAGCTCTTTGTGCCACAAACATTGTTATTCAGAAGAGGCCCTCTATAAGTATTACATAGCCTTATTAATACCCACAGTTTGGACTTAAGGAGAGGTCTGTGATTGTGTTTCTACTCTATGTTGTGCTCATTTCTAAGAAGAAACTTCCATGTGCTTCTGAGGTTACTTCCTACAAAGGTGGGGAGGAGGCTTGTATCCACTAAAAATGCACTTGATTCTTGTATTAAAAAGCTTTTCAGTATTTCCATATTCCTCCAAGTAGAACCAAGAACAACTCTACAAATAAGATAATCCATAATTATTTTGTGTGTTATGTCTGTGCACTTTTGAATTTAGGGTGTTTATGGAAGTTTCCAAGATTGGGAATCCTTACTTTTTTGTTGAGAACATTATTAATGAATGTTAGCTCCATCCGCATAGCTAACTACACCTGAACATGATTTTTTTTTTGGTTTTTGAGCATTTTCTACAAGTTCTTATAATAAATGAAAATTTTCCCTAGTTTAAATTTGTTTCTTTCTTTAGATCTAGTTACTCAGTAGATTGGTGGAGCCCAAACATGGTTTTAATTAGAATCCCCGGTGAAAGTTTAAACTACATTGACTCACCTTCCTAATGTTTTGTTGTTGGCTTAAGGTTCAAATTCCAAAAAGGACTTTTTTATGGTCCCCCTAGTCCCCAACATTTTTATTTTTTAACAAAAAGGATTTTTTAAAAGCTCCTCAAGTGAGCTTACTCAGCAGCACAAATTGAATGTCACTATTAGACTTGTATCATTTACTTATGACTATCTCCAAAAAACAGGTCATAACAACCTAGATTTATCTGAGAATGCTTTCTCCATTCTTCCCTGTTCACAGTCTTTCTTATGCCTGACATACAAAGGTCTCCATATTTTTTCTAAACTTAGCAAAGAAAAGTCTTTGGATTCTTTTAGTAGACTAAATTGAGAAAACCATGGTGGGCAGCTATAAAAGATTTCTATCACTTTTATAATGAATGGCCACCAATTTCAAATGGATATTGGATATTTTTCCAGTTCAAATTTATTTATATCAATATTCATATTATCTTTTAGTTCTATAGGTAGCAGTTTCATAGAATTTTGACACGGCTTCACTAAGCTAAAATCAAGGTATAGGCAGGGCTGTGCTCCTTACTTGAAGCCCTTCAAACTTTATTCTGATTGTTGAAAGAATCCAGCGTCATGGTTGTAGGACTGAAAGCCTTTCCTGTCAGCCATGGCCATTACCAGCTTCTGGAGCCCACCTACTATCTTTGGGTCATGGCTTCCTTATTATATCGCTAAAACTAGTAACAGTTACTTGAGTCCTTCTATTCTTTTCTTTAAATTTTTATTTTATTAAAACACTGTGAGTTATAAAGTCATTCATAGTTGGGTTTTTGACCTACAATGTTCAAACACCAATCCTGCCACCAGTGTCAACTTTCTTCCACCGGGTGTTCCCAGGTTCCTTCTCCTGCCCAGCCTCATCTTGCCATCTTGACAGGCACCTTTTAAGTTTGGTTACTAAATTTTGAGTCTCATGACTCTAGTGTTGTTGATGCTGTGGTTTGGATATTTAGCTCTATAATTCCTTAACACCACCAATGAACCCGAATCCCCTTGATCCCTGCCCCTGTTGTCTTTTATCTTCCTTAAATCTCTCTGATCATTCCTCCAGACCACATATCCTCTGCCTCTCTTTTTAGTTATGTTCCTCTAACTCACTCTTCTGCTTTTTCTTTCTGTTTTTTGGAGCATATGTGATTACATAAGCCTCAATTGGAGAACCCAGGACAATCTTTCCATTTTTAAATGAGCCCATTAGTAACCCAAATTCCATCTGCAAGGTTTTTTTTCCACAGGAATACGTATATTGGAGTTGTATTGAATGCCCAGTGATGAGAATCTTGGGAGCCATCACTGGGACTCTGCCTACCATAGTAATGAGTGTTAGAACAGGGAGTCCCTTTGTGAACAATAAGTTTCTAGAGGTCAGAGTCAGGGTCAGCCTATAGATGAATGTTTTGCAATAGTTATTATTTTAGTAGTTACCATAGATGACAACAAGTGATAAGCCCTATGGCTGATAGAGCAAATCTGGGGAGAATAGGCTCATGTTTATCCAGTCTCTACAGTGTACAAAAAACGTGTTTTCAAATTGGCTTATATGTCTGAGCTCTGTGAACTGTGTAGGGACTGGCCGAGGCTCTCAGAGGTAAGAGGATATGAATCTGGCTGTTAGGGCTTTGTCCTGTTCCACACATAAGGGAACAGCTCAGCTTTAAAGCACTCTGGCTATTGTACCAGAGCACAAATAATTTCTGAAGAAATGTTTCTTCATAAAATGGTCTTCAGGGTATGCTCTGAGGTAGGTGAAACAGCTGTTTATTTCCCAGTCTCGTTTTGAGAAAGAAGGAAGTTTGAGACTCCCAGACTCTATTTAGCCAATGACACTTCACTCTTCCCAGCACAGACCTGAAACCCACAGGGCACATTCACAAGCCATGTGATAAAACTCCACTTCTTTCATTCTAGTGCAGAGCTTTCCAACTAATTTTGCCTATGTTTTTATTACAAAAAAGAGAAAAAAACAGTCACTCAGCATTCTTCCTGAAAATCTACCTTCTTTAAGGGAACAAACAGAAGGTGTCCCCCAATTGCATTTCAGACTACTTACTATCTGCATCCTGGATTGACCTAGCATCCCACTCAGGAAACACAACATCGAAGTGCAATCTCTTCTGGAACTTAAAATCCTGTGACCCACTGATTTCCAGTAGACCTCATTTTGTTAGGACTTTGTTTTATTGCATTTCATAGAATGGTAGGATTTTGTTTTGTTTGCTTGTTTATTTTATAATTTGAAGGTTTATGACAACCAGGACAAGATCTCTTAATCCCATTTTTTCTGTCATGTACTCACTTGTCTCTGTATCATATTTAAAGTGTACATTTCTCATTTTATTAGGCATGATGCTAATGCACACGTAATAAACTACAGCATAGTATAGATAGACATGGGGCAGTGAGAGCTACTGGCTCTCACTGTGCCCAGCCACTCATGAGGTGCCCGGGAGGGATAGCAGGTTCTAGCCCTGGCCTGTCACCCCAGCAGAGAGCCTCACAACAAGCCAGACAAACCCCCCCCCACTCCATGAGGACCTCCATTTTCCATATTTGGACTTCCCCCTCCTCAGAACTCCACCCAGCAGACCAGCCTATCACAGCCCGGCTCGCGCAGCCGCTTGCGCCCACACAGTACATCATTAAATGCTGGATTTTGAGATGACTACAAGAGTATGCTACCCACACGGCAGAGTCTGGCAAGCTACCCATGTCGTATTTGATATGCCAGATACCAGTAACAATTATGGACCTCATTCCCATGACCTGATGGAATGGTTTTGAGGCTCTTTATGTTCCTGGAGCAAGCAGGTGCCCTTGGGCTCTACTTACATGAGACAGGTCATATGGAGATGTTACTGGTGCCCGCTCGAGCCAATCGATGATGAACGGGAAGACAATGATACAGTGATAGTATAAATATGACAGTATATGTCCTGGGAAACCAAACTCTTTTTGTACTTATAGCCGCATTCACTTCTTCCTTTGGTAGTGGTCAGAAATCAAACCTACAATATCTTCAAGGTAAGCCTCTATTTTTTATGACACCAGTCATGATACTCAGTATCATTTTCCCATAAAGCACACCCAATGGAGACTATTCAAAATGATGTGTTAACCATCTGCACTTCTACGTTCATAGCAGCACTATTCACAATAGCCAGAATCTGGAAACAACCAGAGTGCCCAAGAACAGACGACTGGATTAAGAAACTGTGGTACAATCCCAAGAGAGAAGTCAAATTCAAGCCTGGCATGTGAGACTCAGTGACTACCCAACCAGGCTTTTTGGAGAGCCTGTGCTGGGGCCGCTTCCCCCCCATCCGGCTCGCCCCACAAAGACCTGGAGGCCCCTGCCCAGAATTGCTGCCGGGGCTCTTAGCCGGATGTCAGATATTCAGGTGCAGGGTGGCCTCCCGGCCTGCCCATCCTGCACTAGAGTAATGGGCGGCTTGGATTGGGGAAAAGTTTGGCTCCTTGGCTTGTCCCCACCAAGCCCCCAGAAGTCAGAAACCCTCGCGCACAGCCATCCTCAAGGTCCGCACCCCACATCTGGACACAGATCGATCCCAATAGCCCGTGCGATATCTCAAAACCTGGTATACCACAAATGCGTGGGAGTAAGAGGCTAGGTAAGACAGAGACGGGAACAGTGTGCTGGTAATCACTGATAATGATGGTACCATCCAAGAACCAAGCATTGAATATAGCAAAAAGGTATACAAGATAACCTCTAGATGTATGTATTACAATCCACAATGTGTAAGAAAGGGGAGCAAGAAAGAGAGAGGGAAAGAGTGAGAGAGATAGAGAGAGAAGAAAGATAGAGAGAGAAGGAGAGAAAAAGATGAAGAACCTTCCATGAAGGCGGGCTAAGGGAGGGAGGAGGGAAGTGGGGACATTGGTGGTGGGAAATGGGCATGGGTGAAGGGATGGGTGCTGGAACACTGTATAACTGAAACCCAAACATGAATACCTTGTAATTGTATATCTCACAATGGTATTATATATATATACATTATATATTATATATAATATGTGTATATATTATAATATGTGTATATATGTGTATATATTATATTATATAATGTGTATATATACACATTATATATTATATATATGTATATACACACACATACATACATATAAACTGTGGTAAATCTACACAATGGGATACTATGCAGCTGTTAGGAAAAATGAAGTTATGAAATTTACCTATAAATGGATGGAGATGGAGAGGATCATGCTAAGTGAGATTAGCCAGAAGGAAAAGAATAGGTATAGAATGACTGCATTTGTTTGCGGAATATAAAAAAATAGCATGATACCAATATCCAAGGCCAGGCAAAACATGAATCAGGAGGTCTTGTCGGTGGGTGGAATCTACCACAAGTGTGTGGGAGTCAGAGGTTAGATAAGACAGCAAAGGAACAGTGTGCTAATAGTTGTTGGAGATGATAATATCAGCCTAGAACTAAACATTGAATGTAGGCAAAGGGATATACATGATAACCTCTAAATATATATATTGCATGCCACAATGTAAGAGAAGAAAGAGAGAGATACAGAGAGAGATAGAGAGAGAGGAAAAGAGAGAGAGAGGGAGAGAGAGAGAAAGAGAGGGAGAGAGAGAGGCAAGGTGCTTGCCATAGTGGCAGACTGGGGGAGGAGGGAGGGAATTGGGGATACTGATGGTGGGAAGTGGGTACTGGTGAAGGAATGGGTGCTGGAACACTGTATGACTGAAACCCAAACATGAACATCTTTATCTTTGTAATGGTGTATCTCACGGTGGTATAATAAAAATATTTTTTTAAAAAAAGTATTTCTTCTGATGCCATTAGATTTATGTTATGCCAAATAATGATTGCTATTTTCATACTTAAAGCCTTATTTGAGTAATTTAAATAAGGATTCAAAGAGTCTTACTCCCACATGTTTGTGGTAAATTCCACCTTTGACAAGACCTCCTGATCCACCAAACATGAGTATCTTTGCAATTGTGTATTTCATGGTGGTATAATAAAATTTTTTAAATGGTGTGTTAAACAAAATCACAAAAGGATTTCTCATGATTTTTGTATATGTGTGCATCTAGATACCCACATGTGTTTGCTCTTTGCATCCATGTATGTGTAGCATCTGTATACATATATTTGTGTATTTGTGTGCATGTATTTGTGCATGCATAATGCATTGTGTGCATACATATGTATACACATGAGTGAGTCTATAAACATACACATGTGGTATGTGTCTGCATATTTGTGTAGAAATAAGAGGCTCCACTGAAACAAGTCCTGATCCCATATAGCAATGGAATCTGTTGAAGACGTGAGGACTGACTCAGATACATACATTTTCCCAGTGTATTTTTTAGAATAAAACATCACCTAACTTGACTATATTTAGGTTTTGTTAGTTTCAAGAAAGGCTATTGAATCACTGGGAAAAAGGACAAAGAGGAAATGGAAAATATTCAGAGTCCATGGCATATTATCAACTAAAATATTAAAGTTGCGGGTTGCTAAGCTTTCAGACTTTTCTCTTGATTTTGGAAGAGGATGGGTTTTCCTCCTGGATGCAGAAACTTTATAGTAGAATCAAGGCTGGCTGCTGTTGCAGTGAGACATTGCTGTCAATAGGAAACGCATTAGCAGCAAGAAGCAAACCAAGTGGTGGCTTTGCTGGGTGTTTCCTAGAGAGAAAATCAGGCTCATCCGTCTTTTCTTCCTTTGAAGTGTCTCTGGCTTTGTCGTGAAGGGAGCTGGGGGAGGCTTTAGGAAGGAGTATAGCGTCGGGGTGGGAAATGTGTCTGGGAAAAGAGCGGCCTGGCCAATCCCCTGTCTTCTTGCCACGCACGCGCAGCTCACACGCAGACACAAGCACATTAGCGGTCAGGGTAACTGCAATATTCACAGCACATTTGCGGGGGCTCAATTGATCGCTCCCAGCAAGAGATAGCGTCAGCAAGGATGTGGTGCAGAGGACTGCTGCTGGGGCTTCCGCTCTCACACATCATCAGGCCCCATTTGCCGTGGTTTGAATTAATGACACTTATTCAGACAGACAAAGTAGGTAAATGGAAATATTAGACACGGCTTTTCACCTACTTTGCTCAACATTTCCCGTTACCTTGAGTGCTGGAAACGTTCCACTGTCTCTCTCAGCCTGCAGAGCTCACACCGGCCCTCTACAGAGGGGACTTCTCTGTCCCGTGGGGGTCACTTCCAGTAAAGGAGGTCCATCGAGGGCAGCGCACTTTGGACCCTATCCCCAGCGTCAGGGTCACCTCCTGAGGGAGGCGTCCATCTGCCCCAGAAAGTGTTTTGACCTAGGGACATTTCTAATGCGGCTCTGTTAAGGGCCTTTGCGATTGGCGGCAGGGCTGGAGGCCACCAAGTAAGGGCTGTGGGGTCTCAGCCGAGCTCAGACCCTGCTCTGCTACTTCCTGCACGAGAAACTCTGAGCAGCTTTGGCTCATCATCCCTCATCATGAGGGTTTTATGTGAGACGCAGTGGAGGCGAGCTACGAAACACCCACCTGAACTCACCTGAGCTCACAAATCCTTACATAGTCTTTCTCTCCGGGCTCTTCTGACCCTCTAACCAGAAAACCAGCCCAGGATCCTGGTTGCTTAGGAGTGAACCCGCAGCGGAGAGCAAAGCTCTCAGCTCTTGATCTTGGCCTGCAGGAGAGGCCCAGGGTAAACTTTTTGAGCTGTTCCAGGACCTGGTTCTCCAGGAAGCTGCCCACTTCCTGTCCCCGATGGAATGTTCTAAGTTCATTGCACTCTCCTCGCCTTTGGTGAGGGACAGTCTAGACAAGCAGGGAACTGATTCTGAAAGTGAAAAACAATAAAGGAAGAAGGTCAGTTTTCATTTCCAACAGCGGAGCTAGGGGTGAGCCGGCAAGGTGAAGGCCTCCACGTAAGCAGTTAAATCCTTCTCTTTGCCTCTCGGACTCCCTGCAAATATCCTCTTCTGCCCCTCTTAAAGCTTTTCTGTGTCCATACAGAGCAGGTAGAGCATGAGCTAGAGAGCAAGATGGCAGGGAACCCCAGGTTCTGTGCTCACCAGTAACTTCCCCTAAGTGTAGCTTTGGAAAATTACTAGCCCCTTTTGTTTCTGTCCCCACATTTGTTAAGTAGGAGTAGTAATGAGATATCTATCTCACAGCGTGGTTTGAGAGCGATGGTCTCATAGCGATTGTATGAGAACTTAGTATTCCATGCATATTGATATCTTTCGTTTGCTGTTTATCTGTGAGATTTCCTACATTTCTTTTTTTTCTGTGATTTTTATATCGTTTCAATGGATTTCACATGAAAATTGGTGTTTTTATACTATTGACAGAATATTGGTTTGGTCAGAGCATAAGGATGAAACTGTGAATCAAATAGTCCGCTAAGCCTGGGTTCCAAGACCCCGCTTTGTTCTCATGTCAGTTGAACCTTTGGCTGACTTTCCTGAAGCTAACCTATAAAACTCCATGCGCAGATAGAATGATTTTTATTCTCAAAATATTATTTTCACTTTCCTTTCCAGAGGCGGTTCACTCTTTTCGACTAGAACAATCTGAGGTCTCTTTCAGATGACGTGTTTTTAGTGTAAATGTTCGAAGGGGAAAGTTAGATGAAAGAGCTCAGTCTGAGCTCCGTGTGTGTTAGTAGAAGTTTTCAAATGCAAATATTTGATAAAAATATGTGGTTTTGTTTATTTATGTATATCTATATATTAGAAATGTTAACTTGAACTGAACCGTTTAACATGCTTAATCCGAGGCAGATGGAATGGTCAGCGAATTATTTGTGTGAACCACTTCTGTTGGCATTCAGAGCTTCCTTTCGTATTGATTCCATTCTGGCCGACCACTCCGAAGTTTCACCAGCATAAGCTGGAGCCAGACTCCACTTCAATGACATATGTGTTCGTTCCCCTGAAATACAACACAATTGCAAATTTCTTCAGCCCAGAGAACCACTTTTGTAACTAATTAGACCAGACAGGGTGCTGCAGAGCAACCCCTGGACCCAGAGTTGTGTCCATGTAGCTACTCACACAGGCCAGCCCCCTTCACAAAGTGAACAATTACCCAAATAATTATTTCCTGCTGTGGACTCCCTTTTTTTAATGCTTTGTTTGTTAAATCCCATTTTCCTTCCTACTTTCCTGTTGACTGCAGCTAAATTGAATTTAGTCCAACCCATCTCACACTGGGTCAGCAAAACACTTTACTTTGTGGAGGAAAAGAATAACCCTTTGAATGCTGCCTTTCCCCTATGCTCTGGACTCTGCATCTGTTTATCTCTTTTTACCAAAATCAGAGAGTCCTACTTTCTGTGGGACATGTATGGGGGGTGAGGATTGAGGTTAAAGAAAAAAAAAGGATTTTGTTATATCGGGATTATGATCATTTTTTGGTAAAAAAAAGTGAATGTCCCTTTGTTATTGTCATTTAGAAAATGTAATGATGAGAAGGCAGAGAAAACAGCAAATGCAGGATAGCAGTATAAGGAGAAGGAGACTCCTTTGACCAAAGGTTTCTCTAAAAAATGTAGCAAAAACTTGAAATTAAAGGAAAGCTGTCAACAAAATTTAGAAAAAGTGGGCTAATTACCCTCTGAGTAACAAATTTAATAGAAATATTTGAATTTAAATGAAGAGAGAGAGATTTAAATCAATCTCAAAGCAATTGTGGTGAAAGTCTCCAACTCATTTGTGGTTTTTCACTCTTTGAAGACTTGGAGGTGTTGTATTGGGAGATCAGACGATGGAGTGGGTACAGATGTGGGTATCCCGGGAGAGAGAAACAAATGTGAGCAATACTCTGGCCAACATAAGCAATAGGACTTTTTTTTTGGAAGGAGTATATTGCAGCTTCTGTCCTCCAGTGAGTGAAATCTGCCCATCAGATTTTGAGGAACTTGCTGGAAGCAGAGTTGGTGTTAAAGGTTGCATTTGGCTGTCAGTCCAGAAATGTGGCTATGTGTCTTCAGGTGCAATGTCTGTGTGAAAGCATTTTCCTGTTTTATAGAGAACCCCAAAATTTCCTCCTTAGATATTGCATGGAATTTTACATCTATCTGCAATCTTTGAGATTACTTTTCTCTCAGCCTACCCCACAAAGAGCGTAGTCAAGTTCCCCCTATTTTGCTACTATATAGCTACATGTGTTGTAGTCCAGTTTTATTTTAGTGTTCATTTCTCTTATGAATAAGATTGTATCTGCTTTTCCATCAGGGTATGTTTACTCAGTCCATGCACTTGCATTTTTTGTTTCTAGGATTTAGGTGTTTTTGTTTGTTTTTTGGGTCATGTTCAAAAGTTCTCAGTATTGCTATTTCTAAATCTATAATCAAACCCATTGGTAACTTTTATATTCTTGTGTGTTTTTTTCTCTATTCTTAAAAGACTTTTATATTTTCACCACTGGGGACCAAGCAGAGCTTCGGTGGCATCAGAGGCCCCAGGTAGCCCCTCCGTTTATACTTCGTCCAACTTGACCAGGCAGTTCAATGCTAAGGTCCACGGATGAGAAACTGTCAGGTCTAGCAGTGCTTGAAGACCACCATAGGTATACTTAGGGCCTTCTGGTCTATAATCACTGGTTCTTAGAAGTCATATGGTCCTGGTGTTCAAACTTGAGGCTCTGCTGGGGTGATGGGCCAGGGCTAGAACCTGCCATCCCTCCCGGGCGCCTCATGAGCGGCTGGGCACAGGGAGAGCCAGTAGCAGCTCTGCCCAATGTCTGTGAGTCTCTGGATCAGCATACCTGGGCCAGATTAAAAAAAGACTGCTGCAGGGGTGGATCTCGATGAGCCAGGCTGTGATAGGCTAGTCTGCTGGGTGGAGTTCTGACGAGGGGGAAGTCCGGATGTGGAAAATGGAGGCCCTCATGGAGTGGGGGGTCGTCTGGCTTGTTGTGAGGCTCTTTTTGGGTGGCAGGCCAGGGCTAGAACCTGCCATCCCTCCCGGGCGCCTCATGAGGGGCTGGGCACAGGGAGAGCCAGTAGCAGCTCTGCCCCCATGTCTGTGAATCTATGCAAATTATTTAAAATTAATTAATCTAATTAATTAAAATGTTTTAACTTAATGGAGGAATTAATCAATTTTAATAGTTTCTAGATATTGAATAATAATTAGAAAAGTTTCAGTGTTCTATTTTGGGGTTAAATAAAATAACTCTCCTACTATTCAACAAAAGTATGTAATGATAAAATATAGAAAACAATTAAAAGCATCTATTAAAATCTAAAATAACTTTTAAACTGATACTCCCATAAAATTAATACTAAAAACAAAGATTCCCAGCCATTTGTCATTCAATTATACACAACTCAATTTGACTGTTGGATGAAATGGAAAATATTCTAGCAAAATACAATTTCCGAAAACTGACCCAGAAGACAAATAAAAATTCAAATCTGTACAGATCCACAAAGTGAAGAAATAGATCTTGTCAGGAAAGGATATCCTTACGAAAAAGAACTAACAAGCTATCTCACACAACTCACATCAGTTCTTCATCAGGGTATATCTACTCAGTTCAAACACTTGCATTTTTATTTCTAGGGTTTGAGTGTTTTTGTTTGTTTTTTGGTTCATACTTGCTGGTGCTCAGGGGTTACTATTGTCTCTGCTCTCAGGGATAACTCTTGGTAGGCTCAGGGAATTATGTGGGGTTCTGGGAATCAAACACAGATTGGCCATAAGCAAGGTACAACCAAGGCAAGTGCCCTACCTACTGTAATATCACTCAGGTCTGCACTTGCATTTTTGAAGATGGGAGGCTAAAATTCCATGGTACTGGTGGTAAAGGGAAAGAGGAAATCGATACTCTTACTACTTCCCAGACAAAGGAGGTTGGAGTTGTAGTGTGAATTAAAAACAAAAAGGGGATAGGGCAGGAATTTGGAGGCCCCTGTTTCTGTAGGACCAGAGTGGGACCCTTGCAAAGAGAAGGATCCATTCAATCTCTTGAAATTGAGTGAATTGATGGTCACCTAACACAAAACAACTTGAGCAATCATGGAAAGGAGAGAACCCTTCCCTGGGGTCATCAGGGCTACATCTTCACCAGAGCCTTGGGTCCATAAGCCTACCCTCTAACTTGACCCTGCAGAGGGAGAACTGGCATAGCTTAGAAGATGAGGGGCACTGACCCTGTTCTTCAGAAATCAAGGCAAGCCTAACTCAGTGATGCAATTGTTTGCTCTGCTCAGTGACTGAGGTTTCAGTCTTTACCCAGCGCTTGGTTTAGAGGAAGATCCTGAAACCTCAGTCACTGAGCAGAGCAAACAATTGTACAACCTTGAAGAAATGGAAGATACTTAGAATCACACAAACATCAAGAATTATGTGTTTCTGAACAACTACAGAGTTGAAACAGTAATGAAAATTCCCTCTTAGAAAGGTCAAATTGATGACTTTATTCATAAATTCTACCAATGTTTTAAAGAGGATAAAATACATACCATTCTCAAACTCTTCCAAAGAATTGTATAAAGGGAAATGATCCCTGATATCATTAATGAAACTGTCATTACCTTGATGAAAAACCAACAAAGAGAGAACACACAAAAATCGCGAGACTAATACATCTGATGAACACTGATGCAAAAATCCTCAACAAAATCTGGGTAACTGAGTCTAGCAATACATCAAAATACCCCCAAAAAGTACATCAAAAAGTACTATTCTTTCCAGGAGACATGATTAGTATATATGAAAATAAATAATTTAATATGCCATATCAGTGAAAGGAAGATTTACCTGGCTGTGTCAATAGATTATGAGAAAGATTGATTATTTGATCACTTGATCACTTGAATCCCGTTATTCATGGATTTGCTCCAGCGGGCACCAGTAACGCTTTCCATTGGACCCTATCACGCGGCCAATGTAGCCCAATGGCATCTGGTTGATTCAAGAATATGAAGAGCCTCAAAGCGTTCCTTCAGGGTCTTGACAAGGAAGTTTGACCATCTTGTAGGTGGGAGGCCACATGATCTTTTGACATCCCATGGGATCCAATCGGTAACGGCTCTAGTCCAGTGGTTGTCTCCAAATCGCATTATATGTCCAGCCCATCTGATTTTCGATGCCTTGGCAAACGAGACAGCATCCCTGATTCTGGAATAGCGACGGAGGTCAGGACTCCAGATTCCTTCTCTCACTTGAGTGAGGCGTGATATTCCAAGCATAGCTCTTTTGATTCCTCTCTGGGTGACCCGAATAGCATTCTCATTGTGCTTATGTAGGGTCCAGGTCTCTGAGGCGTATATTAATGCAGGGAGAATGGTGAAGTCAAAGAGATGTGCCCGGAGCCGGAGGTTCTTTGTCCTTTTAGCTATTTCTTCGATGCCTTAGAAGGCATTCAATGCCACTCTCTTCCTCCTGCACAGCTCAGATTTTAGGTTGTTCATCATGTTGACTTCTCGATCTAGGTACACATAACTGCTGCATTCAGAGATATTTGTTCCATTGAGAGTGAGAGGGGCCTCAGGAACTAGTTCATTTTTCATAAGCATAGAAACTCCATCAACGGGAACCAAGGCAAACTGCCTGGGTTTCAACCGGACCGACCCTTGGGGCCCTGCGCTTCTGGGAAACGCCTCCACTCCCCACAGGTGTGTGTGTGTGTGTGATTCTTGCATCTCCGCAGACCCCAAGCTGCCCCAGGGAAGAGCGGAAACTCCATCAACAGGAACCAAGGCAAACTGCCTGGGTTTCAACCCGGACCGACCCTTGGGCCCTGCGCCTGGGAACATCCCAAAACCCAAAACCGCGCTGGACGCGAGCTCGCTCTGCGCGACCCTCTCTCACTACCTACCTTGCATGCGGTACCAGTGAACCTTGGTTCCTATATCATTGCCACCCACCCAAACTCTGCAAACAGGCCAGACACCTACTAACTGTACTATCTAGTCACCCAAGAACTCACATTTGCAACCTACAATAGTCATAATAGTAAAGCAATGCAAAATTCCATCAAGCTCTTGTGAGTGAAGTCACTGGGCCAGATGAGTCTAGCAATACCAATGAGTTGTATAACCTCTCTGAAAAAGAATTTCGGAAAGAACTGTTAAGGATTCAAAAGGAATTCAAAGAAGCAATGGAATGCAAAATCAATAAAATACAAGAGGACATGATAGAAGAAGTGAGGAAAATGCAAAGGGAAATGACAGATATTAAAAATGAGGTAAATGAAATAAAAAACACAGTGGAAGGCCATCATAGCAGAATAATAGCTACTGAAGAAAGAATTAGTGACCTCGAAGACGAGTTCCAAAGATTCTGTACACAGCACCAGAAGATAGAAAAAAAGGCTCACAATTACCGAACAGACAACAAGAGATAATCGGGATGAAGCCAGAAGAAACAACATACGGATCATTGGGGTCCCAGAAGGGCAAGAAGAAAACCCTGATGAAGAAGAAACTGTCAAAGCCATCATTGCTGAAAAGTTCCCGGAACTAAAGAATGCTTGCCTCAAGATCCAAGAGGCCCGTAGGATACCAGCTAAAAGAAACCCCAACAAGAATACTCCAAGACACATCTTAATAAAAATGACAAAAACTATAGATAGGGATAGAATACTGAAAGCAGCAAGATCAAAGAAGGAAATCACATACAAAGGAACATCTCTAAGATTTACAGCAGACTTCTCTGATGAAACACTCCGAGCCCGAAAACAATGGTGGGATATTGCGAAAAGGCTCAATGAACTGCAGGCTTCACCAAGAATTCTTTATCCGGCCAGGCTCACATTCAGATATGAAGGAAAGATACACAACTTCATGGATAAGCAACAACTAGGGAACTTTATGGACTCAAAACCAACTTTAAAAGAAGGACTGAAGGGCCTACTCTAATGCGACCAAACCCATAAGCACAACAAACACAAAAAGAAAGATGGCACAAAAATCCAATGACAATAATCTCTCTCAATGTCAATGGTCTAAATGCACCAATTAAGAGACACAGAGTGACAAAATGGATTAAAAAATTGAACCCAACATTCTGCTGTCTACAAGAAACGCATCTGAGTAATCAGAACAAACAGAGACTCAGAGTCAAAGGTTGGAAGACCATTCTCCATGCAAACAACTCCTCCAAAAAGGCTGGTGTGGCCATATTAGTATCAGATAATATAGACTTCAGGCTGAAAAAGGTTAGAAGGGACAACGAAGGCCACTTCTTATTAATTAAGGGGTATGTACACCAGGAAGAAATTACACTACTAAACATATATGCACCCAACGAGGGGTCAGCAAAATACATAAAACAACTGCTAAGAGACCTCAAAGAAGACATTAACAGTAGCACAATAATAGTTGGAGACTTCAACACTGCTCTATCAACGATGGATAGATCAACAAGACTGAAACTCACCAAGGAAATATTGGCCCTGTAGGAAGAAATGGAAGAAAGAGAGCTAGTGGATATATACAGGGCTTTTCATGCCAAAAAAGCTGAATACACATTTTTCTCTAGTGCACATGGAACATTCTCCAAGATAGACCACATGCTCAGCCACAAAGCATACCTCAATAAAATAAAAAAGATAGAAATTGTGTCAGCTATCTTTTCAGACCATGATGCACTGAAAATGGAAGTTAACCACACAGAAACAGGAAGTCAAGCCAAACACCTGGAAACTGAACAGCTCACTCCTGAACAACAAATGGGTCATAGAAGAAATCAAACAGGAAATCCAAAGATTTCTGGAAACAAATGAAAATGAAGACACCAATTATAAGAACTTGTGGGACACAGCAAAAGCCGTGTTAAGAGGGAAGTTTATAGCTCTGCAAGCATTCATCAGGAAACAAGAAAGGGCCCACATAAATAACCTGACTACACAGCTGAAGACATTAGAAAAAGACCAACAAAAAGGAGCCCAACCCAGGCAGAAAAAAAGGAAATAATAAAACTTAGAGAGGGAAATCAATGAGTTGGAAACCAAAAAAAAAAACAATCCAAAAGATTAATGAAACCAAGAGCTGGTTTTTTGAAAAAATAAACAAGATTGACAAACCATTGGCAAGACTTGTAAGGACAGGGAAAGAGAAAACCCAAATAAACAGAATCAGAAATAAAAAGGGTGACATCACAACAGAAACCACAGAAATCCAAAAGATCATCAGACATTACTTTGAGAGCCTGTATGCCATGAAACATGAGAATCTAGAAGAAATGGATCAATTCCTGAAGTCCTATAGCCTCCCACGGCTGAAACAAGAAGACCTCCAATACCTGAATAAGCCTATCACCATCGAGGAAATAGAAACAGTAATTAAAAGTCTGCCCAAACACAAAAGCCCAGGTCCAGACGGATTCCCTAGTGAACTCTACCAAACCTTTAAGGAGGACCTACTGCCAGTCCTTTTCAAGCTCTTCCAGGAAATAGAAGAAACAGAAACACTCCCCAAACAGCTTCTACGAGGCACATATCACCCTGATACCCAAAGCAGGGAGAGACAACACAAAGAAAGAAAACTACAGACCAATCTCCCTGATGAACACGGATGCTAAGATCTTCAACAAAATACTAGCAAACAGAATCCAAAGACACATCAAGAAGATTATACATCATGACCAAGTAGGATTCATCCCGGGAATGCAAGGATGGTTCAACATTCGCAAGTCAATCAACATAATACATCATATCAATAAGAGAAAAAATAAAAACCATATGATCCTTTCAATAGACGCACGAGAAAGCATTTGACAAGATCCAGCATCCGCTCATGATTAAAACGGCTCCAGAAAATGGGAATTGAAGGGACTTTCCTCAAGATAGTTACAGCCATCTACCAAAAGCCCACAGCAAGCATCATTCTAAATGGGGGAAAAGTTGAAAGCCTTCCCCCTGAGATCAGGGACAAAACAAGGTTGCCCACTCTCACCTCTTTTATTCAATATAGTACTGGAAGTACTTGCCATAGCAATCAGAGAAGAAAAGGACATCAAGGGCATCCAGATAGGCAAGGAAGAAGTCAAGCTATCATTATTTGCAGATGACATGATATTATACCTAGAGAACCCTAAACTCTCTACCAAAAAACTTCTAGAAACAATAGACGCATATAGTAGAGTGGCAGAATACAAAATCAACACCCAAAAGTCAGTGGCTTTCCTATATACAAATAACGAAAGAGAAGAAAGGGATATTAAGGAAACTATTCCATTCACAATTGTGCCACAGAAAATCAAATACCTAGGAATCAACTTACCCAAGTATGTAAAGGACCTGTACAAAGAAAACTACAAGACACAGCTCCAAGAGATAAAAGAGGACACA
Organism: Cryptotis parvus; assembly: GCA_021461705.1. Classification (NCBI taxonomy): domain Eukaryota; kingdom Metazoa; phylum Chordata; class Mammalia; order Eulipotyphla; family Soricidae; genus Cryptotis; species Cryptotis parvus. The sequence continues at coordinate 63,149 of JAJIBD010002730.1, forward strand.
AGGAAATGGAAACACATTCCCTGTTCATGGATGGGGGAGAATCAACATTGTCAAAATGGTAATACTCCCTAGAGCTCTATACAGATTCAATGCAGTCCCTATGAGGATACCCATGACATTCTTCAAAGAAATTGACCAAACACTCCTGAAATTTGTATGGAACAATAAACCCCCAAGGATAGCTAAAGCAATCCTCGGGAAAAAGAAGATGGGAGGCATCACCTTTCCCAACTTCAAACTGTACTACAAGGCAGTAGTAATTAAAACAGCATGGCATTGGAATAAAAACAGACCTGTGGATATGGAATAGAATTGCGTATCCTGACACCCAACCTCAAACACATGATCATTTAATCTTTGATAAAGGTGCAATGAGTCTAAAATGGAGCAAGGAAAGCCTCTTCAACAAGTGGTGTTGGGAAAACTGGGCAGCGACATGTAAAAAAATGAATTTGGACCTGTGTCTAACACCACGCACAAAAATCAGATCAAAATGGATTAAAGATCTCAATATCAGACTTGAATCCATAAAGTACATTGATGAAAATATAGGAAAAACTCTCCACGACATTGAAGTTAAAGGCATATTCAAAGGTGAAACATCTCTAACAAAGCAACTGGAAGAAAGGATAAACATATGGGACTACATGAAACTAAAAAGCTTCTGCACCTCAAAAGAAACAGTGACTAAGATACAAAAGCAGTCCACAGAATGGGAAAGAATATTCACCCAATACCCATCTGATAAGGGGTTAATATCCAGGATATATCAGGCACTGGTAGAACTTTACAAGAAGAAAACAAACAACCCCATCAAAAAATGGGGAGAAGAAATGAACAGAAACTTCAGCAAGGAAGAAATTCGAATGGCCAAAAACATATGAAAAAATGCTCATCATCACTAATCATCAGAGAGATGCAAATCAAAACAACAATGAGATACCACTTTACACCACAGAGACTAGCACATATTCAAAAGAGCAAGAACAACAAGTGTTGGCGTGGATGTGGGGAAAAGGGGACACTCATCCATTGTTGGTGGGAATGCCGGCTGGTACAGCCTTTCTGGAAAACAATATGGACCTTCCTCCAAAGACTAGAAATTGAACTCCCATTTGACCCAGCCATACCACTCCTGGGAATCTACTCTGGGAAACCAAAAATACGCAGCGGAAACACCATCCCTACTTTTATGTTCATAGCAGCATTATTCACAATAGCCAGAATCTGGAAGCAACCAGAGTGCCCGGAAATCGATGACTGGATAAAGAAGCTTTGGTACATCTACACAATGGAATACTATGCAGCTGTTAGGAAAAATGAAGTTATAAAATTTGCCTATAAATGGATGGACATGGAGAAGATTATGTTGAGTGACATTTTTCATAAGCATAG